>OV049926.1:84848717-85411217 GCA_920104205.1 Eupeodes latifasciatus | reverse complement strand
GCATTATAGTCTTATTTATTTTATTCATGTATGGATCACATTCATGTGGGGAAAAAATAAATATGTAATTTATATTTTCGAATGGGATGTTGTATAACCATCAGAAAGGACATTCCTTTTGTTAATGATAAAGTGGGATGATACACACACACATTTTCTGTAAGTACCTATATTTGTTTCTCTTCCTCCGTCTTAAAGAAAAAGGATGTCGGGTGTATAGATTATGTATATATTTATATATTAGGGATGGGAGGGGTTTCTTTCTTTGTTGAATTGCTGAATAAAATTCTTTCTAGTTTTGTTTGTTTATCGGTTTTGAGGACTAATTCAGTTGAGTGCTTTATTTTGTTTCTGAAATTGACAAAAGTCTATATCTGGCATTAACATAAATTTATACTTTCATACATTCGGTTGAAAAAAATAAAGATTGATAGATAAATTGATAAATTAAGACACAAAAAAGTCTGATAAACATGCAAGAAAAATGGTTTTAGTTTTAAGTTTATTTATTTTCGTGCATATTTTTCACAAACAAAATTAATTTAAAAAAAATGCGTATACACCTAAGTGAACAGGAATGTGTTATAAATATTATATTATATTTATTAAATACGTAAAATGCTAACGTTTAGTTTAAAATATTAACTTAAATCTTAAATTTAAAACTAAAATAATTTCAACTTATGGCAAAAAAGTGAACAATAAACTTTAATTTTAAGTCTAGTACAATACCAAGGATAATTCATTCAAACGTGAAACAAAGAGTGATAATTTATTATATTACGATTGCGTTTATAAAATCAAACGATTTTTATTGCACCATAAATTAAGATTTTTTTGTATTATTCGAAAAATTTGAACATCATCTGCATAAATTAGCGATACAGAATTATTTAAAACAGAATTAAAATCATTAGTTAATAAAATAAACAGCAATGGACCAAATTTACTCCCTTGAGGGACGTCGGAATCGACTTCAGATTGACATGAAAGGTTACTCCTGAACATGGCGCTATATTATCTATCTTTAAGATATGACGAAATTTACCTACATAACAAAACAATCCTTAAGTCCAATTTTAATTCATTTATTAAGAAAAATTTCAAGTTTTAATTCGTCACATGCCTGAAAAGATGCAATCGACTTGAGAGTGTTTTTCGAATGCATTCAAACAAAACGTAGAAAATTTTAAGAAATTAGTAGTTGTAGATTATTTTTCGAACACTGATGTTGATTTTTACCTATAAGAGAAGAACAATTAAAAAATGTTTTGTCTCAGGCAAGGGATTCAAAAACTTAGGGATAGGAGACAAATTCGCTATAGGACTATAATTCTCAACTATTTTTTTAGAACATTTTTTTATAGAACAACTGGCTGGGAACGTGGAATATATCAGAGACGCATTGGAAAGTAGATACTAGGAAACATAAGATATACATTTTTTCAACATAAATGATGGTATTCCATCAGGACCAGGACTAAAACATTTATTTAGCTTTTAAATATTGTCACAGAAATCGAAGAATTTATTGATGTCATATGTCAATATTCCTGTTAGAAGAAAATAGGAGAAGAGGTGCTTGTAGAAGAAAAATCTTCAAAGGCAGTCTCTAAATAATCTGCGAACATGATCGAATTTGACTCTAAAAGATGGCTTTAAGAATTTTTAAGGTTCATACCAGCTTTCTCTCCAAAACATATTTGGGTTCATTTTTAGATCACACTCAGTGTTCAAAATAAATTGAGAGTACAAAAAAGTTTGAATAAGTCACAAAGTCGAAAACTCTAAGCGTCTCATCACTCTTCTATAGATTGAACTTCAACTAGGCCTCGTTTCTCTTAATTGTTAAGTTTTTAAATGTCAAACAAACCATGGCAGGCTACCATTTAAAGTTTTTAATTGGCGCAGAGGGATAGTATCTGAAGGGATCTAGAGGGATAGTAGATAAAAAACAATAAGAATTCATAAGATTGTAAAATCATTTCATCTAAACACACATTTGAAAATAATGCATCAAAGTTAATTTCGCGTAATAAGTTAGCTCAATAAAGTCACATTTGTTAAATTCAAACTCGAGCCGATTTGTACATAATTTAAAAACATCGCATACACATACTTTTCATGAAATAGTAAGGTTGGGATGGTGGCGGTCTTCAAAACCAAAAAATGCCATTTAAACCAAAAAATGCCATGTCATCTATTAAAGAGAATTCATTTGAAGCATCGGTACCATTCCAAAGCGTCATTGGCACTTTTGTCTTTAAATCCAAATTCGGTGTCAACATGACTGTTAATTTCTCATGCTACATTAACAAAATGACGCAACACGACAACCAGTGCATGCAAACATCACTTTGTTGAGTTGAGCGAAATGTTTGGTAACGTTTGGTCATCTCAATAAATGAACCCTTGATTTTGCAACCTGTCACTATCAATTCGGAGCGTTATGGTCATATGATAACCGATTTTTTTTGCCTGCTATTGAAGAATACGACTTGGAGAATATGTGGTTTCAACAAGACGGTGCCACATGCCACACATCTTTATTACAAGAGACATTTCCTGGCCGTATTATTTATCGTCGTGGCGGTATCAATTGGCCACCATGATCATACGACTTTTTTTGTGTGGCTACGTGAAAGACCGTGTTTTTGCAGATAAACTTTTAACTCTTGAGCACTTTAAAACCAACATTTGTCAAGTTTTGACTGAGATACCGCCCAATATGTGTCAAAAAGTGGTCGAAAATTACCTCAAAAGAATCGATGCTTGCAACAATTCGCGTGGTAGTCATTTCAATGATGCCAACGTTAAAACTTTATAATAAAAAAGAAATATCATGCCCAAAAATATTTTATATGTGTTATTTACGTTTGTTTTTGAAACCGCAAACGGATAACCCTGAATAATTTAAAATTAAGTGAAACAAATACTTTGAGTTTTTACAAACTATAACAGTTAAAATATAAAATAGATTCATGTCTATGAATGCATTAAAAGGATTATGAAAAAATGTTTCAGGCTGGGCACACTTTTTCACATCAAAAACGTGTCGCGAGCTATATTGCACTCAAATTTTATATCAATCCTCCTATCAAATTAAATGTTCTCTTTCGGCAAAATAACCTGAATCACCTGGAGGGACAGCTATCGAATGTCAATGCATTTGAGCACACGATATTTTCCATTTGAGCATCTTTACTGTAGATGCAAACATATATGTAATGGGTGATTTTTTTGAGGTTAGGATTTTCATGCATTAGTATTTGACAGATCACGCGGGATTTCAGACATGGTGTCAAAGAGAAAGATGCTCAGTATGCTTTGACATTTCATCTTGCAAATCATTGAATTTTATTACCAAAATCAGTGTTCGGTTCGAAATGTGTTTCGCGACAAATTTTGTTCAGCGATGAGGCTTATTTCTGGTTGAATGGCTACGTAAATAAGCAAAATTGCCGCATTTGGAGTGAAGAGCAACCAGAAGCCGTTCAAGAACTGCCCATGCATCCCGAAAAATGCACTGTTTGGTGTGGTATGCACGCTGGTGGAATCATTGGACCGTATTTTTTCAAAGATGCTGTTGGACGCAACGTTACGGTGAATGGCGATCGCTATCGTTCAATGCTAACAAACTTTTTGTTGCCAAAAATGGAAGAACTGAACTTGGTTGACATGTGGTTTCAACAAGATGGCGCTACATGCCACACAGCTCGCGATTCTATGGCCATTTTGAGGGAAAACTTCGGAGAACAATTCATCTCAAGGAATAGACCGGTAAGTTGGCCACCAAGGTCATGCGATTTGACGCCTTTAGACTATTTTTTGTGGGGCTACGTCAAGTCTAAAGTCTACACAAATAAGCCAGCAACTATTCCAGCTTTGGAAGACAACATTTCCGAAGAAATTCGGGCTATTCCGGCCGAAATGCTCGAAAAAGTTACCCAAAATTGGACTTTCCGAATGGACCACCTAAGACGCAGCCGCGGTCAACATTTAAATGAAATTATCTTCAAAAAGTAAATGTCATGGACCAATCTAACGTTTCAAATAAAGAATCGATGAGATTTTGCAAATTTTATGCGTTTTTTTTAAAAAAAAAGTTCTCAAGCTCTTAAAAAATCACCCGATATAACGTTCCAGTAATCCTATGGTTACACAAGAAAATCATTCTTCTGTCACACCAAAAGCTAATATTTTTTTCGTATATTGAAAAAATGGTATATATGTACATACATATAATGTTTAAGGGCAAGTAATAGAATTGTTAAAAACAAAATTTAGCCTTTATATGAAACTTAACATCTCTACGATATCAGAAGTTGAAAAAATAAATACACATTTGATTTTATTCTATTTTTTAAATTTTAATAAATTTAATCTTCTTTCCAAATGTGATTTTTAACGCATAGTAACTTTTCTTCTCTTGAAATTTTCTCAAAAATTGTTTTCAAATTTTGGCTAAATTTTATTCCAAATGTTTTTTGAATTTTTCTTAAGAATTCCCTTAAATTAAAATCTAGTAGTATTGCGTTAATAGGCATTTTAGTGTTTTACACTTTTTTGTAAAAGTGCTACTATTAGCATTAGGACTGGACCAATAACACAATATTATGTGGATACCCAAGTTTATTCTAATCGTGCCGCACAAAATCATCAACTTTTAACCAATGGAGGATCCAGAGGGGGTTATATGAGCCTGTTACATCGTGTCAATTATGATTCTCTTTCCCCAAACTCTCAATTGTCAAATACTTAAGTCACCTTATGGATTCAGTCTGTTAATAACCGTTGAGCAATCAACACTTAAATATAATCTGAAATATTGAATAAATAACTAATGTCCAGGGATTACTGTATATTATTTGAGTAACGATACGACAAGTAGCGACGAGAATAAAGCGGATTCACAGATATAAAGAAAATCAATGAGAAAAGCTTGAACAAAAAAAGAAGAACGCGGTCTTACAATTAAAAAAAAAATAAAACAAACTGCATGAATAGATTTTTTTTTAATTGATATTATATAATTATACGAGTATACACGAGTGAAAATTACATACAGATATAAGAATTCAATATTCATTGAAATTTGATCAAATTAAAATATGACACAACCAGTAGTTGTTCAGTCACTCCAAACTCCATTTTCTATCGAACCATATGACAAAAATATTAAATGGAGCCGTTGGATTGATAGATTTGAGACTGCGATTGCCCTTTTTGATCACCCTATTGAAAAAAGGTCAAATTCCTCCTCCACTACATGGGAAGTGAAGCATAAAACGTTCTTTGTGATAAAGTGTCACCAGACAAACCATCAACCAAATCATATGACGACATCATTAAAACTTTATCCGAGTTCTTCGACCCAACTTTAAACGAAATATTGGAAAACTATCGCTTCCATTTGCGAAAACAGCAGGACGCACAGAGGAGTATTTGACCTCAAAATCTGGTCAAAAATATTTTGTATGTTTTTCTCATTGGAATCGGCCTAAAACATTATTCTATAGCTTATGATGCATTAAAAAGTTACACTGAAAAAAATTTTCGGGTTAAATTAAAAAAAAAATAATTCATTTTTTTTTGTCAATTTAACTTAATTTATTTTATTAATTTATGCATGAAATTAATAAAAATTGTTAATATTTCAGGTCAAACACAACAAACATAATAATAATCATATTTTTTTAAAAATCAAAGGGCAAATAGACTGAAAATACCTCAATAATAAAAAAAATCCATTAAAAAAATGTGACAAGATGGGTGACTTTTTTTTATGTGTATAGGATGGCAAAGATTTACAGTTAAATCTAGAAGAAAAAATGTTACCCGATCGTACCCGGAACTATAACAAAAACACCTTTTTTTATGCGGAAAATTACATAAATTTTTATGTTTTTCTATGCATTCTTGTCATCTCGATTTTTAACACTTTATCAAAAAAAATATATGGAAATTTCTGTACTAAAATAAAGTGCATACGTTAACCTTGGACATCCATTAGAATTTTTTCACAAATATCACAAATCATAATAAAAAAAAACAGACTGCAGTGGTAGTGATTAGAACACAAAATAGACTTATGTAGCGTGAGCTTATAAAATAGACTAGATTTAGACTAAGATTTTGGTGACAAGAGGGTCAAAAGTTATCATTTAAAACCGGTTTTAGTTAGAATGGGTATTGAGGAATGAGAAAAGCGAAAATTAACGGTTCGAACGCGATTTTTTTTCCGTTCACTTATGACCGGATTTTTGGGTCGAATACTCCTCTGTGGGACGAAGAAACCTGTGAAGAATAATTTCTAAATGCACTTAGGCGTTTATCCTTCTACTCTGAACGTCGAACTTGTCGAGTTGTAGAAGCTGAGTAAGGTCAATGATTCTCGAGAATTTTCTCCAGATGAGTCCTGAAACTAAAGGGCGTTCTTATCCCTCTACCTTTCCAGAATCATCATCCATTCCCACATAAACAAGGCATACAAGCCTACGTTTATGTCACCAAATCCCTTCCCACCTCCCACGTTGTAATGGCGAAAAAGCTAGACAGCGCTCTTATCTCCTATGCTCCTTCTCACTCTAGGTAACCTAGCTGAATTGCTGTTACCGAATCCCAATCTTTTCCTCACATATCAGAATGATGAATTAACATCAACTGATTCCTCACCCTATCTCTTCCTCCCCTACCACCTCTCATCTTTATTGGGCTGGATCTAAGGTGTTAAACGACCCGTGCCGATGATCAGCCTGGCTGGGGGCCCAATTCAAAAAT
The DNA here is from genome assembly GCA_920104205.1 of Eupeodes latifasciatus. NCBI lineage: Eukaryota > Metazoa > Arthropoda > Insecta > Diptera > Syrphidae > Eupeodes > Eupeodes latifasciatus. The sequence continues at coordinate 85,404,437 of OV049926.1, read as the reverse complement.
AGCCCAGTCTCTAACGGAGTATCCGGATACCTGGCGACCTCCGGGACCTCTTTTCTTCGCAACTCGTGGGATTAAGATGAATAAAACAAAAAAAAAAATGTAAAGGATGATGAGACCGGTATCTCTTCAGGACCGGGCGGCAGTTTGTCGTAAAAGCTTGTTGCCGTATCTCTTGCGGCCAACACAGAGAAGGAAATAGTGGCTAACCATGGACCCTCCTCTGCAGTTGGTAGCAACGAGAAAATGAAGGTAGCGATACCTAATTTCAGAAGTGGCAGGGTTGTGAAAAATGGCCCTACCACTACTAATGAGAGTACATCCAGAAATGGAAAGGGGAAACTCTCAAAAAGCCAATATAGACAAAGGCGGCAAGCGGCGAAAATCCTAAAGGCCTCTGGTGCATCATCGGGGGCTGAAAGGACACCGCAGCAAACCGCTAGCGTCGAATGGGCTAAAAGCATACTTGCTACAACAAGGAACAGTGAGGACTCTACATCTAAACGGGAAAGGTCTCTTGAGGGAGCCGTACCGACACCAAAACGGCCTCGGGTGCACAACAGCAGTACTCCCCTCAATCCCATCAAGAAAGCCAGTTTCAGTGACGTTGCGAAGGGCAAAGTCGAGGTTGCGGTCATTGACAGGATCGATGATGATGGCACAATATCGGCTGATCGTTGGCAGTTGGTCAAGGTTAAGCTCTCGGGTCGCTTTTTAAGCATTTTGAGGGAGCTTCCAGGACCACTTCCTTCCATAAGCGATGGAGGTTGGCATCAAGGCCATGTCAAACTCATGGTTTGTGGCGACCAGAAGTCTTGTGACTTATACAAGCTCGCTGTCAGTCAGTTAGGTGAAGTTTGGCCAGGTGGGAAGCTGGGGGTTGTCACTAAGGAAGACATTCCTAGCAGACCTAGAGCCCGCATTTGGATCCCAATCGAACCTGCTGGTATCGAGGACATTTTCGAGATGATCAGAGTTTGTAACCAGTCCCTTCCGACTCATAACTGGAAGATAGCCAAGCTAGAGGAGGTGGAGAATCTTTATAGGAGTGCCATTTTGGTACTCAATAAGGAATCTTTGGCTCCTCTAGCCTTAAACGAGGGCTCGATAAACTATGGCTTCGAAACCATCAAAATTCGAGTCTATAAAAAAGATGAGGTTAACGCAGAAAGCGGGCCTCCAAAAACAACCGAAGGTGAACTAGCGGTTGGTGGGCCTGGGACGTCGTCTTCTCTCCTAACAGAGGGTGACGATGCACCCATGTCCTCTCCAATCGCGACGTCACCCTCTACAAAAGTCGTAGACAGTCCATCCTTAATGGAGACTGAGGACGACCTTAACATGATCCTTCTGAGCGACGACGAACTCTTGGGTTCATCCTCAGACTCAGAGGATCAGAACAAAACCGTGTTGGAGGTTGATCTGCCTAATTGTAGCCATAATGCTGCAGTTAGTACAGATTAATCTCCAGCACTCCATAAAGGCCTCGCCCTCCCTTCTTCTCCGGCTGAAAAGAAACGGGGAAGACATTGTCCTGATCCAAGAGCCATGGATTGTGGGATCTGTTATTCGAGGACTCAGGACTCCTGGGTACTACACACTGTGTGTGACAGATAAAGGTGAACCTAGATCTTGCATACTAGTGAAACGTAGCATTAATGTATTTTTACTCCATCATTTCAGTAACAAAGATACCACCGTAGCTAGGCTGTAAACAACCAAAGGAAGTTTCTGGCTAGTGTCGGCGTATCTTGGCCATGACCACCTTGGCCCTCTCCCTGGAAAAACCCTGGAGAAAATCGTCGCTGAAGCGGAAAGGCAAAGGATCCGCCTAATTATTGGGAGCGATGTTAACGCTCATCATACGGTATGGGGAAGTACCAATATCAACGACAGAGGTGAGTCTCTCTTTGATTATATTCTTGGTACTAACCTCTTAGTAAGTAATGTTGGAAATGAACCAACCTTTATAACTAAAACTCGACAAGAAGTCTTAGACATAACTCTTGTCTCAGATACTATACACCATATGATCTTGGACTGGAAAGTATCCAAAGAACACTCGTTCTCTGATCATAGATATATCCAGTTCAATATCAATGTGGATGATAACCCGAGTCCATTGGGTTTTCGAAATTATCGGAAAACTGATTGGGCTTCATACAGGAACTCATTACAGAGTTTACTAAAACCTGGACTATCTAGTCCTTCCTCTAACGCTAATGAACTTGACAACAAAGTCAATGACCTTACCTCAGCTATGAACAGATCGCTAGAAATTGCTTGTCCACTTATACACATAAGAGGAAAGAGGAAACCACAATGGTGGGCCTCAGAGCTTGACTCGCTCAGGAAAGAATGCAGGAAACTTTTCAACCGAGCCAAAGCCGCAAGACTAGCCTCTCACTGGGATTCTTACAAAGAATCCCTAAGAATTTACAATAATGCACTAAGGAAATCTAAACGATCTTCTTGGCGATCCTTCTGTGGCACGATAGAAGAAACTTCTGAAGCCTCTAGGTTACGGAAAATTCTTTCAACTAATCCAGCGATGCCAAGTTGCTTGAAAAATGCAGACGGCTCCTGGACAAATTCAAGTAATGAATCGCTGAACTTACTACTGGATACTCATTTTCCTGGTAGTTCTCTTACCAGAGACTTGCAACGGTTATATACGTTCAAGTTCCAATACAACACATCCACAAGGTCTGATCACAAGGGACGAGCTACAATGGGCTCTCAACTGCTTGAAACCATTTAAATCTGCAGGACCAGATGGAAAAATACCAGCCGAGCTACAAAAGACTTCTGACATAATTGCACCAATCCTTGAGGCAATTTTTACCAGCTGTCTTTACCTGGTCTATGTTCCCTCGGCATGGCGAGAAGTTAAAGTTGTTTTTATACCCAAGGCAGGTAAATGCTCGCAAGTCAATCCTAAAGATCTACGACCTATAAGTCTATCATCATTCCTTCTTAAGACCTTGGAAAGATTGATTGATATCCATTTAAGGGCAAGTATTGATACAAGACTTCTGTCTTCGTCTCAACTGTTAAGGTAAATCGGTGGAAAGAGTTCACTATGGTTGCTTTCCTTGACATCGAAGGTACCTTTAACAACGTGGACACATCTGCAATCACATCTGCACTAACATCTCTAAATGTAGAGAGTTCGCTTCGGGAGTTAATTCATTTAATGCTTACTAGCAGAATAATTAACTCAAAACTGGGCAACTCTTCCGGCAGACGATTCGTTAGTAGAGGGACACCGCAAGGTGGTGTTCTATCCCCTCTCCTCTGGAACCTAGTGGTGAATGAAATCCTAACTAGTCTGGATGCGGAGGGTTTCAGAGTGATAGCCTATGCGGACGACGTTAGTATAGCGCAGTTTCAGGAAAGCATCTTAACACGTTAAAAGAACTCTTACAAAATGCCTTAGACAGACTAATACTTTGGGCTGATCGGTGTGGACTGAGTGTTAACCCACACAAAACCGATTTGGTCTTATTTTCGAGGAGATACAAAATTCCATTTGTCAACCCTCCCAATATTAAAGGAATCCAATTAAAATTCTCAGACGAGGCTAAATACCTGGGTCTTGTCTTAGATAAAAAACTAAATTGGAAACGCAACGTACAGGAAAGAGTCAAAAAAGCTACTGTAGCTCTCTTTTCTTGCAAAAAAGCCATCGGTAATAAATGGGGCTTACAACCCAGAATCACGCATTGGCTATACACATCGGTAATCAGACCAATTTTAATGTACGGTGTGGCAGTATGGTGGACTGCTTTAGAGAAAGGTATAAACCTGGATAAATTAAATAAAATCCAACGTTCAGCTTGCCTATGTATAAGCGGAACGCTTCGCACGACCCCATCTGCGGCACTGGACACCATACTCTACCTAACACCTCTTGACATTTTTAGCAAACAAATAGCTGCAAGCTATGCTTCTCTTTAAAGCTTCGTCGCAGTGGACTAACAATAACATTGGCCACTCCGTAATTCTTAGTTATTTAGAATCAAAACTGTTGCTAATGCAAGACGATATGAGGAGGGCAGGCACCAGGTGGAACAACATCACCACGTGTCAAGTCACAAAAAACATCTGGCCAACACTGGATTTAAAACGTTCAAGGTGCTTGCTCTCTCTAAGCAGATCGCATATAAGCTCGATAATAGGTGTCATAACCGGACACTGTCTAATAGGAAAGCACGCCACGAGATTAGGCGTATTCTCAAATGATTTTTGCAGAAGCTGCATGGACGAGGAAGAGGAAGAAACAGTTCTTCATCTTCTCTGCACATGCCCTGCTCTGGCTTGAAAACGCAAGAATTACCTAGGAGAATTCTTCTTTAACGATCTAAACGATCTAAATCATATCGGCATAATCAGCCTCTCACGTTTCGTAAGAGACTCAAACTGGTTCCATTGAGCTTAGGAAGAAACTTCAAGATTCATGTGGTATCACAATGGGCCATTAAACTGGCCTAAGTGTGTCCGTTTCCATCTTGGACAGCCACTATAACCTAACCTAACCTAACCTAGGCGTTTATCAATTGGGTGTAGGTTTGGTTCCTATACTTACAAAGCGCTTTACGAAACCAATTTGTGTTTGGTCTAAAAAATCAACGCATTAAAAATCGGCTTCTAGAAAAAGAACAACTTACTCTATCGTCAGCACTAGACACCGCCAACGTCATAGAGGTATCAGAAAAAGGTGGTGCAGAGTTACACAAAGAGAAAGAATTGACATCTGATGTGAATTTCGTAAAAGAAAATAACAAAAAGAAAAAAAAAACACGTAGGAAAATAAATCAAGTACAAACCCACTAAGATCATCGTCATCGACGAATTTTGTTTGTTATCGGTGTAACAGCACAAAGCATTTAGCACCTAAATGCAAGTATAAAAACTCAATGTGCTTATACTGCAATACAAAGGGCATCTACAGCGAGCTTGTTTTGAGATGAGACGAAATGAAAGAGGAGCTACAAATCAATTAGAAGAAGAGACCGATGCGGAGAATATTTGTGTTGATGAAATCTGCCACATATCAGATGAACTTTTGCAAATTGACGACCCAAGCCAGGTAACACTTCGTTCCAAAATGTGCTGCGAACTTATTGTTAATGACGATCCTTTTATTTTTCAAATAGATACTGGGTCACCTGTAACTGTTGTCGGTCTATCAGATACAAAGAAACAATTTGGCAAACTTTATTTACAAAAAAACGATACGGAGCTGGTTAGTTTTTGCGGGAAGATGCTGGAATGCTTTGGTTATGTTAACGTTAAGGTTAAAACAAAGCAAAACGTGGTTAACCTTAAAATGTACATCGTTCGATCGCAACGAAACCCTTTGCCGGGTCGTGAATGGCTTCGACAGATCAAATTAGATTGGGGTCAACTTTTCGAAAAACAATTAGATACAGTACTGCAAATCCAACAAGACAAAGCTAAATTCTCAGTAATCGACGAACTAGTTAATAAGTACCCTAAGGTATTTTCCAAAACAGCAGGAAAACCCATAGGAATACAGGCGCGGTTACACATGAAAGAAAATGCCTCCCCTTTATTCAAAGCGGTTGAAGATGAGCTGGAGTAGTTAGTGGCAAGCGATATTTTGGAAACAGTGGATACGTGTGAGTGGGCTACACCGAAATAACCAAGTTCGAATCTGTGGCGATTATAAAGCCACAGTCAACATTTCACCTCAATGGCTGGATGAACAAAAATTACAAAAATTGACCTGTCCAAGGCCTACTTGCAGTTAGAAATACACTCAGATGATCGTGATTATCTAACGTTGAGCACCCATAAAGGGATATAAAAAACAAAATATTTTTAATAATCTTAAAGGTTTTTACAAATTTTTTAAATTTTGATTAGATTTTTAAGCAAAAATCTGAATAAGAGATCGTCAATTCGATTTTATATTCTAAGAAAAAAGCATTTTTTATTTTCTTAACACAAACTAAAGTTACCTTTAAATTCCTGAATTTTGTCTTCACGCAAAAAAAAATCCAGAAACTTCTTCAAATTAAATTAAAAAATACATTTTTTCTGGAAAATAAAACATAATTTAATTTGAAGAAGTTTCTGGATTTTTTTTGCGTGAAACTTTCTTACTTTCTTGATTTTTCCATCTTTCAAAAACTATTTACAAACGTTTGTTCGTTAATTTTTTATAGCAGATTGTATTTATTCTAAAATTGTTTATTGCTAAGAGAACCGTAATATAGCTTCGTACGATCTCTTAAAATTATACTAAAGTTACAATTACAATATCCTTTCATTTTTAATATCATTCTATCATTAATATTAATGGGTTAAAATACTTGTGTATAACCTGTTTTGGGATCGTTAAATGATGATTTTTATTATGAAAATAGTATAAATATGTAATTCTCTAATTTATGTACGTAAGCACATTATCCAAGCATGTTTTTTATATCGAATTCCAAATCTAGACAGAAATTCAACTTTTAACGAATTTGATGCTCTGTGCGACTCCATCTAAGGAATTGTTGCTCAATATCCTCACACTGAAATCATTGCGGGCGATTTCAATGTCTTGGCTTCCCTATTCTGGCCAGTCAACATCTGAAGGAAGGTATGTTGAGGTCTTTGCTGAGTTAACGCAATTAACTCAACTTGTAGATGAGCCAACTCGAATCCCTAACGTTGCAGGTCAATCCGCCAACACCCTAGACTTGTTTCTTACTTCTGACCCTAATAAATACACAATCTGTATATAACCGCCTCTAGGCATATCAGACCATTGTATAGTATCTGCCAATTTCTCTTGTGTAAAATACCCAGTTAAAGAAAAAACTCCTATGAGAACCGTTTGGCAATATGAGAAAGCCAACTGGGACGGTTTCAATGTATTCTTCAGGAACTTTAACTGGTCACTATGCTTCCTCGATAGTGACGTGGATTCCAGCGCAGATATGGTTACAAATTTAATTCTTTGTGGAATGAGAAATTTTATCCCGAATAAAATTTATCAAACCTAAAGATTTGTAGGATAGTAATCCCCGTATTGTTCTGAAGAGGTGTTCTTCAACGCTGGAAAAACCACTGCGTAAGTTTTTCCATCTTTCCTATTCTACAGTTCTCTTTCCGGATGGAAAACAGCATTTTTACAGCATTCGCCTAAAAAAGGCGAATCCTACTCCTCCTCTAACTATCGTCCAATAACACTCACCTTCTTTCCAAGGTCATGGAAATGCTGATTAATTATCAGATTAAGAAATGTCTCGAAGAAAGGAAGCTTCTTAATGACCGGCAGCTGGTGTCCCCCAGGGCTCCGTTTTGTCTCCGACTCTCTTCCTTATATTCATAAATGATCGTATATCTGCCACTTCTTATCCATTAAACTGTTTCGCTGACGACACAGTACCCAGAGCTTTTAATAATCGTTTCTAGATTTACATCATTGTCCTTCGGATGTGGAACTTCATCGGCAGCTTATGATAAGCTCATTAAATTCTGATCTCGACAGCATTGTACAGTACAATGGGAAATTAAGAACCGTGTAGAATTTAATGCTTCATAAACTCAATGCTGTCTCCTGTCGTTAAAGCGTAACCCAACCCCGATGCCGCTATCCATGAGCGGCACTTGCACCCAGGAAACTAATAAACTTTCAGTACTCGTTATTTGTATTACAGATCACCTCTTATGGAATGATCACATATTCGATATTGCCAATAATGCTGCTAGGTGCTTAGGATTTCTCCGAGCAAGAAATTTTTCACCCCTTCTGATCTGGCTGTAATTTACAAAGCCTTCATTCGTCCAAAACTTGAATATAACTCGCATATTTGGGCAGGTGCACCTAAAACAAGTTTAAGTATTCTGGACAGCATCCAAAAAAGAGCTTTGAAAATGATAGGCGATAGAACTATAACCGAAAAAATTACGTCACTCGAACACCGCCGCAATGTTCCATGCCTTTCGTTGTCTTACCGATATTTTTATAAACAGTATTCTGTCAAATTAGGCAGTTGCATTCCCCTCCTGAAACGATTCAGCCGTAATACTCGTACTTCTAGGAATGCACATCAGTTTGACCTTGAGCTCAATTTCGGACGTACTGTCAAGTATAGAGATTCTTTTTTTACCCGCACATCGAGAAGGTGGAATGCTTTACCCAACTCTGTTTTTCCCTATTATTTTGATATTCAAAACTTTAAGACTAATGTGCATCGGTAACTCCTCTTTAATCCTTCCCTATTTTACAAAAGCTCGCACTGTGTTTAAACTTTAAACAAGTTAAGGGTATTAATAAGCCCTTGAGTTTTCAATTAATGGTTAAATATATTATTATATATTTTCTTCTCTTTGTTCTTTTTTTTTTAAATTTTAAAGTACAACTTTAAAGAACTAACTCTTAATGTACCTCCCATTTATTCAGTATCAATACATTGAAATTGAACAACGAACATGCTTGTGTGCGACTTTGAAAAACTTCCTAAAACATGACCATCTTGAAATTCTTGAAACTCTCGAACACCACGACTGTAATATTTTCCTCTTGACCATAATAAGGGTATTGAAAATTTTATTTTGTTAAAATTTTATTTCTAAAAAATTTAATTTATTTTTAAGTTTTTACACATGTTGAACAGAAAAACTAATATGTATCATAAAAGCAAGAACGTGCGATCTAGACGTGCATTTTAGATACGATTATTTCGTGTTTCTCAAACCCACCCAACCTTACAAACGTTGGTATTAGTTAAAGCCAAAGCCAATACCAAAGTAATCAAAATTAATACCCTTCAATCGTCGAGTCAATCGTCCTCACCGCGCGCCGCGCTGCGCGCACCGCACCGTTATCGTCAATACTCCTATACTTTGGGTCGTTGTTCGATCGTTCATCCTTCTATTCATCATCTAAACATCGTCGGTCGTTGTCCGTTCGTTCGTGGTACTGGTAATTTACTGTGTATAGTTTTCCCTAGAAGAACTGAACTAGTCGTTCGTGTAGCTGTAATTAGTTTTGCTCGATTGCATTTGTTAGCACAAAGGACCCGTTGACTTGAAATTTGCGTGTGAAAGGAACATACCTGCCCCACTGATACACATACTGATTCTTCACACCACCTACATACAACCAACAGTAACTGAGTGTACCTACGAGTATATGCTATAAGCTCATGTGTACTGTACTGTAACAGGATACTCATTCGCTGTGGTTGACATGGAAATAATTCTCGACACGAATTTGATAACTTTATTACCTGCTTTGCTATTTCGAGTAGTGTTAGTGATGGTCTTCCAGCCAGGCTAAAGCTGAAGTCCCGATGGGCCTTTGACGTGCTTTCAAAAATGGTTTGCTTTACTGGCAGAGGCAGAAGAAGAAGAAGAAGTAGAATGTCAACGGGGAAAGAAGTAAAGAGGAAGCGGTTATGGTTGCTGAAGTAATCTCCTATATGGCCACCATTGTGTGGCTAGAAATGCTGGAATTTCGTTAAGTCATTCAGTACATGCACCACAAGGATGCATGCTATCACATTCAGCGTACCTTTATCCGCATATCCATGAGTAGAGTAATATTGTTGCAATGTTTATCTTATGTATAGCTAAGCAGGCACGAGCATACTGCTTTGTGGCGTGAAAGAAGTTTTTGTTTCATGAACACATAAAAAAGCTTTCAACTTTAGTGAAAGGATATTGTCACGCGATTGAATATGGAAATACTAATGCGGCTATGCTAACAGTTTATCCACTATTGCATCAGGTGAACGACAATTGAAGGCAGATTTTGTGTTGTTCGTTATATATGTAGTTGCGATTATTGCCTTTGTTTTAGGAGCGCTTACAACAAACACATGCAACATGATGAGAAAAAAAGAACCAACAAAAAGCAATTATTCTTATATCTAACATTTATTACTTAACTTAAAGGTACTCACATTAATCAGAGATTACATAAAGTACTTTCAATTTTATGAAACAATTTTAGTACAAGGAATCATTGTGTCGATAAAGGCTCAGGATGTGGTTAAGTATATATTTATTTGGTAATAATTCGCATCCAGAATTGTATACAAGAGAAACTTTGTATATTAAAAAAATTAAAAAAAAAAAAAATAAAGACATTATGAATTTAGGTTTCAACCGACTGAAATGGTTACAAGCTTTAAAAACTTGAGTTTTATGTTTTAATTTACACGCACATTTTAATACCTTCTTTAAATGAAGATTGAAAGATCTACTTGATAACAAGCACTCTGGAGTAAGAAGAAAGTACTGCTTAGATGAGCATTATTTTAGTTCGGACACATATTAAAATATTTTAAACGAATTTTAACTTTTAAATTAAGAACTGAGAAAATATTAAGGATTAGGACAGCATGTATTCTGAGATAAAAAAGTTGATTTTATTTTATCTCTCACAAGATGTTGTAGTTAATATTTTGTTAAACTCCTTGAAATATTGACAGACGCAATGGCGGAACCAGGGGGTCGTATAGGTCATGACTCCCTCACGGGAGATATTTTTTTTTTAATTTTCGTAGGAATTCCCTTGAATTTAAAACTTATTGTATTGAGTTAATGGATAAGACCCCCCTTAGATTTTTAATTATTTATTTTTTATATATGAAAACAAAATGTGTATTTTACTACTTTAAACTTTCTTGCTAAGCAAACTACTTTTAACTTAGGAATGGGCCAAGAACATAATAATTATGAATCTTGAAAATGCAGCTCCATTCCAATCACTTAGCAAAAATTCATCAACTTTTGATCTATTAACGATCCAGGGGGGGTCTTATAAAGTTGTATAAGTAAAGATAACATCTAAAGATGTAGAGGTTTGTTGTCAAAAGCAACTAAAATCCTATTTATAATTGGGAAAAACTTTAGTAATGCTTTAAATTATTTTTATAAGATCTTTTCTGAGAAAAAGAGCAAATATTCAGGTTCTTGAAAAAACCTTTAATAAGATATCGACATTTTGATATAAAGTGGCCTTTAAATTCCTGAAACTCGTATTCGATTCCATCCTTTTTCTTTTGACGCGCATAAGTAGTACAAGGCTTTCTTAAAGTATTTCTTTTTCTTTCCAAATTGGTTCTCTATGAAATAGGTACAAACACTTTTAAGATCTTAAAAAATCTACTTTTTGAAGTGAATTTGCTTTGGCTGCTCTAGAACTGAGATTTAAATACGAATTTCAAGAATATAAATGTCCCAAAAACAGCAAAAGTTACATTGTCTTTAAACTAATTGTTAATTGAAAAACAATTGTCTATTATTTTTATATAAAAGCTTGCAATCTTTCGAGAACTCAAGTGAGAAGAAATTCTGCAACGTGTTATGTATGTACTAAATTCAAGAACCAAACATTTTACTGTCTACAATTTTTAAGTGTTGTTGCCACCTTTAAGATCGAAACATTTTCAAAAGGATCACGCAAAACAGTAGTTTTTAGAATTTGTCTTCTAGTTTCAGCTCCAATCTACAAGTAAGCGCACTGATAACGATAGTAATTATGGACTCCCGAAAATTAAGTGCGAAAAAATGCTTATAAAAAAAACGGATAATTCTTCATAACAGATTCCGTTTTATTTTTCTACGAAAAAAGATCACATTCTTCTGGAAAACTTTTTTTTTTTAATTTTTTGGACTTTTTGCATCTATATTTTTGTAGCGTTCTTCGCACTTACGCCAACAAGAACAAAATATATTATTTCTGGGAAAAAAAACTACGTTTCAACACAATTTCTAACATTTCTACGTGAAATGCACCAAAAACCTTCTAAACGCTTGTATTTTAGCTCTCAAATATAGAATATTTAGAAAACTGTTGGAGTCTTGGAATGCTTCCATATTAAGGAAATCGTCCAAATTAAATAGTTCGACCATACCTTGCTGGAAAATAGGGTTCTAAAATAATTTAGCCCTTGAAATATGTAAATGTAAGGTTAAGATCCACATTATTTTATTTAAATTTTGTCAGCCTCCTTCAGAGAACATTTTGAAGAGGTGCTCAAAAACTCATATTTATGTTGAATGTGTGAAATGTGAATTTTCCAAGAATAAATATTATGTACGGATGTCCACAGGTTTTTCTCAAAACCCACCTCTGGCTATCAACTACTACTCTCACCTCCCTATGGTGAACATTGGGTGCCTAGTACCTCAACTGGAGATTGGGTTCAACCCCAGTGGAAAGTTGTTGGAGGCAGCAAACGAGAGAGGGGGGAGAGGTGTTTCCACTAAGGCAGCTCTCCTTATCCATACGGCAGCGGAGGAATTCCCGAGATGGAATCAACGGTGGCGTCTACAGTTCCAGTAAGGTTGAACTACTTAGTGAACACCATAGGCTTATACGACTTATTCGGAGCCCAGGCCTATAAGGAGCGGTTTATCAGGTTCCCCGTCCTTGGAGTTATACTAAGGATCTGGCCCTCCAGGTTGGCAGGTTGGGGGTTGTGCCGTATCGGGGTAACTTCCTGGCCACCTAAAAAAAATAATAGTTGCGAAGCACCAACAAGCCTCCGATACGGACGATGCTATAGGTGCATCAACGAACGCCTCATGTCCATCCGCATCAAGGCTAAATTCGGCAACGCTAGCCTGATATGCGCGCACGCCCCTACAGAAGGGAAGGATGATAACACCAAAGATATGTTCTTCGAGCTCTTAGACAAAACATATGAGCAGTGTCGTAGCTACGATAATAAAATTGTCCTGGGCGATTTTAATGCCAAGCTAGGAAGGGAAGACATCTTTGGTAAAATAATCGGGAAAAACAGCCTGCACGACAACACTTCCGACAACGGATTCAGGCTCATAGATTTTGCTGCGGGGCGAAACGTCATGGTAGCCAGTACGCGTTTTCCACACCTCAACATCCACAAATGAACTTGGAGTTCTCCAGATCAATCTACCGTCAACCAGATTGACCATATTGTGATCGACGCTAGACACGCTTTCAGCATCATGAGTGTCCGAACTATCCGAGGAGCTAACATTGACTCGGACCACTACCTTGTTGTAGCCAAGGTAGCACTTCGGGTTTCCAGGCCCAAGGCAAAACAGGGAGATGCTGGGAGAAGGTACAACGTCAAACGGCTACAATCGCAAGAGATCGCCAAATCCTTCTCCGACCGAGTTACAAGTAACCTCTCTCAAAGTTCTCTGCCGCCAACACAATGTACCGAAAACCGTGGCAACATTGCCAAGATGCCATCAGAGAAGCCGCCTCTGAAGTGCTGGGTTTCAAGCAGCCACCAACAAGGAACCCCTGGTTTGATGAGGAATGTCGGCAGGCAAATGCAGCAAAAACAACAGGCACGCAAAGCGGCGCTGCATAAAAGGACGAGAGCTGCTCATGAGCTTTATGAGCAGAAAAGGCGAGAGGAACACCGACTTCTCAGAAGGAAAAAGAGAGAGCATGAGAAGCGTGCGGTCGAAGATGTTGAGAGGTTTAAAAGCAGGAATGAAGTTCGAAAGTTTTATGAACAGGTGAAACGAAATTCACAAGTACATAAACCTAGAACCGAAGGCTGCAAAGACGAAAGTGGAAACATCATAGTGGAACCGCAGTCAATGCTGAGGATATGGAAGGACCACTTCTGCAGACTGTATAACGGCGACGACGAACCGAATTCCACTGTCAGGCAGGATGATCCATAAAACATAGACGACGAAAGCCAACAATCCCGTCCTCCCGACTTAGACGAAGTAAAGATTGCCATATCTAATATGTGAATATAGTAAGTTACTAGCGGCCCGGTACGTGCTTCGCTACGTATAAGGCATAGTAATAAAAAAAAATGATTATAAAGTTAATTTATTCAAACAAAAAAATATTTTAAATTGCTAGCTAAGTCCAAATGAACCAAATGATATACTGTTTATATTATATTTATCAGCAAAGAGTAAAAGTAAAAAAATAAAAAAGAATTTGGTGCCTTTACTATGGTGGGTCTATATGGGTTATTCTAAAACAGTTGGATAAACAATATTTTTTGTTATTCCATTTTGAGCATAAATAAATAAACAGCGGGGTACCGACCGACGGGGTTCCTCCAAATTGACAAAACAAACTTGACGTGTTTGCCCTTGGGCCTTATTTATGGACATCGCAAATGATAAACGCACAGGATATTGTAATCTTTTGAATTTAAATGGCATATCAGTTGGAATCATAGGAATACGCGGTATCAAACACACGCAATAATATAATCAAAGAACAAATTTTCAGATTCAAGCAATGCGGTGGTATACTAGCCGGTTCCAATGAATTTGAAAATTCAATTGGATAATTCATTGCCTCATCTTGATTCATAACACTGTCAATTGATTTATATGTCGTGACTACACCTGGCAGTTTTGCTTGAATTTAAAAATTAATGGCATTGATATGAATGTTCTTCGGTGCTAAAATGGCGCGTTCTCTCAACCAATCATGATTTCTGTAATTCTGAAGAATATTCGGAAAAACACATTCAATCAACTCATCTATAGATTGCGCAATTGGACAAAAATTGTTCGGTAAAGTGATCAATCCGTTGGTGTTGTCGATTGGTATTTTGCCATCACCAATTTCTAACAATTGAAAACTCATGGGCAGTTGCATCATTATGTAGGTGAATACGCATATTAATGTTTAGTGTCAATTTTCGTAAATATCTCCAAGGAACTGATGACTTCAAACAGGCGTTTATTTCATCAGCAGGAGTTGATCGAGGAATTACAGTCAATGTTTGACGAAAGTCCCCTGACAGCAACATCAGAGCACCACGAAAAAGCTGTTGATTACCGGGTAAATCTTGCATTGTTCGATTAAATGCTTCTATTGATTTTGTATTCGCCATTGTGCACTCATCCCATAAAATAATTGACGTTAATCGTAGAACTTTTGCCATAGCAGAATTTCTCGAAATATTGCAAGTTGGAGTTTCAATCACCTGTACATTCAATGGCAATTTTAATGCAGAGTGTGCGGTCCAACCACCGTCTAATAATGTAGCAGCAATTCCCGAAGATGCAAGTGCCAATGCAATTTTCTGATCCGATCGAATAGTCGCTAAAATCAATGATACAACGACAGTTTTGCCTGTACCACCAGGTGCATCCAAGAAATATAATCCACCTGCATTATTGGAAACGGCTTGCATGATTGTGTCATATACATGTTTTTGTTGAATATTCAATTTGGTGCTATTACAATTTTGTGATTATCAGATGGCATACGATCAAGAGCAATTTTGAACAATTGAACTAATGCGTTATGCTGATGGAAAAACCTTTGTAGCTCACGAATAATTTCTTGTTTTGTATTTGAAACAATTGCACAACGTTGATTCAATTCACGATTTTCATCATCAATAAAATAAATTTGTAAAAATTGATGATCAGCGTCGGGGTATGGCAATAACGAACCAGCTTGATGATAACATGTATGCAATTTTAGGTAGATGTTGAATCAGAATTTTTCAGACTTTATGATTCAGATTAATACTCGTATAAACATGGGACAATCCTGTTGAGGTATTTACCTTAAAAGTCGGCATAAAATTATCTCTAATAATTTTAGTAGCACCAAAAGAAGTCTTTTGAAATGCCGAATTGTATTGCTGAATATTACTCAAAAAACTGCTTTGACGTTTGAGATGTACCAAAAATAAATGAACACCAAATCGACACCCACCATCTTTTCATCGATTTCAAGGCCGCATATGACAGCATCTACAGGGACGAGCTGTCTAGTTTTGGCATCCCTGCCAAACTCGTCCGTTTGTGCAGGATGACCATGGAGAATTCACGCTGCTCCATAAAGGTTGGAAGCAACTTAACAGAACCTTTCGATGTCAAAAAAGGTTTTAGACAAGGTGATGCACTGTCATGCGATTTTTTTAACATCGTACTTAAAATAATAGTGCAGAGCTCACACGTCAACACTAGAGGCACTATCTTTCAAAAGTCTGTTCAATTACTAGCATATGCTGATGACATTGACATAATCGAAAGAACTAGCGTGATGTCAATGGGGCTTTTGTGGGTATTGAGAAAATGGGCAAAAATGGGTTTAACGGTTAATGAGGGCAAAACAAAGTACATGCTGTCGCGGTCGTCAAGAAAGGACCTACAATACCGACGTCTTGGTCAAAACGTCAACATCGACAGACGTAACTTTGAGGAATTCAAGGACTTCATCTACCTAGGCTCCGCTGTAAACGCATAAAACAACACCAGCGCTGAGATCAAACGAAGAATAACTCTTGCTAACCGCTGTTTCGAAGGACAAAAGTGTCGCTATATAAGACCCTTATCATCCCCGTCCTGCTATACGGTGCAGAAGCATGTACTATGACAAAAGCGGATGAAAGCACGTTGGGTCGTTTCGAGAGAAAAGTTCTTCGTGTGATCTACGGTCCCGTATGCATCGAAGGGGTGTGGAGGAGAAGATGGAACGACGAGCTGTACGGGCTGTACAGCGACGTAGACTTAGCCAGAAGGGTAAAAGTCCAACGACTATGATGGCTGGGTTACGTAGAGCGCATGGGAACTAATGCTCCGGCCCGGAAAGTCTTCGAATCCACACCCACAGGACAGCACAGTAGAGAAAGACCGCGAATCAGGTGGCGCGTACAAGTGGAAAGTGACCTCACCCAACTTGGAGTGCGAAACTGGAGACATCTAGCTAGGGACCGAGCTAGATGGAGAAGTTTGTTGGGTGAGGCCCAAGTTCACACGGGACTGTAGCGCCACCTTAAGTAAGTAAGTCAGTAAATATTATGTACGAGTACATACATAGCTGTCGTTTTAAGTTTTGCCTGCATATATTCTAGAATGAAACATAAAAAGATAGGATTAAATCCTTTTGGTCCTTCTTTTTTTTACATCTTTCAATTTAATTAAGATAATATAAAGTCTTTTCGTTGATTTCTATGCAAGCTTAAAATATTTTACCTTCCAAAAATACATTATATACCTCTATGCATTGTATTTTGAATTAATTTAAATTGTTGTTTTTATTTAAATTAGAAAGTTTCATTATACCAACGTCCTACACATACATATATTACAAAAAGAATCAACTATAAAATTTCAATACAAAATTATGTAATACTATTAAAAATTCCCAACTTACCACAATAATGCAAACAACCAAACTTGAAAAAGAACTACAAAAAAAAGACAAGGTATCAGGTACCTACCTACACTAAAATCTCATTTGAAATAAATGTATTTAAAAAAAAAAAGATTCATAGGCCCCATAATCCCTTGCGTAATGCTTTCATAAAGTTTACCTTAACTTTCGTCAAACTTCCCAACACATAAAGTCCTTCTTTTCATTTTTTTGTAAATAGAAAAAAAAACATAAAAAACACTTAAATCCTTTTTCATCATGTCATAAAAAGACCTGGCTGAAAAGTTTCAACACAGGCAGTTTGCAGCAGGATCACATTATTGTTGTCTTGAGTCCTCTGACCAGGTCCTGGTCCAGGTCCAGTACCAAAACCAGAACGAGAACCAGCACCAGCACCAGACAAGCCATAAGGGAAACAAGAAATTACATCATCACAGTCAATTTCAATTACCAGGCAACTTTGTTTTGCATTGCAAAAATCCATATTCCTGGATCGGTTTATGGATGGCTATGGGGATGGAAATGTGGATGTGGATGAATGGACGCATATTGTGTGTACCAGTGCACTTGCTTTTTTTTGTTAGCCCTATAGTCACACACTAGATGGGCTTCCCTTTCCTTTGGCCATGTCCTTGTCCAACCTTACGTCGTCGTCGGATGGCGATGTTTTAATTCGTGTTTTTTATCTTTGTCCTGCACTACTCTGTTGTGATGTGCCATTACAAAACAACTTTCAAACAAAAATAACCATATACACAGACTTATGGAGGTAAAGCCGAATCAAAGGAGTTTTAGTGTAACGGAGAACGTTAGCGTAACTTTTTTGAAATTGTGTATTCTCAATACAGGAAATCGGAAATAACCTGAGCTAACAGTATTTCATAGAGGACGTTGTTGTGCTAGTGCTGTGTTGTGTGTCCTTGTTGGTGGGACGCTAAACGCGGGACGCAGGATCGTGGTTGGGATGGTTGTTTGGCTGGTTGAAGAGCTAAAAGCAAAGCAAACACAAACACAATAACACGACGACAGGATTCCATGTTGTCCTCCATGGTTGTCATCTTATTCGGAAACTTTTGAAAAATTGTTTCTGTGGGAAAAGAAATAAAAGCAAATTTATTGCACCAACAGAAATGGCTCGAAAAACATAGAAAAATAAAGAAGATAAAACCAACCATCGGAACTTTTCACAATCGAATTGGCAATGGCAACTGAGATGATATTTGAAGATTTTCTTTTTTCTGTTGATTTTGTTATTCTAGGCATCTTGTTGGGAATTGGGGATTGTTTTCTTTTTAGTGTCCTTTTTTCTTTCTGATTTTTTTGTTACTTTTTATTGCGTCTCCAAACACATTTTCAAAAGTCGGCACATATAATACTCTTGAGTATTCGCATTTGTAAAAGGATCTCCTCAAAAAAAAAAGTTAGAAAGAATTTATTTTTCGTGTGTTTCCATAGTTTTGCTTTCTTTCGGTCTTATAAATCTTTTTTTATGTTTTTCGCAAATAGTGGTAAAAACGGAAGGATATGAAATGGACGTGGGAGTGGAGTGTCGTATATTTATGTGTAGTAAGTTGAACGGAAAGTGCAACTTGACAGTGTCGTTTCAATTTATATGCGTTTGGTTGCCCTTTGTTCCTTCTCATAATAAATATTAAGTCGACGAGAAGTATAGTAGATGTAAGGCCACTAGTTCTGGACAAAGTTTTTCTTAACTTTTTTTTTTGGTTTTTAAAAGTTTTGAGTTGTCGTTTGTAACGTATTACTTAGCGGAGAAGAAAGATTTATTTTTGTTTCCCATTCAATTTTGAGTTGGTTTCTTAGATTTAAAACTGAATAAAATTCGTTAAAATTAAATCAGTCTAGTTCCATATTATATAGTTCTTTTTAAAATTTAAATTTCCCTATTGATATCAATTTCAACTTTACATGTAGGAAATTATTGTAATCCGATTTGTGGAATTGAAAATTTTGATATTACTCGACGTTTCAAGGTCAATATAAATATAAAAATAAAAAGGATACCTTTATTCGTCGGTCATATTTCAAGAACATTCAGAGATATTGAGTTCAGATAAATTTTGTTTTACAGATAATAACTGAAAGGACTTTCAAAAATGTTAATTAAATAGTTTTTTCACTATAATTTTTAAAATAGAGCAAAATTTTGCTAACCCCAAAAATCTCTCGAATCATGCTAGCGACTTCAATAAAATTGTATACTATGCATTGTGACGTGATTCCCAATTGGTATAAAATAACTCAACTAACTTTTTTTTTCTAAATCAAAGAAATTGTAAAAAATATATTTCACATCAAATATTTTCCAAACAAATAATGATATTACATTCCACCAAAATAATTTAATGCATCGAAGAATAACAGTAACAGTGACAGTTTTTTTTTTTTTTTCAAAGCATAAGAACTTAAAAAAAAAATACAACTTAAAGTTAGTAAAAATGTATTTTCGACTCGAATATCTTCGCAATAATTAAATGCATTGCCCTTAATCTAATTTTATCTTATAAACCATATTGTTTTTAACATTTAGTAAAATTTTTAGAAAAATTCAATATTGTCACTTTTTTTTAATAAAAAATAAAAATCTTCTCAAAATTAATAAAAACTGATTTTCGGGAATTAATGAAGGTTTTAACTTTAAATTATTTTAATCTATGCAAAACATTGTTATTAAATTTAGATAATTTTCTTAGAAAAATTCAATCGCAATTTGTTTGTACAATACAAACTTTCGTGAAATTATACTAAAGTTGGTAATTGTTATTTTTCGACTTAAAATCACGATAACAAGAAAAGATACTGAAATCAAACTCATTTTATCATACGCAAATTATTGTTGCTAACTTTTAGTTAATTTCTTAGAAAATCTAATTGACCAATTTCTTACAAACAAATTAAACTTACAAAAACAACTAACAACTGATAAAAAATGGTCTCAGTCTCAAGTATCTCGGGAACAGAGAAAGATATTGACTTAAAACTTTTTCATCTTACAACAAATTTTATAAAACTTTGAAAAATATAGACAGGCTGGCTCGAATGGGAAATTTTTACTGTGGGTCACATCAAAGCCTCTTTTTTTTATTATCACTTCATCTTCATTTATTCTAATCCGGGGGTTAATTTAGTAAATTTTGTTTATTTTTGATGCGTTTCTCATGCGTAAAAGAGTTG
The DNA here is from genome assembly GCA_920104205.1 of Eupeodes latifasciatus. Classification (NCBI taxonomy): domain Eukaryota; kingdom Metazoa; phylum Arthropoda; class Insecta; order Diptera; family Syrphidae; genus Eupeodes; species Eupeodes latifasciatus. The sequence continues at coordinate 85,384,123 of OV049926.1, read as the reverse complement.
GGCTCACTCTAGTGCGTAATCAATAGTATTTAATTTAATTCTAAAACTTCAATTTCAAATCTATAGAAAATGATTTATTTAAAAAAAAAAAAAATAACGTTAAAAAATAAAGTTTCTATCGGATTTCAAAAAAGTTTTATTAAGTTTTTTGGCCACAGAAAATTGCAACAGAAGAAATTACACCCCAACTTTTTTAAAGAAATTTTTTGAAAAATGTCTTCATATAGGTAATTTATTTTGCTTTAATACCGAATTGAAAATATTTATTTGGTAAACTTTCTTATTTTCTGGCGTTTTTCCTATAAATTTGTTTTTTTTTTTTAATTCAGAGAAATGGCAATAAGACCAGAAAATATTGATTAAAGAAATGCCATACGTTTCAGTTAGAAAACTACTTCGTTTCAACTGTTGTAAAAAAAAATTACAGTTCTACGACACTTCTTGTTAACTTGTTAACTTAAGAAAAACATTTATTAATTATGAATGCCTTGAGTATGAATTTATTTGTGGAAAACATAGAAGAAGTAAAATTGTGTAGAGCAGTGAATAAAAACAATATTAATTAATTTCTAAAAATGCTAATTTTTAAAAATGAAAATTCTAACATTTCTTCAAAGTATCAATGTTCCTGAAATCAAAATCTGAGCTTATTATAGAGATAATTTCATTATCGGACCACATATAAAGAATGGGAAAAGATATCAACTTCTATAAAATTTTGTTTTAAACATTATGACGTCATACACAATTGTTATGAATTAACATACATATCTCCATTGACAGTTTAATATATAAAAAAACTGAAAATAAATATTCGATAGCTCGATATTTTACTTAAAAATATGTTTTATACTACAAAAGATTATGTTCTTGACATTTCTCGTAAAATTTTTAAGAAAATTCAATTAACCGAAAATAAAAATGTACAGAAATTAAAGTTCTGCCAAAAAATACTAAAAAACTGGTCAAACTTCTTAAATGTTTTCAGAGAAAAAGCTTCTTATTTAATTATTGATTAAGGTTCTTTGTGACAATTTTTCTAATTGGAAAAATGTCATTCGGAATTTTTTTAGGCGAACTAATTTTAAGCTATTTGCGTGAGTCGCATCACAGCTTGTTTCTTTTTCAATTGGATGTCAGTTCTAAAATATGCCGAAACACAACTAAAAGGTCTAGCTAGTTTATGAAATGTTATGATTGAAATCGACGCTGCGGTTAATTCTTCCAATTATTGACATTTTGCCTAAGGGATGTTGCAAGTATGATAATACTGTATTTGTTACTTTATTTTACATTATTTAAATGTTAAACATTATTTAAATGTTAAACATTAAAATAAAGTTCACAATATTTTAAATAATATTTATATATGTATGTGTAGGTACTGACATTTTAAAACCCAATATTACTCAAAAAACTGAGACCAACTACAGTCTTGGTAAATTTCTTTAACTGCCAGTTTTACCTGGGATGATTTCAAGGTAGCAACGGCTACCGAGGCTAGACCGAGATTTTTCTTGTCTCGTGGCCAGCCCTAATGTAACCTCTCTTTTTAAGGTATTTTGAAGGGTAACAGTTTTGTTTTTATGTAAAATAATAGTAAGGACAGAAAACATCTTTGATATTCGATTCGTTGTGTCGTTTTTATGAAGTTCACACTGACATAGCATAAATATATACACCTTAAAATCTTCTTAAAAGCAGGCTTTCGGTTTTATTTTCAAGATAAGTTTATATTCTGTGGAAATTGTGTGTTCTTGTGGTTCTGAAAAGCCGTTTGGTCAACATTATGAATCTTGTAAATAAATACATACATATAAATGAAATAGTTTTTTTTTTCAATTTATTTTATGTTTTGTAGTTCCTTATGTCTCATTCTATTCAAAATATTAGCGAAAAATAAGTGATTCCTCTACAAACAGTTCCACAAAACTTATAAAAAAATATAATTAGGTGTCTCACTTATCGTTTTTTGTTTTATGGTATACTTAATTGAAATACCGTGTTTACCTTGAATTGAACTGATAAAAGACTGATTTGATGGTTTAAAAGACTGAATTGCATGCTCTGAAAAAAAACATCCATACAAATGTATGGAAATAATAGAGAAAATGGAAACGTTCCTAAATTACACCAATCTAAAAATCCGGCAATAATCAGGAAGTTTCTAATTATCGCCCTATAGGTATGGTAAATACAATTCCAAAAGTTTTTGAAAAATTAATTAAATGGAAGATTAACTCCAATTCTTAAAAGCATTACTTCTCCATGCCTACATGGTTTTGTTGCTGGTAGGTCTACTAGAACAAACCTTACAATTTTGTCTAATGGTGTATTAAATGGACTTGAGAAAGGGTATCAATTTGATGTTGTGTATACGGATTTCTCTAAAGTATTAGATCGGGTTAATCATAATTTATTACTTATAAAGTTATAAAAAATAGGTTTCCACTCTAACTTTTTAAACTGAATAGATACTTAACATACTTAAAGGATCGTATTCAATATGTTCGTATTAATAACATTCTCTCTTCACCTATAGCCGCTACCTCGGGAGTGCCTCAAGGAAGCCAATTATGTACTATCTTGTTCGTATTATTTATCAATGACATTCGCAACAAATTTTTAAATTCAAAGTGCGTCATGTATGCGGAAGATTTAACAGTCTTTCGTTGTATAAAAACAGAACAGGATTGCATTTTATTGCAAGAAGTTCTTGAGAGCTTATTGAATTGGTGTTTGATTAACTCCCTACACCTCAATATTGCAAAATGTCAAGGTTTACGTTTTTCTCGAAATTGTTCATTAATTAACTTTTCTTTAAAATAAACAAAATATTTAATTCAACAGTAACCTCTAAAAAGGACTTTGGTGTAATTTTTGAACAAAAGCTTGATTTCTTAAAACATATAGATTTTTTAGTAGGAAAACTTAATTTAAGGTTGGGATTTATCTAACGCAATGAAAAAGAGTTCTGTGATCCATATACTTGGAAATGTCTGTTTTACGCGTTTGTTAAATCCACTCTTGAGTACTGTAGTACTATTTGGTGCCCTTCGTATGAAGTTCACTCTTTTAGAATTGAAAAAATCCAAAAAAAGATTCTCTACAGTCTAAATGAAAAGGCTTAATTAAAATATAGATATTGGATATATGAGTCTCTCAACAATCGGAGAAAGGTCTCTGGCAATATTATCATTAGAGACGTACTGTCCAATCATATTGATTGTTCTGATATTTAAGCCTGCGAGGTTGCTTAGGAACCGATTGTTTTTTAAGATTCCATACCACAGAACAAATTATGCAGCCCACGAACCATTATTTAGGAGTTTAAGAGTAACTAATAGCGTTTGCGATATGATCGATTTTAGTCTGAGTAGATTTTCATTTAAAAATAATGTCCTTTTTAACCTTTATGGTGGCAATGATTAATATAATAATTGTAATTTTGTTTTTATATTACATTATTATAAAGTAATTACTGAAGAATTGTGACTTCGTTTGATGAAATAAACTAAACTAAACTAAATATTGGCTTAGGCTTTTGTGGAGTAATTAAAAAAAAAAACTTTCATATATGGTGGAACTAGCACATGATCAAATTCTGAATTATAAGGAACGAAGAACTTGAACGGGGACTTTAATAATACTTCAAATTAATATTTGTATAGTCATACTAAAAGCAAATAGCAAGGGGTTTGAAAATATTGTCCTACGTTTTAGACATTTTCAATAAAATTTAGTATATGGGCTTTTGGTTAAATTTTCTATCTCACTAATCATACCATTTTCGCTGATGGTGTTTCTCACTACTAAAAGTTAACTCCATAAATAAATTTAAACTTACCCATTCAGAAGCCAGTATGATCATTATCCTTCTTTTATCCAAATTAACGTAACTATAACAGCCATCATTTAAATTACACAAAATTATTTTTTTTTTAAATTTAAATTCACATCCGTTCACATTTGACAATTTCCACTTAACATTGAAGCAAATAAATTGTAATTTATTGGTCTCCAACGGAAAAAATCGGATTTTCAGATTTCAGCAGTGTAGTTAAATTTTTTAAACATTAAAATTGATTAATGTATTCATCAACATCAAGTATATTTGTTTTGTAATTTAAATGTTTTCCCGCAAATGAAGATGGATATACATACATAGAAAGTTTTAAATACAAATAGTTATTTAATTTTATTCAATTTCAAGCTCGCAAATATGTGCAGTATGCATGTTAAATTCCTTCCCCTAACAAGTATGCACTTCAATGTGCCACAAAACCATACCACACACAAAAACACACTCCCAGAACCACTTGTGATACTCGTATTATGTGCACAAATTAAATTTTTGAATTTTTGAATTTTTGGGGAAAAATTGCATAAAATTATCTTTGAAGTTTATTGATTTAAATATTTTCCTCTTGTGTGACAGAAGCGCATTACTTAAATATTTGACTTAACATTGAGTTTCTATGCGTTCGATTGAACTTAAAAAACTATGCTCCCAGGACGACGAACAATGTCATATTTTGCACAGGAAAAAACACAATTTTGCCATAAATGCAAAATATCAAGGGGATAGGAGATAACTGGTATTGATGGAATTTTACTCAGGGATACAGTCCACTATACCATATGGGTGAAATGAGTATATTTTCCGAAGGACCACTGAGTGAAACAAAGAATTATATATGGACCAATAAAAACAAATATTACACCACCAACAATCAAAAGAATAAACACTTATACAGTGCGGGTGGTTTTTCGTGCCACTTTTTATATGGAAAGGATCTCAGCTCCTCGACACTTTATACACAACACGCGTAGCAACTATAATTGAACGAATTTTTATGTTCACACATACCTACACAAACTATTCAATCCCTCTACAACACAACGTCGAGATGAACAATAAAATAAAATAAATAGAAAAATAGGAAACACACACACTCAAGCTCACGTGTATCCTTCTTTATATTTTTGTATGCCTGGTGCCGCAGGATGAAGATATTTCAATGAATAATTTATTTAACTATGAGAGGATACTGATAACAGAAAATAACATTTAAGGCAACCGGGATTGACATCCTTTTAATGCCTTGACAACTTTTTCTTTATTTTTTCTTCCTTTCTATTGTATAGTAGTTGGCTATTTAAGATTTGTGTTGTTTTTGTTTTCATTTGTTTTTGCAACGCCCTCACTCTTGCTTCCGATTTTTTATTCACAGAGCATTCTAGTATCCGAATTGATGTCAACTTCAAACAATGTCATCTTACATAAGCTAACGAGAAGACGATATTTTACCCGTTGTAATTTTTTATGTGACAAGGATAATGGCCATTTTTGAACACGTTTATGGTTTGAACGGAAAAATTAAATTAAACAAGCGACACTATTGGGAGTTATTGTGACACTTTGTTATTTGAAATCACAGAGTTAGTTACTCCAAGAAAATATTGAGGTTGTATTCTGTTATCCTTGTATGTTCTTTTATTTCTGTATTGAAGAAATAATTTTACATTATGTGCAAAGGATAGAAGTGATTCTGTTTTAGTAAATGGGGACTTAAATCAGACATAGAATAACCCGAACGCGGTAGGTTTCGTGCGCCTTAAAGTATGTCCTGTTACGTACTAATGATAGAAATTCTTCATCGCACAGGACCTGCATCAAGGAAAGAATGTTTTGGCGAAATTTGTTCCCTTTTCTATAGAGCGAGAGAATTTAAAGAGCATCATTCAAATCATAGTCTCTCACTCTCAGATGTCAGATGATGGCTATGGCTGATCTGATGGGCTGAAGCTGAAGAGGAATGACTAAACGATGAAGCTGATTTCAAGGATAACAAAATTTCCTTCGCCATGGTGATTTCTCTTCAAAAATAGACTTACCTTAAAAAGATAAAGAGAAGAATAGGACATTTGCAAACTAAATTTAAGAGAAAATAAATCAGAAAAAAAGCTTTTTCGATGTGTGTGAGTATGGTTGTGTTTAAATCCACAAAAGCTTTTTTGTGTAGGTCTCTAGGTCACAAGGATTTTGTTGTGACACATTAAAGCTGTCGCTGGTTGCTAAAAAGATTTGTTTTCATCCTTTTTGGCCAAGCATCAACCCCAACCTGAAAAAAGGATATACTTACACCTACCAGCTGAAACTGACAGAACAATAGAGAAAGGATATTTTAACTAGAATGGTACACACAATATTTATTACGTGTTTGTGTTGTGCAAGCTAAAAGGGAATTTTTGAATAAAAGAGAAAACCTTAGATATGAGTCCGTGCCCTGTACTACGCGCAGGACACGCCATATGAAATCATATCATTCTTTACTGGGAGAGGATATTTTTCACTTTTTGGGTGCAAAATTTGTGTGTTGGGCTAAGATTTGTTTCCTTTTTTAGTTTGGTTTTGTTTTATTTCTTCTTTTTAAGATTTACTATCGCTGGTAGCTTAAATTGGCTGGAAGGATTCTTTTGTTACTTTTCGTTAAGAGTGCGCGCAAAAAAACGTTTTTTTTTCTATTTCTTTCATTACATTCGAGTCAAACAATAGAAGCTGACCTTATTTTGATTTGTTGTTGTTGTTGTTGTTAATATTTTGTTTTTGTTAATAGAAGCGCAAAGATGTGCAGGCACCATTTTTGTTTGTTTGTTGTTCTTGTTTTTGGACTTTTCTGTTTGTTGTAAATGATGGCATAATTCATTTGGCATGCTGGGTGTGCTGTAGTGTGATGTGGAACGTGCAGGTCTTAGGTCGAGATATTATATGTTGTTTGGAATGCCACGCCACGCCGCCGAGCCGCACCTTTGAGGGTAATATAAGTGTTGTGGTGCAATTTTGGGGGTTTCATAATATTGTAATAAATTTTGGGAATGAAAAACTTATTTATATGTTTGTGGAAAAGTTTATTTTGTTATACATATTGTATGAATGTTGTACTTACACACATTAAAAAAAAATGCGGGAAAACCCAAGGAAAGTGTACCTACGTTGATTTACTTTATGTTTATATCTGAATTTGGAAGATATTTATTGAAAGTTTTATGGTCGGTGGTAGAATATTTGTTGTTTTTTACAACTTTGAGTATTTTGTATTTTCAAAGAAAATGTACATTTTAAACCAACTACCTACAAATATATTTAGAATTTAAAGATTTGAAAATACTACTAGATGTTTGATATTACATAGTTCTTCTGATTCATGCAAATCAAACAACATTACAACTTCACACTTTGGCAATTAAAATTCACGACTTTGGTATTTATATAAACTTTCTTTAGTATGAAACTAAAGCGTTTAAAAATAAAGGTGTATTTCATGAGGGCTTACTGTTTTTTTTGTTTTTGATCTCGAGATTTTTAGTCCAAAACCCAATTTTTACCAATTTTAGTAGCCTTTTGTGAAAGTTTTTATTTCTTGTGTAAAGTAATACAGATTCTATTTTTCGAAGACTATTATCTTACAACAAAACCAAAATTAAGCACAGAATACAATCATTTATTTATTTTTATTCTCGAAATATCAAGAATCAAACATCAATTTGTACCTATTTTGTGTATTATTCTTTAAAGATTTTTGTTTTTATTGAAAACTGACTGTTGGATTTAAAAAAAAAAAATGACTAAATGTTGAAAAAAAACATTTTTTAAAACTTATTTTTGCAAAGATATTTGAGTAACTTTAAACAATGTTTTTTTATGTTTCTATTTTTTGTAAAAAACTGTTACTTCGATTTTTCTTAAAATTTTAGCAGATGTCAAAAACGTTATTCTTCGTTGCATAAAATTCATTTAGAGATGAAATCATTTCTTGTTCGTAAAATATTCGAAGTTACAAATATTTGTCTTTTATTTTCTTGGTTTATAAGAAAACCGTTAATTGATTTTTAACTTTTTACGTTATAGTAATTGTATGTAACGTTGTTGTAATTGTATGTATTGTATTGTTATTGTAATCGATCCGATTTGTCGAATTGAAAATTTTTACATTTCTCGACGTTTCAAGGTTCCTAGAGTCTAAATAAAAGAAAGTATGAACGTACGTTCTTACTTTCGGAAGCTTTTTTCGTCCACCATATGTCAACAACCAGTAGAGATATCGACTTCGAATAAATTTTGTTATACAAATAATAATGCAGAAAGATTCAGAAAGGACACTCAAAAAACGCTTAGCCCAAAATATTTAGAGACTTGAATTAAATTGTATATTATATACTATATTATGACGTGATATCAAACTAATACAATTTTGAAAAAAATTCAACTAACGGTTTTTTTATGAGTCAAAAAATGATTTTATCTTTAAAATAATTGTATACAACGAAGAATAAGTTTTTCCACATCTGACAAAAATTTGGAAAAATCAAATTGAAAGTTTTTGTAAAAAAAATAAAAACTTAAAAAAAGCATTAGGTACCTGAAAAGTAGTAAAAATTGATTTTCGACTCAAATATCTTTTCAAAAACGAAAGATATTGGTAAGTATTAGAAGAACAAAGAAAGATATTTATTAACTTCCCATAGGAAGTTATTGTAATGGGTCCCATTTGTCAAATTGAAAATTTTTGGCATTTCTCGACGTTTCAAGGCCCCTAGAATCGAAATAAATTTTTTTTAGAAAGATGTCTGTGCGTGCGTGTGTACTGTACGTACGGACGTACGTCTGTACGTTCGCGACGTTTTTTTCGTTGTCCATAGCTCAAGAACCAGAAGAGATATCGACTTCAAATAAACGTTGTTATACAGATAATAAAGCAGAAAGATAAAGAAAGGGTTCTCAAGAAAATTGTGTGGGTGGTTTTTTTACTATAGCAGTTTAAAAAAAAGTGAAAATTTTGGTTAAACCTAAATATCTCATGAACCAATGACGCAAAAAACTTGAATTAAATTTGATATTATATATTGTAACGTGATACAAAACAATTATATTTTTGGAAAAAAAAATCCAATGAACGGTTTTTTTATAAATCAAAAAAACTGAAAAAAAATGTGTCACCTCGAAAATTTTACGAATAAAAAATGATTTTATCTCCAAAACAATTTTGTGCAACAAAAAATAATTTTTTTAACATCTGGTAAAATTTTGAGAAAAATCGAATTGACAGTTTTTTTTATAAAAAATAAAAACCTAAAAAAAACATTACTTAAAGTTGGTAAAAATTGAATTTCGACTCAAATATCTTTTCAAAAATTTGAGATTATGGCTTCCAACTTATTTTTTCTTATAAGAAATATTGTTTTCAACATTCTGTAAAATTTGGAGAAAAATCAAATTGACAGTTTTTTTACAAAAAATAAAAACCTAACAAAAATTAAAAAAAGTAAGTAAAAATTGATTTCGACTCAAGTAACTTTTCAAAACTTTGAGACGTTGGCTTTAAACTATTTTTATTTTTTTAAAAATATTGTTGTCAACATTCAGTAACATTTTGAGAAAAATGAAATTGACAGTTTATTTACAAAAAAAATAAAAAACTTAAAAAAAAACCGACAAAAGTTGGTAAAAATTGATTTTCGACCTAAATATCTTTTCAAAACTTTGAGATATTGGCTTCAAGCTAATTTTATCTTATAAGAAATATTGTTTTGAACATTCGATAAAATTTTGAGAAAAATCGAATTGACAATTTTTTTAACAAAAAATAAATACCTGACAAAAATTAATAAAAGTTCATTTAAATTGATTTTCGACTCAAATATCTTTTCAAAAATTTAAGATATAGGCTTAAAATTAATTTTATTTTTTAAAAAATATTGTTTTCAACATTAACTAGTTTTTTTTATAAAAATCTAACAGTCAGTTTTTTCATAAAAAATTAAAAAATAGTATGCCAAATTGGTAAAAATTGATGTTCGGTTCTCAATATCTCGTGAACAATAGAAGATTTATTGACTTCAAATTAATTTCATTCATCCAATTTGTATTTGTTTATAAAATAAATGAAAACTTTTAAGAAATGCTACTAAAATTGGTAAAAATTGTTTAACGATTATCATATGCCAAATATTGTTGTCTATTTTGAAATTTTTTAGATTAATTTAACTAATAACTTTTTTAACAAAACGCGAAAACCTACAAACCTTGCTTAAAAGACAGGATGGGAAGTTATCAGTGTGGGTCGCATCCCAGCCTCTTTTCAAATTATTTATCTCACACAAGATATTGAAGCGTTTTTGATATAATGTAAAATATAAATTAAATTAGGAGGCGCAACAGTCCGATGAGAACTTGGCCCTAGTGACTTAAAACTCTCAACCATTCCAGTGTGGGAGTATTGTTGTCAGGAATGAAGGGGACCTACAATTTTAGCCGAACCCGAACGGCTAATTTGAGAAAGCACTTTTCATGACAAGAGTTACTCTTGGAGGATAAAAGCTTCCCGAACTTACGAACGTATACGTAAAAGGCATTCCTTTTAAAATCTATGATTTAGATTGTAGGGTATTTGAAGCGTTTGCAATAAACAATTGGTAGAAATTTTAGTTTCATTTATATCATTAACGTACCTGCACTGCATCATTGCTTAAGAAAATCCTGATTTCTCATGTTTTTTCGAGTACAAAATTTAAGGCACCAACAAAAAAGGGTATATTCTTAACATTTTAAAATTTTTTTTTTCTTAATTGTTTTAAACCCACAAACTTTATTTCAGCAAAATTACATTTTGTGCTTTAATTTTAGATTTTTATAAAAAAGCCTACAATTATTATTCCCAAAACTATCTCACTCATTGGAATATGTGTCAATTAATATCTAACTACACAACATTTCGCATTCTTTATCAAACTTAGAGGACTAAACTTCTTTAACTCAAAACTTCAAGGTAACAACAACTTTAATTTTTGCGCACAAGAAACAACCATACATTTCAAAGTCACTGCACAAATATTTGTGGGAAGACAATTCACCATTTGTCATTTTACGTACCGACAAACTGAGATTTCTTCAGACTTGAGCAGGATCTGCGGCTGGTGCTGGGAGTTGTTTGGTTTTGGTTTCGGACCCATCATATCAGCCCCATTTGCCATCATCCGTATTACATATTTAATCACATTAAGGTTGACGTACATACAAAACTCCATTCTCAGACACTGACACCCACTCACCAGTCGCAGCATACATATGTACATGCTACTACAGAAGGTACTACACCCCCGGTCAACTCGCCTTTATGACTCAAGTGTCCCGACAGAAGATTCTTATTTCATTTATGCTGGCAGAAACATCTCCTCAGCTGATGCAGTTTCTCGTCCTTTGCTTTCTTTAACCAGTCGAAGTTCGTAGTCGAAGTAGAATATTATCTCAAGCAATGTTGACACAAAGATGGAGATGGTGTGTATAAAGAAGGAGGATACGTTCGGATGCGCGAATGTATGTATGTAGGTGTGGCGAAAAGGTAGAGGTTGGGAAAAAGACATATCCCAGGGTCGAAGAACATTTGTAATTAGAAAAAAAAGTGAAAGCAAGCCGACATCATCCATGACCCTATTTAACTGAAAATAAATTACGAGGAGGGAGGATTGCTCTCCCTCTTCTCAATCAGGATAGTAGTTCAGGAGGTTTTCTTTTTTTGCTGTTTTAAAACTTAATAGTTAGTTTCTTTTTGCTCCGTCTTATATTGACATTTCAAAAGCAATGCGCATTCTTTTACAAGTTTATGTATCCTTATACTTAAGCAGATTCATGTATAAATGTTAGGGTATAGGTGTATGTGTTTGCGCAGATAAAACTTCCCACACAGAGAAAAGGATAATTGTGTGATCATTTGAGCGTCAAAATTAAAAGAAAGTTTAGTTCAACATATACTCGCACATATTATTATTGTGCTAAAGTACTTCGTTTATTATGAATGAGTGTACTCTTATGGCTGACTTTTTTCTTTACTGTTTGTACAACAGGACTATGTACATTGTATATGGATATAGAATTTATGTATAAACTTTCAGGCATCAAAATGATGTTTGATTCATTAGTTCCACACAAGAACATCCAAAGGATTTTGCTGTTTCAATTAAAAGTTTCCTTTTATAGGAACTACACAATATGGAAAAGGAGGGTCGTTTTTGTTCAGACAATATTGCGTTTATATAAGTTGCTTCTTTTAAATGTACTTTTGTTATGCTATGATTATTGAAAATATTGTTGTGGGAAAGGTGTTCAAGAAGGTTAATTTTATAACCAATAGCAGGTCTAGATGATGAAGTCTAATTTTGCTCTTAAATTTCTTTAAAGTTTTTTAAAAGTTTCGATTGAATTTTTGTTTGAATGTTTTTTACCACATTCTAGAGAAAAATTAAATAAGAAAATAGTTCCAAATAGTGCATGTTTTCTGGTTTGCAGACTAGAAGATTTAATGTACCCAAACAAAATATGTCGTTACCAAAAATAGGTTTTGAAATCAAACTTATTTTATCATATGCCAAATATTGTAACTAACATTCAATTCACAGCTTTAAAAAAAAAAACACGAAAACCTGCAAAAACTACAAAAAACTGATAAGAAATAGTTTTTTACTTAAGTATTATTTGAACAAAGAATGGTTTTGATTGCAAATGTTTTTATCTCACACGAAATATTTGTATTAATACTTTGTTGAAGTTGTACCAAAATTTGCAGATGGGGACGGATGAGAAGTTATCAGTGCAGGTCGCATCCCAACCTCTTTCTTAATTTAGCATTCTCCCACCTTACCACTTGATATATTTAAGACATTAAACAAGTTTTTGTTGATACTATTTTTGTGACGTAACAACTTTTGACCGTAGTGAGTGTTTTGGTGAAAAAATTGAATTCCTTTGGAATGCAGAATTAATCTATTCATTATTATATACAAAAAAGTGAGTATACGCCCGAATGTACATTTATGCGTCGTTTCGAGTTGTAATAAACCAACGGAATATTATCGACATATTTTGTTTTGCTCTAATTAACATGAAGTTGAAAAGACCACCATTGCAACTTGTAATAATTTCACTTTGTTAATTAAATAACTATGCATATTAATATTGAAACCAAGTTATATCGACTCTTAAAAACAATGGGGTGCCAATATCCGTATACCTTACCTTAACTTCGCCCTGGAATCAATTAACATTTTATATGAATTTGACTACTTTTAATTCCGGATCTTACGTTTTGATTATTTTGGAAAGACTCAAAAATTATTGAACATGTTTTGACAAAATGTATAATGTATCTCATTTCCAAGTGATTTGCTTTCTTTTGAGCCGATGTTATGAGGATTTAGCTTACTCTTAAAATGACAGTTCTACTTTTTTACATATTTGTTTAGCCGGAGAAGAATATTACACGATGATGTAAACACCATTAAACAAAATGGCCGAATGTCTTTCTTAGCTAGACAATGTCATGCTAAAATAAAACATCTTCATATTCTAGAAGGAATTGGTTTTAACAGAAATACTATTTTAACACTTTGGAATGTCTGAAACGAAGCATGAACTATATCTATGCTTCTTAGATACTATCATATTTTCATTTTTATTCCAAATACGCCTTGTTGCACTCAGAGGAATCTTAACTGAATTAAAAAATATATCATCGCTTACTTACTTACTTGCTTAAGGTGGCGCTACAGTCCTGTGTGAACCATAGCCTCACCCAATAAACTTCTCGATCTAGATGGGTTGTTAGCTAGATGTGTCCAGTTGAGCATCTTTTCCTCCACTCACCTTCTATGCATACGGGAACGTAGATCACGCTAAAACTTTTCTTTCGAAAAGACCCAAGGTGTAAGTGTTGTAATAAGGGATGATAAGTATCTTACATAGCAACACTTTGATTGCTCAAGAGAGGGCTTTACTACTCTTAGCCCAAAGAACCAGCTTTTTCGTTTGATCTCAGCGCTGATGTTGTTTTCTGCATTCATACCGGAGCCTAGGTAGACAAAGTCTTTAAATACCTCAAAGTTACGTCTGTTGACGTTGACGTTATCGCGTGAGTGTTTTAAGTATAAGTATAAGCTAGTAATTGGACAGACTTTTTAGAAGATAGTGCCTGTAGTGTTGACGTGGAGGTCTGCAATTTCTTTCAAGGGCGATATTAAAGAAATCACATGACAGCGCATCACCTTGTCTAAAGCCATTTTTAACATCGAAAGGTTCGGTTAAGTTGTTTAAAACTTTTATGGAGCAGTGCGAATTCTCCATGGTCATCCTGCACAAACGGACGAATTTGACAGGGATGACAAAACTAGACATGGCTCTATACAGTTTGTCCCTGTATATGCTATCATATGCGGCCTCAAAATCGATGTAAAGATAGCGTTGTAAACTGAATATTTGATCTACTGAAGATTTTCCTGGTATAAAGCCAACCTGATAAAGACCATTCAGGTTGTTGGCGATGGGCTTTAGACGTTCATATATTACGGCAGAGAAAATTTTGTAAGCGATGTTAAGGAAACTTATTCCTCTATAGTTGGTGCAGTTAGGAGGGCTTTCTTTTTCAGTATGGGACAAACAATCCTGAGGTTCTATTCATCGGGCATGATTTCTTTCGACCACATCTTACAGATAAGTTGATGCATGCTCTATCGATCTATCTTTTTCCTTTCTTTCATCTCTGATAGATCAAATACCTGGTAACCCCTAAAAGTTAATTTAATAGAAGAAACAAAAAACTCGATATAAAAGACCTGTTTAGCTTAGAAAATATCGTTCGTAAGCTAATAAAGAATTGTTCATAAGATTCGAAAGGTTGTTTACAATAAATGTGCACCATTAAACAAAAAGGGCAAAGATGGCCAAAATACACAGCTTTTAAATTTTGTCAATTAGACTGAAGTGCTAAATGTTTCAAATTTGAACAAAAATGTTAAATAATTATTTTATATTTATTTTCAATTTTCTTATTTAATATTCATTCATTTCTATCAACATTTTATCAAAGGTTCTGAACCTAAACAGAATTATAATTTTCGATTCCAATCATCTGCTTCCTTCCTGTTTTGGGAAAACTTGGATATTTAACAACAAATTGAGCTCAATCAATCAATAATTAATATTTATTTGTGCCAAAAAGACTTCAATGAATTTAGAAGTGTGTACATATATGTATATCTAGTTTTATTTTACAATACTCCCAGATCTCTTATAAATATTTATAAATTAATCTATTACTACGAACTATCTTTAATTCTCTGGTTCATATGTACCTACAGAGAAGACATATGATTTCTATTGTAATTAATAATTGAACATTTTAAGTAAGTTATAAAATAGGTTCCTCACTTACAACATTACTTCAATTATGAGCACTCAATCAAATATTCAATCAACCAGCAATCCATTTGAGTTCAAACATCATTAATCGATTTATAACTGTCAGAAATTTTGAAATCATTCGTGTGCATTAAATTTATTCCCAAATTAACTCGAGCGGTGTCATGTTAGTTTTTTACCGCCCAAAAGAATTTCAACTTTTGCATAGATATTCAATCAAGATTGTTGAAATTTGAATGATGGATAATGATGGCCAGATGCACCAGAAGAATCGTACAAACCAGCAACTTTCAGAACATGAAATAAAAAGCCTTTCTTTTCATTAAATAGTTCCATTATCCATCTCAATATAAAAAAGCAGTGTAGTATTTTTTTAAACGACAGATGGATGCTCCTATTTAACTCGATCATTAAAATTGGTCCCAAATTTAATGACGTAAAAACCTTTTAAAGCATCAATTTAATAATATCTCTAAATCATCTTAAAACTAAATAATACATGCTATTTTTATGCTCTAAAAGGTGAATTATGATAAAATATTTAGAACCAGCACTGCCTTCATATTTATAAATAGAGGTAAGATTATAACATAATACTTGCACAGTCGTATATAAGTATGAATATAATCCAAGATGGTAGTTCATAATACAAAATTGTTCAATTTACCAAAGGAAATTAATTATTAATGTCTATAATAAGCAAAATATGGAAAAAGGAATAGATTTTCTTTGGTTGATGTGAGATTATGTACGAGTACAAATCCTTTTTCTCGTTGAATTTATTCACTAACCAATGATAATGACAGTGGTTAGGGGTATCTTTTGAAACAGATTTATACAAATCATAAAGCCACAATAATACAAAAAAAGGCTACGCACACACACAAACACACATATTCTAATCAATGATTTTTCTTCAAAGGATCAAACATAAAGCCAGAATGGGAGAAGTTAATTACGAAAATATGTATCCTTATAATAGAATCTCGATAAGGACTAAATGTTGAAAGAAATATTTAAGGGAAATTGTTGTTATTATGTTTGGATAAAATTAATTGAAATATTTTTTTTGTACATACATAGGAACCGTCTTCCTATTTGTTAATCGGAAACAAAATAAAACCAACACGTTTGTGTGTTTAAAGGCAATTTGATTTTTGTCTTTAAACTTTGACATTCATTTCATTGTTATACTCTTTACATGGTTTGTAGAAATTGAAACACGTTAGAATAAATATTAATAAATAATTTAATTATACATTTTTGTCCTCCAATGTAACAATAGTAGTCGTAGTAGTATAAAGATTATTATCGTTATTCCCAATCAACTTAAGGACGGACATTTCAATTCGTTTTTATTATAGGTAACTTGTCTCCTATGGCGCAACAAACTTAGAAAACTAAATTTAACAACAATTAAGGAATATATACATAGGTAGTAGCCGTGGCGTGATGGTTAGTGCGTTGGACTGTCAAAGGTATTGGGTTCGATCCCTGCCTGAGCCATCTAAAGTTTTTTTCAGGGTACTGCCTCTTGCGAGGAATTGACAAATTCTCCAAGAGTAATTCTTGTCATGAAAAGTGCTTTCTCAAATTAGCCGTTTGGATTCGGCTTACAACTGTAGTTCCCCTCCATTCCTGACAACAATACTCGCACACAGGAATGGTTGAGATTTGTAAGTCACTAGGCCCTTGTTCTCAAAGGACTGCTGCGCCACCTAATTTATTATTTTTTTAGATAATTATAATGTAATTTGTTTGGGTGATTACAATATTGGAGATATTTATTGGAAGTTATTGTTATTAATTATTATTATTATTTTAAGCTTTATTCACTTATTATTTCATTACAGAGTTAATTATATGTAAAGTATTACATGTTTTAACATGTTTTTTTAAATTTATTTTAATATTAGGATGTTAAGCATAAGGTTCCCCCAAGATCTTCCATCTTTTTCGGTCAAGGGCTTCTCGCCAGTAGAGTGTACATGCGGCCTGAATATCATATTTCCAGCGTTTGAGTTGTCCTCCTACATTTCTTTTTCTCTTAACCAAGTAATTTTAAAATATGGTTGTGAATTATATTGCAAATGTAATTATGATAGTGAACATAAACTTAATGTTATTGTTATTGTTCGCTATGTTTTTGGCCTACGAAGATATGACAGTGTATCCAATTTTGCTACCCTGCAGCTAGATACGTCCTTTGATAATTAGCTTAAACTTCGTAATTTGTTGCTACTCTCTGTTGTACTGCTTACACACCAACCACAATACTGTTGAATTGTGTATGAATTAATTCATACTCGATATACATGTTTGACATTCGTACGTCAATTGTTTATAAACTCAGTCCGACTTTGGAACTCTTTCCCAGGCGCTATTAAGCATATCCAAAACGCAACAAGAATTAAAAAAGTTCTAAAAGATTATTTTTCAAAAAGCATTTCAATATTTTAAATTATATAAATTATTTATACATATTATTCAATTGTTACTAGTCTTTTTTCAAGAAAATTTCGCTTACACTACCAATCTGTAATATTAGCTTGTAACTAATTTATAAAATATTGTATCTTACAGTTATTAAGTACTAAGGGATTAATAAATAAAATAAATGAAAATCAAGAAGATGCTTGACATTCCGGAATTGTTTCTATGCGTTTGTCATTCGATGTTCTACCTCTTTAATTTCTCTATCTTTGAACAAAATAATTTGACCAAGATATACGTAGTCCTCATCGTATTCGAGTGGTTTATTATCCAAAGTTATTGTATTGCAATCGCCATTTGTCATGATTTTTGGTTTTTGCTGATTTGTTGTTAAGCCAATATTTTAACATCTAGAACATTTATCATAGCTTGAAGGTTTTCACTAGTGTTTGATATAATAATGATATCATCTGGAAGTCGAATGTTTGACAGATATTTCCCATTTATTTTAAGCCCTTTCTCCTTCCAATCTAGCGGCCAAAATATCTCTTCGAGGGCTGCTAAAAAGAGAGCTAAAAAGTGACACAGTTTTTTTTACAAAAAACTAAAAACCTAAAAATAAATTAACAAAAATTGGTAAAAATTGACTCAAATATCTTTTCAAAACTTTGAGATATTGACTTTAAACTAATTTTATCTTTTAAAAAATATTGATTTCAATATTCGGTAAAATTTTGAGAAAAATCGAATTGACAGTTTTTTTACAAAAAATAAAAACCTAAAAAAAACAATACTAAAACTAAATACAAATTTACTTTCGACTCAAATATCTTTTCAAAAATTAAAAATATTGGCTTCAAACTAGGTTTTCTCACACAAAATATTGTTGTCGACATTCAGTAAATTTGTTATAAAAATCCAACAGTCAGTTTTTTCATAAAAAAATAAAATCTACAAAAAATAGTACGCATATTTGGTAAAAATTGATGTTCGGTTCTCGATATCTCGTGAATAATAAAAGACATTGAATTTAAATCAATTTCATTCATCCAATTTGTATTTGTTTAGATAAGAAATAAAAACTTTTAAGAAATGCTACTAGGATTGGTAAAAATTGTTTTTCGACTAAAAATCTCGTTTACAAAAACAGATTTTGAAATCAAACTATTTCATCAAATGCAAAATATTGTTGGTAATTTTTAAATCTTTTAGAATAACTCAACTGACAACTTTTTTAACAAAACACGAAAACCTACAAACCTTTTAAGCGAGACAAATCGACAGACGGGATGGGAGGGAAGCTATCAGTGTGGGTTGCATCCCAGCCTCTTTTTTGTATACTTTTTATAAGTTATATTCCTTATACCATTAAATTTTCTAATTATTTATTGTATGCTGATGATGTAAACATATAGTAAGCAAAGCTTACAAGATTCACAGTTTTGTTCGAAGGAACAAAACAAAATATTTTCACACCCTTCTGCATTCAAATGCCTTTGCTTAACTTTTTTAACATCTAAAATTGAGTATTGTACTATTGTTTGGAGTCCGTATTATAAATCGCATTCCTTAAGAATTAAAAGAGTACAGAAATATTTTTAACTGACATGCTTTTGATAAGTTGATTTGGAATATTGAAGACGTCTATATTCAGTAGGATGTCATCTCTTTGTCTTTGCTTTGAGTTAAGAGGGATATACATATTTTGCAATAATTATAGTTAAAGATGTCTTAAGCAATCACATTCATTGTTCTTATTTGCTGAAACGTATTAATTTAAATTTGTTTGTAGAAGTCTCCGTATAGGTTTAGGTTCCTGCCTGCGTGGTGGATTTTCTAGAAGTAACTACGTAAGAAATGAACCCATGTCAAATTGCATCAAAGTTTCAAATAGCGTTTTACACTGCTTTGATATTTTTTGTGTCTGTCAGAGATAGTTTTAAAAAATGGTCTCTAATTGACACATAGTTTCATAAATTGTTTTTTAATTTTTTATTTATTTATTTACAAACTAACGATGTAACATATTTATACAAATTCATCTAATATATAAAATTCTCCTGTCATACTCCTACGAAACGGCTTAACCAATTTCAATGAAATTTTGCATATATGTACATTCGGTAGGTCTGAGAAGCTGAACTCATCACCTGCGTAAATTTGATTTTATACATATTGACTTCCATAGAACTAACTATAGGAAGAATAACGCTTTAAGTCGAATCAGCATTTTATAAAATTAACGCAAGATTTGAATTAAATAGAAAACGCCGTTTTTAGTCTTTTGATAGTTATATTTTTATTGACTCGTAAAGTACATAGGATAGGGTTATGTATGGAATAACACATCGGACAAATGGCCTCCACGGCTTTGCATGCACATGCGCACTCTTTTGTTGAAATTTTCCATGACCATTCTGCATAAATGTGGCTGAATTTCGTTGATGCAGCGTTGAATCTCCTCCTTTAATGCACGGGTGGTTGTGGGCTTGTTGACATAGACTTGTGATTTCAAATAACCCCATAAAAAGAAGTCTAATGGTGTTAAATCACACGATCTAGGAGGCCAATTTTGATCACCGAAACGAGAGAGTACACGACCTGGAAATGTCTCATGCAGAATTTTGGCAGAAAGAACTGTGTAATCATGTCGCGATATCGAGCACAAGTAACAGTCACTGCTTGACCAGCATCATTTTTAAAAAAATATGGCCCAATTATGCCTCCAGCCCAAAATCCACACCATATAGTCACGCGTTGTGGATGCATTTGTTTTTCGACAATCACATGTGGGTTCTCCGAACCCCAAATGCGGCAATTTTGGCGATTGACAAAGCCATCAAGATGAAAATGTGCTTCATCGCTTAGGATGATTTTGCTCGAAAAATCAGGGTCCATTTGTTGATGTTCAATAATCCATTCAACGAACTCTCTTCTCTGTCCATGGTCATTAGGCTTCAATTGTTGTGTTAATTGAATTTTGTAAGCATGAAGACACAGATCTTTGGTGAGTATACGCTGTAGAGAGGTTCTTGAAATTCGCAATTCTTGTCCACGAAGTCGAATTGAGGTTCCTGGATTGTCAGCAACACTCTCACGCACTGCTTCGACATTCACATTTGAACGGCTTGTTTTTGGACGACCAGTGTGTTTGGCGTCTCCAACGGATCCAGTCTCCATGAATTTTTCAATTAATCTCTTCACAGTTGACGAAGTTAAAACACTATTCCGACCATATTTTGTATGAAATTTTCAAACTGCAGCCGCCAAGCTTTCACTATTTTTGAAATATTCTTTAATAATGAAGACACGTTGTTCTCTCGTGTAACGCTCCATTTTTAATAACCCTATACTGTTAGCTGTCAAATTGCTTTTTTTTCAGGGTTGCCAACACTTCACTGCACACATGGCGGCAAATTCAAATCTTGCGTTAATTTTGGGACACCCTTTATAAACTGTTCATCGATAGATTTAAATTTAAATAAAGTGGGATTAAAATCATTGTTTAGAATCAGTGCTCCACTATCGTAAATGTTCTCATTTTATTTTTTGTTCTGTAATAGTTAAATGTTAATTATGTTTTGTATTTTGTACATGTGTTAGGCTATAATTGTATTAATTTGTTACTAACAACTAACACATGCACTTATGATGAGCCTCTGATCGTACGTAGTTTGACGCTTGCTATAAGCTTACTACTTTCTGAAAATTCTGAAGTGTAAAAAAAAAATAGGTTTTTATCTATTAAGTGCTATGGTTTTATTGCATCAACATAGTACACGGTGTAACGATCTTACGATAGCATTCAGTGACACTCAGGGCCGGACAAAGCATATGTGCAAGATGTGCAAATGCACAGGGCGCATTACCAGGAGCAAGAAAATGTAATCTACTACTACTATTTGCCTTTTTTTTAACCACAAACATTCTTAAAATAATCTCAAAAACATCCATCACAACTGTCCTAAGTTATCTCTTGCGCACTAACTAACATCACTTTCATTGTTGCATTCAATTAAAATTTAACTCACTACTAAAAATCCTACCTACCTAATTTCCAAATATTTCACCCTGTTCGTACAAAAGAAAAAAAGAAAAAATCTCAACACAAAAAAGTTCCATGCAAGAGAAAAAAAGAAAAAATCTCAACACAAAAAAGTTCCATGCCATCTCATATGTGCATGATTTAATTCATGCACACTGAGTCCCAAAATTAACATAGAGAGTATGACAAAGCAAAATACTTATTCATATTGAATCGTATGGGCTAGTACGTGCAGGTTTTGTATCACGCACCGTACCTGAATGTGAGTTCTCATTTACAAAGAAAGCAACAAAAAGACCGGAATGTGGCTGACTCAGTTGATTTTAGACAAGCTTCAATTACATGGAATTTTAATAAACTGTCGAAGCCAAAGTTATGATAATGGTTCAAATATGAAAGGAAAAGAAGCGGGTGTTCAGAATCGAATTCGAACCCTGGAACCAAGAGCATTTTTCGTTTCATGTTGCCTGCATTCCTTAAATTTAGTGGTTAATTTTATGCAGTTAAATTTTTCGATACAATTCAATGTTTGTATCTATAACTTTTTTTCAAGTTCCACAACGAGGTGGGATATTTATAAGAAACAAATTCCAAGTCATACTTTGAAACCCCCTTCTGAGACTAGATGAGAGAGAAGGTTAGATGCATTGAGGCCTTTAAAAACAAATTAAGAAGAAATATATGAAGCCCTTATAGAATTAAGAAATCTAGAGGCAAAAAACATTGCAGAATCGTTAGGAAATAAAATGTTTGATTTTACATTTATTTGCTGCCTGCTAATTTGGTTTGATATTTTAGAAAATATAAATTAAACTAGTAAATATTTGCAAAGTTCGTCCGTTAATCTGTCAACTGGCATAACAGTTTTAGAAAATACAAAAAACAGTTTGATTTTAATGCGTTCCGATGAAAAATTTAATGAGTAGGTATGTTCAATTAACCGAGCGTATTGCTAGTTCCCTAGAAATACCAAATATGTTTCTTGTAGCTTCATCATTGCGATCTCAACGGAGAAAAATACTTTATGCTGATGAAACTATATTAGCCGAAACAAAGATTCAAAGTTGAATTTTTTTTTCAAATACTTGAAAGGTTTGATACGTATAGTATCAATTTTTCATTTTTAAGTAACATAAGCGAATGTTTAAAAAATAAAAATGTACCTGCTTCATGCCTTAATTTGCAGAATGTTTAAACATAAAGTAGTTTTAAAGATTTGATGCAGAAGAATTGTTTCAAGAGTTAACCGTAATATCCCAGCTTGTTACACCACAAAGCTCAAGTTTAGATGTGTTAAATTTTATTTTTAGTTTAAACCTTGAAGATTTTGCTCCGAATTTAGTAATTGCTCTCCAAATCCTTAATACAATACCGGTCACGGTAGCTTCAGGAAAATGTAGTTTTTCTAATTTTAAAATTATTAAAAATTATCTTAGGACAATCATGACTCAAGAGAGATTGGTAGGTTTATCTATAATGTCAATTGAAAAGATATTATTAAATTCTTTAGACTTTCATTTCGGAATTTGCAAAATGTAAGGCCGGAAAAGTAAGTTTCCAAGTTTAAAAGTTTCCCCTCTGCTCATTTCTTCGCTGCGTTTTAGTTTAATGGTTTAGGCCTCCTGGGGATATAAATAAAAAAAAAACGCATTGAAAGTCTACCTCCTGGGTAATGTGGGAAAGGCTTATGCTTGTGTATCAGTTTATGTGTAAAAAAATATAAAAAGGGGCGCTTTCTACAAATCTTGCACAGGGCGCAAGTTTGGCTGGGGCCGGCCCTGGTGACACTATATACAAAGAAGCATTGATTGCTATTGAGCAGATCGAATTACATCTTTGCATTATCATTGCCAACTTATCACTCAGTCATTTCGGTATGCATTCATCAAATCGAAATGCATCTGATTTAATACACACTGAATTGAATCTTCAACTACAATACAATACTGTAGAAATGGGAGCAATTGTTGCTCACAAATCACAATGTCCCACTAATGAATGAAGAACAAAGAACCATTTATGACCACATCATGCTCGCAGTTTCGGCAGGACAAGGTGGATTATTTTTATTTTTAAAGTAAATATGCGTGTTCAAATGCTTCAAGATCCATCCGCTGAAACATTCTCAAAACAACTGTTAGATATAGGCGACGGACAAGTTACTACATATGAAACTGGATGCATAAAATTACCAGTCGATTTCTGCACGATTATTGATTCACAAGATGCTCTCATTGATCAGATATTTCCCGATGTACACAGACAATATACAAATCATGAGTGGCCGGCAGAAAGAGCAATTTTAGCAGCAAAAAATGTGGATGTCAACGAATTACATCTCAAGATACGAGTACAACATTTGTTACCAGGAGACTTGGTGTCATACAAATCTATTGATACATTTTGTGATGCTACCGAAGCTGTAAATTATCTAACAGAGTTTTTGAACTCATTGGATTTAACAGGCATGCCACCGCATAATTAACAACTGAAGGTTGGATCTCCGGTAATGTTTTTTCGTAATTTGAACCCACCACGGTTGTGCAACGGCACGCGATTAGTAATCAAAAAATTAATGAAAAATGTTATTGAAGCCATAATTCTAAATGGCAAGTTCCGAGGTGAACATATATTATTACCGCAAATCCCTATTATACCCACAGATGTGCCAACTCATTTCAAACGCCTTTAATTTCCACAGGGATAATTATACGTGGCGTATAATCCAGTTTGTTTGTATTGGCGAAAGATGGGATCACAAAAAATATTGTACACTCTGTTGCATTTAAGGATTGATATTGTTTTTTTGTTGTATTGTCATAATTAGCGATATGTATAAAATTAATATGTAAGAATTTATTTTAATAAATTAAAAAAAATAGTTTGGTGATTTGTTATTTTAATATTTTGTCACCGTTTACAGTGCTCTATACCTCTACCACTTATAAACCAAATCTTTACACACTTACAATTAGTTAGTTATTTATTTCTAGCAAAATATTCTCTAGAAATTATTTATATGACAACACAACGTTTGTTGGGTCAGCTAGTAACTATATACTATTTTATTTTTATTATTAAATGACTCGTATTCTATAAGAGATTGTTAAGCTCTGTTTGATTATATAATAAGTAAACTAAACTAAACAATTGTTTTCCCTAATCGAGCAATGAAACGAACAGTATACTTTTGTTGCAAATTTGCTATTATTTTGTTGCGACTGCAAATTATTCACCATTTTTAAGTTGAATTTGAACTATTTCAATACGAGTATAAATTTTCAAAAATTTTCACATGCAAAAGTGAACAAGCGGAAATTTCAAATAGAAACATTTTATTGGAATACCTCAAAATATACCCAAATATATATATTTTTAAATAAACTTAACTTTTACTTTTGGAACATGTAGTGCTAAAATAACATATGTTTATCTTATCTTAAAGGTACTTATTTATTTTTGTCTTTTTTTAAAAGTAATTTATTATGCAGAATAAATAATTTTTGAGCTTCCATCTATTTTGGAAAAACTAATTTCTTCTATAAACACTCTTATAAATATCCTTTGATTTTAACTGTTTTCAGATATTTTTTTTAAGAAGATATGTAAAAGTATTAACTCGTCCCTCCTTACCAACGACATTACTTTATATCACCAACTATCATTGAAGCTTATCTCAAAAACCCTTTTATGTTAACTGTGTTGATATTATATTTGATATTTTTTTACTCTAAAACTCAAGTTCGTTTTTCCTCACTTTTCTAGGGTTTAAATTTATTGAGTTATTTTCTTATGTTTCGACTCGTCTCTCTATTTCGCAGTACCCTTCCTTCTACCACCCTTTTTAGCTTAAAGTGTCATAAAAATTGATAAACGTACTCCCTTCAGCTGCAGACATAGACAATTTTGCGAACGAAAGAATATAAAAAAAGGTTCATTTCATTGAGGAGGATGAAATGGTTGTGTTTGGTATAGGTCCCCGATGCGATATTTATGTATGTACGCCCCATAAAATATACGCCTTTGCAGTAATCTATTTATATGAGAGGAGAGAGTCCAGAGTAGGAGAAGGATAATGCACCCAAATATCCTTGAATCCTTGACCGTGTACAATTTTCACACGAGTACCTTATGCTACCACCGCACCGCCATCGCCATCAACATTGAAATCTACCCCCACTGCTTGCACCAGGACCTACCCCCAGCAGTGCGGTCGATTGACAGCTTAAACAGCTGAACTCATTTCACGGTAAAGCAGACAATAAAAGTACCGGATTTCAAACGTCAACGTCAAGTCATTCGTGATTGATTTTTATTACAACTTCACTTCATATATCAAGTTCGGACGGACTTAATATGACGGACACCGCCAGGGGGATTTTTATCCTTCGAACTATTAAAACCGCAGTTAAAAGGATACAACGTATAATTAACTTTCAAATATCACTAAAAATCTTATATAATTTTTCTATATATGTTCGCTCTCTCTTTTCCTTTTTGTTCAATGGGCGACAACTCTCATCCCAGTTGAATAGCACATGATGTTGCAATATGTCCTTTTTCGGATGAAAAAAAAATCCAACGATAATGGTATCCTTAACTCGTATAATTATTTTCGCACACAACATAAGTGAGAATTCTTTTTCTGCGAACCAGATGACAACGAGTTGGTTGGTGTTTTTTTTTTGTATTATTTTATTTTCATTCAAGGAAAGGATAAACTTTGTAATATATGAGACCTTGTCCTTTCTTCATTTCAGAAGTGAGATGTGTCGTTTCATAGCTGCAAAAGAAAATATAAAAAAAGAACTTTCACATTATCTAAGTATTGTTCTAGTTCTGTTTTTATTTTTGAAACTGAGATACTTCGTTACAAAAAACAAAAACAAAAATTGAAAAAGTTTTCACTTCAGAACTGTTGGACTTTAATTAATGTCTTGAGTCTTGACTTTATTTTCTATTATACTGAAATGAGTTGAGTATACTGTACAAGTTTGTTTTCAATATGTTTTAGTGACACAACAATAGCAAAGTCCTCAACGTAGGTGGATGACGGCCATTAGCACGATAATGAAATCACGGGAATCGATATCTCAAATGACAATGAACGTTTACAGCTTTGAAATGTTTTAAGAGGAAAATACACATTTCAACAATTGGTTAACGATTTTAACAGTTAAATATCATATTCATTTTTGTAATATAATACAAAACTGCAGTATATTGTTTATTAACCACGTGATCTATTTGAATTTGAATAAATTAGTTGAGATGCGATCCGCATTGATAACTTCCATTGGGGTTCTATAACAGTAAAACTTCATGAATTGAATCAATTTCTAATTTTTCTCATAACAAATTCCAAGTTTCATTAACTTGAAATCATTTAAAATGGGGTTTGTAACTGTTTTACTTGAGGGAAACGTCACACTTTTTTATAAAAAAGACCATATAACTATTCTTGGATGTTTAACACCATTATAATTTAAATCACACCTCCAAATAAAAATTAACATAAAACAATGTGATATATACTTTAATTTTACTAAATTAAATATTTCGGTGTGATCAATTTGAGTTGTGAATACAAAATCCAATGAGGGGATTTGAAGAGAGCTTGGAAACGCTTTCGTGTTATTTCATGCGATTCAAAACTCGTACATGAAAATCGTTATTAACTTACTTACAAATTACTCGTATATCGAGTTTGACTTTAATAAAATTAACTTTAGACGAAATGATCTTCCTAGCTTATGAAATCTTATTTAATTTTTCCCACTGCGCGGATTTAAAACTTTAAAAAGTAACTTACCATGGTTTGATTCGTATTTAAAAAAACTTTAAGAAATAAATGAAATAAAGCCTGGTCCCTATTTCACCAAACACTTTTCACTTTGCAACTTTGCACTTTTACTTTGCAAATTACGTTTCACCAAACGCAAATTTGAAAAGAGGAAATTATTGAATTGAAAAGTCTTCCTCTTTGCAAAATACGTTTCACAAAGCTCAAATTTGCAAAGTGCAAAGTCTTTTTTTTTTTTTGAAAAATAAAAAGTTTTGCTATTTTGCAAAGTATGTGCTTCTTCTTGACCAAACAATAAAATTTACAAATTATGTTTAGAATTTTGGATTGCTTTTCAGTAATATGCAAAGAGAAATTTTCATTTGCAAATAAGAGTTTGTTTTGAAAAGTTATAGAAAACTAATAAAAAACAAATAAACAGTTTTTAAAATGAAGAACTAACAACACAATAGGCATTTTTTTCTTTAATTTTGACGAAAAAAACATGAACAAACAGAATATTATGAATTTTCAATTTAAGGGTCAACGCGTTGAGCAATCTCAATTTCAAAAACGTCTAATTTTGTAGAAGTTTTTGAATCCATCCATTCAATGGAATTTGGCAGTTAATAGCAAGAAAAGCGTTACTTTTGAAAAGCTGTTTTGAAATAATTTATAAAAAAATTAATCGTTTTAAAGAATATTTTGAAAACGAAGAAGAAAAATAAATGACCAGAGAGCATAAGAATTATAATTAACTTCGATATCGGAAATTATTTTATGACAAAAGAGAGTTTTCGATTGAAAATGAAGTCGAATTCAATAGCCACGGAATGGAAGGAAAAATATATCCTTCATAAAAAACCAAACTAAATATGATAAATCTATAGGTAGCAACTTAAGCATTCAAAAATTACCTTTTTTATTTTTTGCAGCCGCCAAGACGGCTTACTTAATTAATTGCAAAGTTGTATTGTAAATTGGTGAAACACTTTTACTCTTTACTTGTCAAATGAAGTCTGGAAAATGAAAAGAAAAAAGTCATTTTACTTTGCAAATTTTTTGTAAAAAAGTTTGCACTTTTACTTTGCATGGTATTATATTTTTGCAAAGTTGCATGTATAGTTTTTATTGTAGCCAAAATGTCACATTTCTTACTTACCTTACTTTTCACTCAAATATATTGAGATGGTTTGAATCTTATATAGAGGGGCGCACCCAATATGTGCGTATTAATAACATAATATCTGATCCCATAATTGTGACTTCTGGAGTACCTCAAGGAAGTCATTTAGGTCCACTTCTTTTTCTGTTCCTTATTAATGATATTCCCGATTGTATCAAATCTTCACATTGCCTTATGTTCGGCGATGATATAAAAATATTTCGATGCATTAAATCCGTCGATGACTGCCATCTCCTTCAGAATGACCTAATTAATTTAGCCGATTGGTGTAATTCAAATCAGTTATTTCTAAATGTTGCCAAATGTGATTTCCTATCTTTTCGTCGAAATTGTTCACCTATAAACTATGTTTATAACATTGATGATATTCCACTGCAAAAGGTTACAGCCAAAAAAGACCTAGGTGTCATCTTTTATCCTAAGCTAACGTTTTGCCTTCATATTGGTTTTATTGTTGCGAAAGGAAATTCCTTACTCGGTTTCGTTTCACGTAACTCTAAGGAATTTTCAGACCCTTATACACTCAGAGCATTATTTTTTTCCTATGTAAGGCCGGTCCTTGAATACTGTTGTGTAATATGGAACCCCTACTATGCTATCCACTCAAATAGAATTGAAAGAATCCAAAAGCTTTTTACCAGGTTGGTCATTTATAGACTTTATTGGAACATACGAATGCCTACTTATCTTACTAGATGTAATTTAATTGGTCTCCAGTCTTTAGAGACTCGGAGAAAATATTTTGAAATAATTTATATTAGAGACATTATTAAAAATCAAATAAATTGTCCTTTTCTTTTGTCCCTTATAAGAATATATGCTCCAACAAGAGATCTTCAAGTACATAGTATATTTTTTGAACCTTTTCATAGGGTAAATTATGGTCTTAATGAACCAATAACAAGGTGCCTTAGAGAGGCCAACTCAGTTGCTAATCATATTGACTTCCATAGCAATATTAGTCGCGATACCTTTAAAAGTCTTATTATTAATTTATTAACTTTTTTAAACTCTGGTGGTTAGGTGTTTTATTATTTGTAAGTATTTAGTTATTTTTAGGTATTTATACAAACTTGTAAGGTATCGCATGTTGCTTATAATTTATTCAGTAGTCTTTAAGATTATATATTTTTATTTAAAATGTATATCTGCTTGATGGGAAATAAATAAATAAATAAATACCTTTATTGCATAATTAACAGAGATTGATATACGCTAAGTAACTACCGCCAAAAAATGAGCTTTGTTTAATAATAAATATGTTTTTTTTTGTATACGATTTTAATTGAAGGAAAAGCTACGATTTATAAACCTTTATTAAACAAAAAAAAAATAAAGAACCAAAAAAAGATAAATAATAACAATAAAAAAGAGTGTTATAAGAATAATGAGAGAAAATCTAACAATGCCATTTAGAATATAATTTGTACAGATAATAAGTACGTTATAAATGTGATTTAATTAATTTAACAAGATCGGTAATTATATTAATGAACATATATCAGTCTTAAATTGAAAAAAAAAGCAATCTTAAGACGTAAGCAAATGAAAAAAAAAAAAAACATTTATAAATAAATAACAAAAATGCAATGCAAATTCACAAATAAATAATAAACAAAACACATTACAGTAAAAATGAAAAGTTTTACAAATTAAACCATAATTAAATAAACAAATAGACAAATAAATAAATCAATAGTTAAATATGTAAATAATTAAAATAAAATAAACATTAAATAAATAAATACAAAATAAATGAGTAATTTCATAAATAAATAAATAAATAGACAGATAGGAAAGTTAATAAATAATTATTGTTCTAAATCTTCGGCGCCAGATCAGATACAAGGCATTGTCAGATCGTTTGCATGAAATGTTATATTTTTCCTTAAGTTTATCATATAGTTTTTTAGTTTTGTATTAAGTGTTACTCCTAGGTATTTTGTAGAAGATTTCCACTCGATTCCTTTATACCTTTTAATAAAGATCATTAAGCTTGGTGGTAAGCAACAAACTTTTATTTTTCCATAGTAAAAAGGATGGCCTCCTGAGTTTTAGAACAATCATTCTTTATTTTCCAATCAACAAAATAGTTTTAAGTTATATTTAGTGCAGATTCCAAATTATTTCTTATTATTGAACCAATTGAATCAGTGGAAAATATCAACGTATCATCAGCTAAAATTGCTTTTTCGCAGTTTAGGAGTCTAGGAAAGTCATGAGTGAAAACAGTGTAAAGACATTTTTTCAGGTTAATTTGAAAATTAAGAGCAAACATCTTATGGAGAATTCCGTAATGCCAAACAGGATCAAATGCCTTTTCTATAGTAAGCAATATCATACCTGTACTCTTTGCAATAGAAAAATTGTTTGTAATACGATGGACTTGATGAACAGTACTATGAGAAAGCCGAAAACCAAACTGTTCAGGGGATAAGATAATATTTCGCTCAATAAATATCATTAGTTTTTTTTTTTAAATTATTTTTTCAAAGCACTTGCTTAAGGACCTTAGTAAAGTTATTGGTTTGTAGCTAACCGGCATATTTGCAATTTTTTCAGGTTTTAAAATAGGAACAACCTAAGAAATTTTCCTTTCGCTTGGAAAATAACCAAGCTGAAGACACGAGTTAAACACTGATTGTAAAAATTTAAAACCTGATCTTGGGAGATGTTTTCAATGCACGTTTTTCAGTGTATCAAAACCCACTGACTTTCAAGTTTTAAAAGAAATCAACACGTCCTTTATGTCGCCAGTTGTAACTAGATATAAATTATTATTAGCAGCACTCGTGTTAAACAAATTAATTGAGTTCAAAACTAAAGATTCAAAAGAAATGTTACCTGTAGTACTTCTAGCTAACAATTGATTATTACACAATGTTTAAGCCAGTACATTTGCTTTTCATTGCCCGACAACATAATTTGTTTTCCTATATTAAGTGCGGGAATATGGGAATTTCGTTTTTTAATCACTTTTACTTCATTAAAAAAAGAGTTGCTAGACTTGCCCATTCCTAATAGTTTTTGGTTCCAGGAATTATTTCTGAAAGCTGATAAGCCTTCTTTAATCAAAGCATTAAGTATTTTCATTTCAGTGAAATAAGTTGCAAAGTAAAAAGTCTTTGGTGAAATGGGGCCCCTGTTTGAAGTTCAATCTATCGAAAGTGATTACCAAGAACTGCAATACGACTTTAAGACTTATTCAAACTTTTTGTACTCTCAATTCATTTCGAATACTGAGTCTGATCTACAAATATACCCGCATATGTTTTGGAGATACATTAATATTAAACTTATACTTATACCCACCTAGTATGGCCTTTCAAAGTTCTTCAAGCCATCTCCAGGGCCGATTTCGAACATGTTCTCAGATTATTTTAAGACTGCCTTTGAAGACTTTTCTTCTTCTCTTATTTCTTCAAACACACAAGAATAAAGTCATGTGACATAAATAAATTTTTAGATTTCTGAGGCATCTATACGTGACAATATTTTAAAGCTGAATTAATGTCCTGGTCCTGATCGAATACCAATACCATCATTTATGTCTAATGTTTCCTATCCATTTTTTTCAACTAGTCTCTGATGATGACCTAAGTTCCCAGATCCTTGGAAATATTCATAACTAACGCCAGTCCATAAAAAAAGGTTCTAAGGCGTAGAAATTGGTCATGAAATTTCATTTTCAAAGAGTTTCGGTGATAGAAATTGTGCACAAAACACAAACACGCTAAATCAGAACAATAAATTTCTGTATTTTTTGGTAAAGAAAGAAAAATATTTTTCTTGTTTTCATTCATACTAACAATTAAAATGCTTAGTATTTTTATTTTCCAACACTGAGGTAGAAGATGAAGGGTTTTTAACTTTTTGTATGAAGCTAAGTATTATTATTAACACAGAGATGCTCCCTTTCGCCATGTTTCTTATGGCTAAAAATGAAAAATTGAAGACAGGAAATGACCTTGTTGCACTCGTTTTTGAAACGATCTCACACACATTTAAAAAAAAAGTAATATCAAAACAACGAAAAATTGTTCGGTTCATTTACGTTAGTTTCAACTGTAAATTAAAAAAAAATTAACTTAACTTTTTTCGCTTCTTGAATTGTGACACAAGAATATTTTAAAACAAAAACAGTAACCCTGGTTGCCTTTGTCGCGTTTTTCCCCTAGAACGAAAAGAAAAAAGGATCAAATTAATAATGAATGTTACGTGATGTATCCTAAATTCAATATTTTTAAACATCTGAATGCGTTTCTGCGTTTAAACATACCTTAATGTAAGGCACAAAACAATATGGGGCATATTCAATATTCATATAGTAATATTTTAAACCCGAATCTATTTGAACTAGTCTAAATTTAACATACATTTATGTAGGATAGCCAGCTCTGTTTAGTTAGAAACAGGTTTAAGGCATATTCTACTACAATTCTGAAAAATTTTACTTAAACCTATACAAAATGGCTTGTAGAGGGGAACAAAATAAATTGCGTTAGCTGGAGAGCCAAAATCTTTGAAACCCTTTAAATTATTTTGTTTGCTTACAGAAATTTGAGAAATAGGTTAAGAAATTTTATGAAGTCGCGCTGATGGTTTTAAGACTTGGAAGCACGCAGATATTAGCAAACATTTAATTGAATTTAGATCTATAATATTTAGAAGGTCAATCATAAACTTGATAGTTTTTTTTCTTGAATAGATACCTTTCATACAAATCGTCGTCATCTATTTCAAAGGGGTCCAATCGGGTTCCAACATCCAGCAAAATATCAAAATTTTGGTATATGCTTAAGTCTTTTGACATTTTAATGTTTGTTTTTAAATTTTCAAATAAAATGTCTCGTAACTTAATTTTCTCAATCAGTTTGTTTATTTTTGACGTTTAATAGATTTAGAAACAGCTTAAACATTGGTTTCGTCGTGTTTATTTTTAGACTCCAGATTATAGTTTTAAAATGGGTTTAAATTGTCTTTGAATAACATAAACTGAAGTTTAATTTAGCAAAGACAAAATCAGAACTTATCAAGGAACTATGAATATGACCCTATGTCTTCGGTTTAAAGGTTCGGAACGCATTTTATATCGCTAATCTATTCAAATAATGTTACCATTTTTCGAATTATAAAGAACTACAAGTAAATTTAAGAAATTCTCTATGCTCATTGAAAAATGACAATCTCAAACCGGCATGCTTTAAATTTATTTTTTTGCTTTAAGGAGTTGGAATTATGTTAGTTTAAAGTTTAAATTTAAGTAAATATTTTAAACTGAATAGTAGCTTTTAATGTATTAATAAATAATTTAAGAAAACACTACGTCTTTTCCAATTTTGAAATTCCATTACTAAACTGTTTGACGTTTTTTTATAATTTAGAGTTTTACTTATTAATTCATAAAGTATGGATATCGGCAACCAAAAATCCAAACCAAACAATGGCGCGCTTGGGATTTAATGGGCGGAGTTACTCTCGAATCTCATGTGGTTAGGTATTTTTTCTAATTTTACAATTGGATTGCTGACGTATCCTTCCATCCAAAAAATTTACTACATTGGTACAAAATTAAGATCAGTTTCCATCTGCTCTTGAACCTATTCAACTAGGACAGTTTATAATTATGTATGTACAAGTGCTTCAGGTCTAATTTATTAAAATAAATATTGTTTATAAATTTAAATATTGTTTATAATATTTTAAATATTGTTTATAACTAAAATTTTAGACTACAGGCCTTAATCCTCAAGTCAAATAGATAAACTTATTCGTTTTATCATACGTCGAATAAACCTACAATTTTTTCTTCCACTAAAATACAATTGTATAAATCCTTTTTACAAGTCTCCGTTGTTGTTCACGTAAGCTAGGCGTAAGGAATTAAATCCATATCACTCGTACGTTACGTAGTCTTCCAAATTAGCAGCTGTCTTCTAGGTTTTCTTCACTATATTTCCACCACAGTGTTATTTGTTCAGCATTTCCAATGACCCATGTAGTGTTCATCATTTCTCAGACCCTGACTGTTTTAAATTCAATTCTTTTCGTTTAACTTAAATTACGTGTCCTATTTGGTTTTAAACTTTTCCGTCTGTCATTTCGAAAAGAATTGTGGACATTATTCCAAAATACTCGCCTCAACCTTAGCATTCTTCTTCAATCACTTCTTTTCGTTGCAAACCACAATAGCCTCTTCTTCTTGTAAGGATTGAGTTGATAGTGAAATAAATTTAATTATTCATGTTTATATGGCTTTCATCGTGCCGTACACTCTATAGACTGTTTCAGAGATTCGCTCCCCAACTCTCAGAGTGTCAATCCTTGAATATTGCATTCCCTAAAGAGTTAGCTGGGGGCAGTGACGGTGTGTAAATGTGATGAAAGGAACTGCCGGGCTGACATCAGTGTCGCTGCTGCATCGTGGCTGCCAAAGGACATCACGACGACTCCATTATTGCAGGAGTGCTGAGTGCAACCCAAGTGTTTAAGTAGGTACATTGCATCGCTCTGCTATATACGAGTATTCCCCTTTATAAGGCATGCAACAGTTAACTGATTTGCTTTAAGTTTTCAAAACATTCACGATATTTTGCTATCACCACGAACGAGAACGACGACGACGATGGCGATGATGATGACGGTACTCTTGATAGGATGTCGATGCCAGTAGCGCCCATCACCACGTCTCGTCTGATGTCTTTTGAAACGAACTTTTGGTTATCCCGGTCGCAGAAAATTGCTCAGCAAATTGTTTGCTTAGTAGAGTTTAATGAAATTAATTTTATCTTTTGTATTTTCGGTGTGTGTTTGCGTTGAGCATTTTAAGTTTTGCTTTAATGGTGATGTAGTTTTTTAATGATGGAGGCAATTTCTAAAAGCAATCAGATGACAAAAATAGAAACCCTTGAAATTGACCCAACGCGTCTTTAATTTAAAGAAACTAAATTGGCATTTTAATTCATGAAAACTCAATCTTTTTTTGAATAAAGTGTACGGAATTTAAATTTTATTTAATAATTGTTTATAACCATAAGATAATACTTTTTTATTTGGGTTGTACTTGTTTTCTAACCCTAACCAATGTGTCAGCTGGCACCTGTTACTGATGTTGAATATCTTCAGTATTAAAATACTTCTTAATTCTTTTCATTTCGTTCAAATACACCGCACTCATGTAAGGAAATATTGAATTAATTTATCGTAAGGTTAAAATGTGAATATTTAATGATGGTGCCAAGTGTTTTTAACCTTAAGGTAATGTTTATTTTAATGAACAAAATTTCAAAATTTAAAATTTGTTCTTTACTGAAAATGTTTTTTATTTTTTTTATTATAAATTTATGTGCATAAATGATATCAACAAATTTCCCAAACTCCGATTATCCTTCAAGTTTGATGGTTGTTCAAACCATACTTCTATAAGCGAAGTGAGGTTTTCTAAATTTAAATTTTCTTTTTTAAATTTAAACTTCTCCTGATGGTTCTTTGATAAATTCACGACAATGATTTCATAAAACTTTTTGAAAGGAAATTCCAGAGTTAGGATTTCTAAATAACTCATAAACAATTTTAAAGTCATAACTTCTTCTTTTCAAACTAAAAAACAAATCAGTTAAGGTTAGCTCATAAGTTTTAGCTAATGTTCAATCTTGTATAAGCTCGTATGTAAGTCCTATGTAAAGTTAAAGCTTTTACAAAGTAAATAAAATAAATTGGGTGGCGTAACAGTCCGTTGAGAACTAGGGCCTAGTGACTTACAACTCTCAACCATTCCTGTGTGCGAGTACTGTTGTCAGGGATGGAGAGGACCTACAGTTTTAAGCCGAATCCGAACGGCAAATTTGAGAAAGCACTTTTCATGACAAGAAATACTCTTGGAGAATTTGTCAATTCCTCAAAAGAGGCAGTACCCGTGAAAAAAACTTTAGATGAACCCAAGACCTCTCGCATGACAATCCAACGCACTTACCATCATGCCACGGGTACTACTTATACAAAGGCAATTATTTAATTACGATAAATGAATTATTATACTAGCTGTTTCAAGTAGGTAAATCCCCTAGTAAATATTTTTCAGCTATTACCAAATAAAAACTAAAGAGGCATCATGCACTTTAACACAGCAAACAAAAATCTGTAAAAAAACTTTATTTTGATCATTTAGTCGAGTTACATTTATGTAACTATGTATGGTAGATCCTTAAACTTACATTTTACATTTCTCACATGCTTCAGAGCTAACTCCTCATATAATAATCATAATAATCCGTTGGAGAATACAGAATTACGACGGAAATTCACAATGCTCCATCAAGATTGAAAGAAACTTCACTTCACTCACCATTAAAAAAAGAGGCTGGGATGCGACTCCCACTAATAACTTCCCATCCCGTGTGTCGATTTGTCTTGCTTAAAACTTTAACAAAATATTCATAACAATATTTTTTGTGGGATACAAAATTTTGAAGTCAATATCTTTATTTGTTCTCCTAATACTTGAGTCGAAAACCACTTCTTATCAGTCTTATTAATTTAAATTTAAATAAAAATTATTAACAATATTTTGCATTTGATGAAATAGTTTGATTTCAAAATCTATTTTCAACGAGATTTTAGAAGCATTTTTGAACATTTGTATTTCTTATATAAACAAATACCGATTACATTTTTCTTAGAACAGTATCTTACGTTAACAACAAAATTTAGCACATAACGAAATCATTTTGAAGACAATACCTTCTTATGCACGAGATATCGAGAATCGAATATAAATTTTTACCAAGTTTGCTTACTATTTTTTGTAGATTTTATTTTTTATGAAAAAATCTGACTGTTGAATTTTTATAAAAATTTTATTGATTTTTGAAAACAATATTTTCTACCAGGTCAAATTAATATGAAGCCAATATCTTTAATTTTTGAAAAAATATTTGAGTCGAAAATCGATTTTTACCAAGTTTTAGTATCTAATGTTTTTTATATTTTTTTATTTTTGTAAAAAAATACAGTCCATTCGACCTTATCCAAAATTGTACTAAATGTTGAAAACTATATTTTTATAAAATTAAATTAATTTTAAGCCCATTATCTTTATTTTTTAAAATGATATTTAAATCAAAAATCATTTTTTACCAACTTTTAGTAATGTTTTTTAAATTTTGTTTTTGTAAAAAAAACTGCCAATTCGATTTTCTCAAAATTTTGATAGATATCAAAAACGTTATTCTTCGCCGCATAAAATTATTTTTGAGATAAAATCATTTTTTTTTTTCGTAAAATATTCGAGGTGAGAATTATTCTTTTTCTTTTTTTTGATTTATAAAAAAATTGTTAATTGATTTATTTTTCAAAATTAAATTAGTTTAGTATCACGTCACAATATAGTTTGTTATCACGTCATAATATAAAATGTAATTCAAATTACTATCGTTATTGGTTCGTAAGATATGTTGGGTATATAAGACATATTGATATTGCTAT
The DNA here is from genome assembly GCA_920104205.1 of Eupeodes latifasciatus. NCBI lineage: Eukaryota > Metazoa > Arthropoda > Insecta > Diptera > Syrphidae > Eupeodes > Eupeodes latifasciatus. Next base: position 85,345,944 of record OV049926.1, on the reverse strand, counting down.
GGTAAAAAACCACGCACTCAATATGGACGACAAAAAAGCTTCCTGAACTTACGGATGTACGAACGTACGAAAAAGATTATCTCTCTAAAAATGTTTTTGTTTAGGTTACAGGGCCCTGAAAAGTCGAAAAATGTCAAAATTTTCAATTCGACAAATTGGACCAATTACAATAACTTATAGGAAGTTAAAACTCGCAAAAAGAAACAAAGTGAATGTCGTAGCGCCCCAACAAATTTTAAATAAATGAACGGCCAAATTGTAAGTTGTCATTTTGCCTAAAAGAATTTTTAAGGTTATAGGTTAATGACTTCTATTGTTTCTTATGTCCAATCTTCTAACGACATATAACCTAAATCATAAAATGACATTAAGTCCAAAAAGAAAAAAGTCGTATACGAAGTATCACTTATAAAACGTTCCAAAGCCCAAATAAAATGTCATATCACTCAAACCTTCTTTCAATGTCGTAACGCCTAAATTTATTAGTGCCATAACGCCCAAAAGATTTTAATTGGTTGGACTTTGACACGTATAAACAGTGAGGCATGAAAGGGGGAGCATTTGTAACGCTTTTTCTTTTGTTTAATGTTTGCGTTTGGGCTATAAAATTTAAAACTCAAAATGTCGTAGTGCCCAAAACAAACAAAATTTTGTCAGTATACCCAAATTTTAAACTACATAACATTTTTTGGGCGGTATGCCAATTGAAAATTTGGGAGTTATGATACTTTAAAATTGAGTTGGGCTATATAACATTGATTTTGGTATTTTGGTGGTATTTTCTTCTGAAAAAGTTTTTGGGCGATAGAGCCATTTTTGGGCCATATGACATTTTTAATATCTTGGCTTTATGTCATTGGGCAATAATACCGAAAGCTTCTTTTTATTTGTAAAGTCATAAAAGCCTAAAAAGTCCCAAACAAACCAGGTGTTCTAAATCGATGTGATTCTTTAATGTTTGTGTTTCGTTGATCTTAAACCTTAACGACCAAATATTCCCAGGAACTTAAACCTAAAACTTTTGTATATAAATTTTACATACATTAAGTGATAAAACTTTAAATCTTATAGAAAACTTGTATTCTTTAAATAATTTGTTTCGTATTCATTCCTTTTCCTACTTGTACGCCACTTCTCGTAATTTCTATCTCAACAAACGTTTATCCAATAAAATTTGATTCAATAATGATACCAGCTTTTGCAGATGTAGATATCTAAAGACGTTTTATATTGAAGATAAGAAGAAGAAAATAGCTGTATACTCTAATTGCATCTTCACGCGTGTCATTTGTCAGTGTCAGGATATTTTCGCAGTAAATTCTTTTCCCGCACGAATAAATTTATTCATATCCATCCAACCGCTAAGCCCGATTAACTACGAGTATCGGAGAACTATGGTAACAAAATTTTGCGGTAGAAAATTAATTTTTGAAGTTTATTTTTTTAATATCTTTTTTTATAAAAATGAAAAGATGAATAGTTGGTCGAAGTTTCGCAGTTTTTCCTCTTTTTTTGCGCTAAGTATGTACCTCTGCCGCGTATCATGCCAATTAAAAATTAATTCTCCTAACATAATTATCCTATTAGGGATAATGAGGATTAATATTCTGGTTTTTCTCTTTTCATTCGAGTAAAAAAAAAGTTAAAATCCTGCTCTTGTCTTTGATTTTGGTTTAAAAACAGGAAAATAAAAATTGAAGAAAAACCGTTGAATTTTTCATTTGATGGGAATTTTATTTTTCAAGTTCAAGATAAATGATGGAATTTCTTAACTTTTTCTCTTATTTCCTTTATTTGTTGCTTTTTTGATAAATTGCTGTGAACCAAAAATTCAAGTTAAGTTAAAATTCACAGAGAGAAAAATAAATTTTTATCTTTTCACATTTGGGATGAAAATTCATCATTTTTCTATGCGTTCGTGTTGTTGTTGTTAATGGTGTTTTATTTGGCGCACATAAAGGTCTTGAAAGTTCAAACTGATGTTGAATAAATCAAAAATCCTTACCGAGTTTAAGGACATAACGTGTTGGGTTATTTTTGATGAATATGTATGTTTAGGTAAGTATGTAAGAGTTGAGAACTCTTATAAGACTGATGGCTGAATTTTAATAATCAAAGAACATAACACGTACGGCTTTTGTTTTTGAAGTGTGTAATAGTTGGCCTTTTTTGATTTATTAAAAAAAGTCCTTTTTTCTTTTTTCTTCTCAACAAAAACAAGTTTAAAGTCTTTAAACTAAAATTAAAGTTTCACTTCCTTTAATCTTTAAAGAACCAACATACACAAATTAACAATACTTTTGAGACCTTTCCTTTAACTCTAGAACGAGAAAGAGTACCACATACCTAATATCCGCAGAGAGTCCTTTTATTCGAAATTCAAATGCAAATCGTTTTGGTTTTTGGGGTGTGAAAGAAACATATTTAAATTTTGAAGCCTCTGGCCGTTGACATAATGTACTAGTTATAGGTATGATATTCCAAAAATGTTAGGTACTCACATCCTCGGGTGACAGTCTCGCTCTCGCTGTCGCTCTCGGTCCTACAAATTGTTGGATCTATACGTAAGTGACAGATAAAATCCCTCCATTTTCGTAGTAAACATCAGAATGTAAAGCAGTATCTACCCAGGAAAAATACCGTCTCATGGAGGGAGTTTTTCTTGTACTTAGAATATATATGAACTCTCCGTCTCCAGACCAAAAGACCCTTAAGGGATAATTTAACAACTCGCTTACATGTTTTCGGGTGATGTTATAATTATTTCAAGGATTCTTGTCTTATATGTTGAATTTTAGTCATATCCTAATCCTAAAGTCGCATCCTTTTACTTCTAATTACGACCATAATTATCTCAAAATTCATCATGTAAGTTGTGAGAGGAGAAGATTTGCGTATACTACGAGTATAAACCTTGTCCTATATTTTCGTTCCAAAAAGGAAATAAAACAAAAAAAGAACTTGAACTGAGTGTAAATTTCCATATTGTGGCTGTAACAAAGTAATGGTTTGCATATTTATACAGAGCTATATACATACATAAGTAGATACTTTAAATGCTGGTGAGTTGTGTGCGTTTGCCCGGCATTAAAGGGATCCCTTTCCGGATGTCATCCAAAAAGAAATTGCATGCTGAACAAATGGAAGGCGATGAAAAACTTTTGAACTGTGAAACTGTTGTTTTTTCTTCATCCTTTAAGTGGTGAGTTTAAACAGAGATAGCCTTGCTATGGGCAAATATAAATTCACAGTTAACTCAATGAGTAGTTTTTTTAGTGGATGGTACATGGACATAAGTGGAGGACATTAAAAAAACATAAAAGAATGTATTAAAAATTAAATTTTCAGATTTAATACCTACATGATGAAATTAATACATAATGAAATCTATGGTTTTAATATGATATGAAAAAGATTGTTCGTAAGATCTAACAAAGGAGAGTAGTAACATATAAATTTAAATGCCATTTATTACAAATACAGGGCAATACTTAAATTTTATTAAACATTTATTTTACAATTTTAAACATATGAAATAGAAATGGAGATAATTTGGTTAGGAACATGTACCAACTTATTTATAATATACGTTCGGAGGAAAGATACTGAAAAAAGGAAACCCTTTAAACTGCACTTCACTGCCATAACATGTGAGCTCGAGACCGAGCTAGATGGAAAAGTTTTTTAGTTGAAAGTTCTAGTTCACACAGGATAATGTAGTGACACCTTAAGTAAGTAAATATAAAAGATAAGATTATGATGCTAGCCATAGAATAGATAAAATATTCTTTATTTTGCTTGTGGTTTAGAAGATATTTTATTCAATAAAGTAAAAAAATTAACGGTTACATTTATGTGTCTTAAATCATAACTTTTATGTTGACTTTGTTTCTTACGTTTTTGAATTATATAACAACAAAAGTAACTTCCTCATTTCCTTTCCTTTTCTGTGGTAATTTAAGAACATATGGGATGTAAATTTTTTTTTCACTTTTATCATTTATAAGACATATTTAACAATTTGTAATTTTCTGTTTGCGTACACTTCACTTAGGTCCCGTTAAACACTGAGGTGAATTTGGTAACTCATCTTTAACTAATTTCCGCGGAACCATTTGTACAGTTTTGGAAATCTCCCACATCAAAAAACCTGCGAAATAAGCCTGCCGCAAAAAGTAACATGATCGAAAAATGCTACAAGTTCTAATTTAAAAACGTTAAACATCAGTTTATTTTTCGATGCAACTTTTTAATATTGATTGATAATTACTATTAAATGAATAAATATTTACGAAGTTTAAAAATACATAAATGCGGATAGCAATAAATTAACTGAAAACTTGCCAAGTAAACCCATCCAATTTTAGCCAGCGTTTTTATTTTCGCCCTTGAATACAAATAAATGAATTCCACTTTGATAATTTTCATCATTCTACAAAAATCAGAAGTACGTATGTATATATTTCATATAAACGAAATTTAATACACTCTTCTGAATTTCAGTATTCTGCAAACACTTGTAAGTTGTATTTTTAACTAGTGCCTATGTATCTAGTTATAGATTTTTGTGGGTGGATGAAGCGTACCAACTAGAAAACCCTTATTTTTCATTTCAAAATTCTGCGCTGTAGCAAAGTGCATCAAATTTGATGATCTTCTGACTGACTGTCAGATTTCTGCGATTTTAGAAGTGCTGAATCTCAGAAATTCTTTTGGTTACGAAGCTTAAATTTTGTAGGGTACATATAATCAACTAACTTAGTAAATTCCAATAAGTTCCTAGATCAATTGGTTCTATAGATAGAAGGGTTTCAAGAACGGCTCTTGGAGGGGAACTACAGTGCCCTATGATGTTATGTTATTAACTTCCCAGAGAAAGTTGTTGTAATCGCTCCGATTCTAGTGACTTGAAATCAATTTCAACCAATTTTAGTAGCATTTTTTGAATTTTGTAAAAAATGTATCGTATGATAACAATAATACGTAATTTCAAAGTCCATACCTTTATTTATATGTTGGACTACTCGTGGCATTCGTAATAAATGTTTTGAGTTCTTTAATTTGTTCTTAAATGTTAATGTTGATAATTTTGTGTGAAACTTGGCTTAATGTTGGTCTCAGTTTTTCAAATATTAACTTTATATAGATTATTAAAAGGCGGCCTGCCTTAAAAACGAAAAAATCTTTTTATTAATGGCCAGTTTTTAATAGGCGATGATTTTAATTATTAGCAACGGCAATGGGGTCTTCTTCGGGTAAAATCATTTGTTAACTATCTGTTGGATTTTGCTATGAGATATCCTACCACACCCATGTATCCAAACGGTCCAACGTATGTATCTGGCTGTAGAAGAGGTTCACTATCTATGATAGATCTGCTGTGATACTACCCTTAGTCCAAATTTATTAAATGTGAAATATTTAGATTTTAAGAACTCCAATCGGCACTTATATCGTTTTCATTTAAATTCGGAATTCAAAAATTCATCAAACTTTAAATAGTATTGAATGTGTTGCATGTTGTGAAGATATTGACATCTATGTTGCAAAAAAAAATTTTAAATAGTATTAATACATCAGTTCCTAAAAAAATCTGTCGTTAGTATTAATAAAATACCTATTGGCAACACAGTTTATGACACATCCCTGTCTTTTCTTTTTATGTATCTTTTCAATGTATCTTTTTCTCTTCTCAAAAAATATCATACTGTTGCATTCTTTCAATTCAATTTATTCGTTTGTTTAATAAAGAACTTTCTAGACGCGCCAAGCTGGTGGTTATAAAAATCAAAGTGTTTTTCTTTAATAAAAAGTATATTTTGCAAATTAAATCCAACAAAATCAATACATGAGCTATTATTATTCTTCCTCATACCATTGTAGATCTTATTAAGACAAGATATTTGTTTAGACGGAATTGGCAAAGATATCGACAACAATACGATCTAACAAATTGCTAACAAAATCGATATCAAAATTAAGGAACATAGAATGGAACAAAAAACAGATTATCTTGTTCTAAACCGTTTTGGAACATGCATAAATTATCAAATGCCAATACTTGAGCCATCAGGGACGGATCATACTTCTAACGAAGACAAAGCAAATACGCTTGCAAATACTTTTGTTAAAAATTTGTCTAATGTTGAAAACAATATTTTTTATAAATTAAAATTAGTTAGAAGCCATTATCTCAAATTTTTGAAAAGATATTTGAGTCGAAAATCAATTTTTAACAATTTTTGTTAAATTTTTGTTCGGTTTTTAATTTTTTGTAAAAAAGCTGTCAATAAGATTTTTTTTTAAATTTTACTCAATGTTAACAACAATATTTTTTGAAAGATAAAAAAAAAAGTTTTGAAAAGATTTTTAGTAAAAAAAACTGTCAATTCGATTCTTCTCAACATTTTTCAGAATGTTGAAAACAATATTTCTTATAAGATAAAATAAGTTTAAAGCCATAATCTCAAGTTTTTGAAAAGATATTTGAGTCGAAATTCAATTCTTACCAACTTTGAGTAATGTTTTTTTTTAGGTTTTTATTTTTTATAAAAAAAACTGTCAATTCGATTTTTCTCAAAATTGTACCAGTGTAAAAACATTATTTTTCGTTGTACAAAATTGTTTTGGATACAAAATCATTTTTTGTTAGCAAATTTTTCGAGGTGACAAATTTTTTCTTTAGTTTTTTTTTTATTTATAAAAAAACCGTTAATTGGATATTTTTCCAAAAATATATTTGTTTCGTATCACGTTACCATTTATAATATAAAATTTAATTCAGCTCGCTAGCGTTATTGTTTCGTGAGATATTAAGGGTTAACCAAAATTTTCTTTTTTTTTTTAAATTGCTAAGGTAAAAAAACCACTCACGAAATTTTGTTGAGAGTTTTTTCTGAATCTTTCTGCATTATTATCTTTATAACAAAATTTATTTCAAGTCGATATCTCTAATGGTTCTTGAGCTTGGACGACGAAAAAAACGTCGCGAACGTACGGACGTACGTACACACGCACGCTCAGACATATCTCTAAAAATCTTTTATTTTTGCTCTAGGGACCTTGAAACGATGAGAAATGTCAAAATTTTCAGTTTGACAAATCGGACCCTTAACAATAACTTCTTATGGGAAGTAAATAATTTTAAACATGCTTTAGAAATTATTTTTGAGTATTACAAACACTGGGAAAAGTCAAGCTATCTTTTCCATCCCAAAAAAAAAACTGTCGTTTTTCAAGCAATACTATAGATCACCCGTATGGGGTAATTGTGCTATAATGCATATTAAAAACTTGCAAGTTCTTCAAAACTAAATTTTTAAAATGATGCTTTAGCTCCCCTGGCAAATAGAGACCTTGAAACGTGGAGAAATGTCAACAATTTTTAATTCCACAAATCTATAGGAAGTTAAAAATATTTGCATGGATTTTGCTGTATTCTGGTCGTCAAAACCAAAACTTTTTTAATCGAAAGAATGTAAATAATTAATAAGGACAAATATTTTTTCAACTTTCTGGAATTCTGAACTAGTAACGCAGATAAAGCGATTACATTTAAGTCAACTTCACTTGCTACTGATATCATTAAGGTAAATGATATTTATGCTTGTATGACATCAAGTATTGACCAAACTTTTGAAAACAAGTAAGATCACTTATGAATGTGCGGGAAAATATTAGAAATGAAGAAAGATCTAAAGGATTTTGCAATGCCCATGGTCCGAGAAAAAATAAACAAATTTGAACAAATGCTTAGAAAATGGTTATTATGTCCTACCAATGGAACGTTCGCTAAAATTCTAGATGAAACAAATTTAGTGCGTCATTTGCGAAGAACTACATTTTCAACTTGCGGAATACGCAACTTAACTTTGAAATATGTAAATAAATGAGTAAAAGAATTAATTTGGAAGAGGAGGTGGTTTCAGAAATTCTACAAATTAAGTTACTTTCGTTATTTCATATTATTTTAGAGTGATATATCTGCTCATTCTTCAGATTGTGTTTTATTGGTATCCATCCGTTGTCAATCAATCACTTTATTTCCATAGTTCCAAATAATACTATCAGTCCCTGTGAGTTTTTCGGTATTGAAGACTTTAATTTTTTTTTTCAAATTTTTGTGAAGCATCTAAAAATAATAACTGTCGTTTATTCCTTTATGATTTTTTAATTGCATTTTCTTACTTAATATTTATTTTTAAAATAACATTTGGATCAGTATTAGTTTAATCTTTATATTTTAATAATTTTATTATATTAACATACTATATATGTATTTATAAATTGATCTACATTATGAAAGTTAAAAACACAAGGATATTGGGATAAGTATTTTGTAGACTGTGTCTACGATGTTCGCTATATGATATGATATATTGTAGGTATATGTATGTATATAACCTTAAGAAACAAATTATTTCCAACGTAAGTTGTGCTCTAATTTTAAGACAACATTACAAATAAAATTGATGTAAAGTCAATCATTAAAGGTGAAATGAAAGTAATCTCGTTTTTGCAAACGTTGTATATCACATACGAGTAGAATATTAGTTTTGATGGATTAATAGACAATTAACTTAATTCACATTCTTCTGATCTAACTTGCATTTTGTTTCTAGTCAAAAAACTATATATGCATTAAGGAAAATATGATCGTGAATACTCAAACTCTTGTGAAGTTTGGGAAGTGTGAAATGGCTGGTGAGAATTAAAAATGTGTCTATGTTTAAGGAGATGATCAGGTTCAAGTTTCTCACAAAAAGAAGCTTGCTGTTGGAACATTGGATGGAGCTGTTCGCCTGCACTGGGTTTTGAAATATGTTGGATATAGTCCTGAGATGCAGAATTATGGTGCTGTGATGTGTACGGTGATTGTTTATCTTCCAATGTACCTATATGATGTATCCCTCGAACTTGATGGACTGATTGATACAACTGATGCACATTTTCATATGGGTTGTGCTCTTTAGCTTCTATTCTCTTGTGACAATATTTTAAAGGTTCATTATGTAGAATAGCTGCTGATTCGGAAACTTGATGACCCAATTTTGAACAACTTGGTCGGATTGGAGGAGTCTGATGAGTCATAAAAACACGTTCGGAACTAACTTGCTTCCAACTTTCGAAATCAAGGGGTGCAGATGTCAATAATTTATTTGCATTTCTTTCAATTAAATCTGAAGCAAAGGGAGTTTCAGCTGTCATCTGATTTCTTCCGTCATTAAATTGGTTAAAATAGTTTGGTATGTATCGTTCCATATCAGTCTTTTTTTTATTTTGGTTTCTTCGAGCCATTTCTTCACGATATAACTGCATTTCAGCACGGGTTCGACGACCTCGTTTTGATTTGAACACTGTTTTTTGTTTGCTTGATTCAACCAGTGGTGGCCTTAATTCATTTGCAGTGATTTGGGGTGTACTTCTTGAAGCTTTATAATTTCCCACCAATGGTGGAGGCGTATCAACGAGTTCTATTTGGTACTTTGGTTCATCTTCAAAGTTCTCTAATTCCATAGGCTGCTGTGAAGGGTTTGGAAAAAAAATATCACGTAAAGAAGTTGGAATAGTTATTCCGGGATATTTTGAATTTTTTTGTATATTTTTTAGAGTTGGTGAAAAAACCCGCTCAATTGAACCACCAGAAATTGCAAATTGCTTAGAAAAACTTTGATCAGTTTTAAGAAAATCCTCTGCAGGCGTATCCCAAAGTGATTGTGCCTTTGGCATGTTTTGTTCTTCTTGGTAAATTTCTGTACAAATGTCAAATTGGCGAATGTTTGATGAACTCAATTGAGAATCACAATCAGATTTGTGACCTTGAAAGAAAATTTGTTTGTCTTCACCAAATGCATGTGTATGTTTTTCGACTGAATGCCTTTCGATAAGTGTATTATTTCGCACTTCAAACTGATTTTTTTTGTTTAAAATTGGCGAGGCTTTTGAAGGCCTATTTTTTATAGTTGATATTATTTCTTGTCTGATTGTTGATGATGTTTCAATTGAAGGATATTGATGAAATTGATTCTTTCTTATTAACGGTTCCCATTTTCCTGGATTATTATCACATTGATCAGATGAATTCCAAATATAATTTCCGTGGGAGTTCTTGTTACTTGTTGCACTTATTTCCAACTCCATAGAATTTTCTGATATAAATAGATGTTTACTTTGTGCAAGCGAACTCGACCTATCTTTGGTCCCGAGATAATCCACAGTTTTTATTATCTTCTCCGTGTCTGTTTCGTTTCTTGAAATATCATATTTTACCATCTTTTGATCCCAAATACTAGAAGAGTCGTTGCCTTGGTCCATGCTCAATGAGCTTTGAAGCATTATCTTTGGAGTTTCCCGATTACCTTTCATATTCTTTTGACTTAAAATATCATTAATATGTTTCCTCTGATTTTGAAGTACATTTTTATTGTTTTTGGGTTTCAATACAACATTTTGTAGTTTGATTTCCTTATTAGCACTAAAATGGTCTTTATTTGTCCTAAGCAAACTTTCCTGCGAGCTCTGTGAGGGAATGTCATTAATTTTTTCAAGAGTTGTTTCATCTTCAGATTTTAAAATAATTTCTGGAACTTGTGAAGTAATTGTTTTCTCAAAAAGTTGTAAGCTTTGAGATGAAAATTGTTTACCATTATTTGATATTTCTTCGAATTTGTTTTCTTTTTTTACCATTTCTGACTGATTTATAGAAAGTGATTCGACTTTTTGGTCTTCCTTAGGTGTCGTTGTATTTCCTAGAAAAGTAGCTATTTCAAGAGGAAGTCCAATTTCTTCTTGACTCAATGAAGACAAATATTCATCAGGATCAATCGAAGTTTTAAGCATTAGATCTAAATCCGTAGCTGGATTGAATTCAATTACCTCATTTTCAAAAGCAATCAATTCCGTATGTGAGTTGTTTTTCGGAATTTCAAGGTCGTTCATCATTGATGTCAATAGAATATCCCTTTTTCCTGGAAGATTATCTGAGCGGTTTTCGTTGGAGTTTATATTACTTGTTAACACTTCAAAATCACTAGTTACTGTCATTATTGCCATGTTATCTACATTTTTAACGTTGTGTTCTAAAAATTCATTCATCACTTCATGGTTTTTAGATTTTATTGTACATATTGCTTGTGATAATGGCTTTGACAATTTTTGATTTATCAAAAAATTTGGATCTAAACGTGTTTTTGATCGAGTCAATCGATCAGTTTTTTCAACTCTTATTCTTGAAAAATTTACTGTATAATCTTTATTGTAAAACTTTTGAGCGCGTTTTGATCGTTGTATACATAAACTATTAGAAATACTGTTTTCATTTTTCGGAACTTTGTAATGGTTTTCTAATTCTGGCGATTTTTTCATTGTCGATTAAATATTAGAAAAATTGTAATGTATATTCAACTGGAATGAAAAAAAAACTTAAGATAATATTTTATACAAACTTTAAGTTTTAAAAAGAATTAAGGCCTTCGGAATATGGAAACAAAATTAACTCTAAGGTAAACCAAAGAAAAAACCTAAGAAAGGTGGACGGTTACTTTCAGAGAACTGTAACTGTAACTGTAAAGGGTTGCCACCTTTAAACGAGTCACTAATTCTCAGATATCATAATAGCATGACACATCATATTTCATTAGAATTCAACAGGAAATCCATTAAATAATATCACTGGTCGACAAGGTTTTCTTTCTGGCATTGACATTGCACTTTTCCAATTTATTTTGATGTCCTTAAATCAAATCCGACTTCAAAATGAATTTATCACATCCAGGTTTTTGAGATATTACTCGTACTTTATAAAATTCGAAAAAATCACGTATAAAATGCTTTTTTTAAAGCTATCAAAATGAAGTATGTATAATTTTTTCAATAAAATCATTGATGACTTTTTAAATCTATAATCCTTTTCTCCAATATTTAGTTAAAGTATTTATAGTATTTCCAAATATTCACATTACGGCAGATCATGGAAAAAACCCAAGAACACCAAATCGACACCCACCATCTTTTCATCGATTTCAAGGCCGCATATGACAGTATCTACAGGGACAAGCTGTATAGAGACATGTCTAGTTTTGGCATCCCTGCCAAACTCGTCCGTTTGTGCAGGATGACCATGGAGAATTCACGCTGCTCCATAAAGGTTGGAAACAACTTAAACGAACCTTTCGATGGCAAAAAAGGTTTTAGACAAGGTGATGCGCTGTCATGTGATTTTTTAACATCGTACTTGAAAGAATAGTGCAAAGCTCACACGTCAACACTAGAGGCACTATCTTCAAAAGTCTGTCCAATTACTAGCATATGCTGATGACATTGACATAATCGGAAGAACTCAGCGTGATGTCAATGGGGCTTTTGTGAGTATTGAGGCAGAGGCGGCAAAATGGGCTTAACGGTTAATGAGGGCAAAACAAAGTACATGCTGTCGCGGTCGTAAAGAAAGGACCTACAACACCGACGTCTCGGTCAAAACGTCACCATCGACAGACGTAACTTTGAGGTAGTCAAGGACTTTGTCTACCTAGGCTCCGCTGTAAACGCAGAAAACAACACCAGCGGTGAGATCAAACGAAGAATTACTCTTCCTAACCGCTGTTTCTTTGGGCTAAGAAAGCAATTGAGTGGTAAAGTCCTCTCTCGAAATACCAAAGTATCGCTATATAAGACCCTTATCATCCCCGTCCTGCTATGCGGTGCAGAAGCATGGACTATGACAAAAGCGGATGAAAGCACCTTGGTTCGTTTCGAGAGAAAAAATCTTCGCGTGATCTACGGTCCCGTATGCATCGAAGGGGAGTGGAGGAGAAAATGGAACGACGAGCTGTACGGGCTGTACAGCGACGTAGACTTAGCCAGAAGGGTAAAAGTCCAACGACTAAGATGGCTGGATCACGTAGAGCGCATGGAAACCAATGCTCCGGCCCGGAAAGCCTTCGAATCCACGCCCACAGGACAGCGCAGTAAAGGAAGACCGCGAATCAGGTGGCGCGCACAAGTGGAGAGTGACCTCACCCAACTTGGAGCGCGAAACTGGAGACATCTAGCTAGGGACCGAGCTAGATGGAGAAGTTTGTTGGGTGAGGCCCTAGTTCACACAGGACTGTAGCGCCACCTTAAGTAAGTAAGTAAGTATTTATAGTATTTCATATAACATGTTACATAAGAAAGAAACGCTAAAACGGTTTTCATAACAGAAAAAAGTAAACCTATTTTTAAAAACTATGAAAGTATAAAATTCAAGTTTTTCTCAAAACTTCATAGTCAAATAAAGGCTCATAACTAATGAGAAGATACTAAAATGATTTGAATTGTATATAGAAAAGAAAGATTTTTATTTTGGAAAATCATCATACAACTTATTGTTAAGAGATATTTTGAGTTTTAACTTAGCCTTAAAAAATCCGTTTTTGGTTATTTTTAGCATTTCATTTAGGTCATATGTATTTTAAATGTGATAGAATAACTAAAAGGAAAAATTTGAGTTTAGAATCTTCTAAATCATATAAAAAAGGATTGTTTTGTTTGTGGGACAGAACTTATTTTGTCGACCAGTGTATTGTGTAAAAATTCAAAAATTCGTGTTCTTTCCATATTTTCAAAAAAGCACAACATTATATTTTAATCTGTCACAGCCTCTGAATGTTACAGATAAACAAATTTAATGTATAATTTCAGTTACCAAATGAGTAAAAATATATCATTGGTCCAAAGGAAAAATTTGAGACTCAAATAAATTCTTTGTAAAAAGTTATAGAAAAATACGCCCAGCCGCTGCGTAATTATTATCTTCAAGATGTGATTTTAAACGTGTTATTTTTAATATTTTTTCACCTTAATAGTATGACAGATTTTAAAACTAAAAACCACCGTAGTATTGGAATAGGTAAGCAAAATATTGCAGTTAATCTACGTACGAGTACATATTTATATGTAAATAACTGAGTAAACAAATCAAGAAGCACTCTATAATTTTATTACTTTCTTAGTCTCTTTTTTAACGTTAAATATTTATTACTTTCAAGTCAAAATATGTATGTATGTGTTCTGGTCCAGAAAAAAAGAAACAATAAGAACAAACGTTCTACGGAGAGGTATGTAAGTATAATCAATAAAATTTTATTATTATTTTTGTTTATGTTAAAAATATCGTCCACAATATGTTCTAAAACAGAAACCTAAGTCATTGATAGCTTCCGTCTTTTACGATCGTCTCCATAACGACCATATAACGAACGGAGCGAACATATGTCTGGTGGTGCAAAGACTGTTTATTTGTTTTGGGGAAATATAAATGTAAGTTTAATATTGTATACATGTAGTTTCAAGATTCTTCGATCTCTTTTTACATATTTATTCTGATTTAAAAAATCGTAGAAAATGTCTAATTTACTTTAAATAATATTTTGAGCAAGAACGTGCAACTTAAAGGGACATTGTTTGATTTATATTCATTCTGATGAAATGGTTCAATCTTGGAATAATAAAAATCAAAGGCCTTACTTTCGTTTTAATACTCACATTTTATTTATTTATACAAAATTGCACTTACCAACTTTTGGTGCTTTTATTCCTTTGTGTAAAAAGATTTATTTTTTGTTTTTTATTTCTAAAATTGGTTAGCAGAATCAAGCTTCCGTCCCCAACGATCTCCTTTTTTCAACTAATGAGACTTTTCGAGAAGTTTGAAGATCATTGAAAAACTTATTGAGTTTGCATTAAGAACTTCATACTTGGTTTTGTATTATATTTTGTGGGTAACCAATAGAAGGGGTGCTTGGATTGATTGAAGTCGAATTTATGGATTGTGTGAATTTTAATGGATACCTACATATTTTATAGTGCAGAAGAGCACGAAGTTAATCTGGATTTTTATTTTGTGAACCTGAAACTAAAATACGTATTGTGGTTTTTTTCGTAAAATGCCGAGTACCATATATGTAGAAGGGAAATGTGGTCGTATGCAAAAAGCTTGCAAGATCCTACAATATGTCTTAAAATCATGAACTTGCAACTTTCTTTGACAATACTGCCAGAAATATCATTGTCAGCAAGCGTTTGAAATGATGTTGTGTTTTAAGGCATCTGACATTGTCCAGTTTATTGGTAGCTAATGCCAGAACTGACTGTTTACAAAATATTGTAAGATCACACAATCGTCTGTACTCATCTTGAGGCAGGCGTTCTTCCGACCGACCTACAGTTCAAATCAGTGCAAATTCTAATTGAATTATTTTGGAGGCTATACATTCTTTTTGAATAAGAATTTAATAAGATGTATAAATATTAACACGTATTAAACTAAAAAAGTAGATAAATTGGTCTTAAAGGTTCAACGTTTAATCTCAGAATTCGTGAGTCGTGTACGATTACTTCATGCGAACAGACGTGTGCTCAGTGATCTAAAGCCTTGCATTTAAACTTTGTACCAATTTGGACGGCAAAAGCCGCAAAAGAAATTTTGCAAAATTCGTATTTATTTATATTACGAAAGTGACTTTTGAACAAAAAAATTAGTGAAAATACAGAAAAACAATCCCCAGCATGTATGCTGGTCGACTGTCATAAATAAACTAAAACGCTCTGCCAACAGCTTTCAATCAATCTCTGAAAAAAGAGTAAAACACTATACTAATACCAGTGAGTCACCATCCAGCTCTCACTTGCATCAACCACACCTGTCGACGTCGAGCAACAGATTTTCTCCTTTAGCTGAATCACCAGAGAATTACATTCCTCCCTTGATTTCTGACAAAAAAACCAGAGATAAAAACACTCAACTCATTTACAATGATACGTCTGCAACTCATCGCGAAGCTGATCTTCAATCAACCGATCTTGATCATAACTCTTTTATAAAAAATGTAAACAATTCAAATTTCTGTCCGCCTATATTTATTTTTGGCGCCAATTGTTCTCTTCTTACTGATCTTATTAAACTTGCTGCAGCCGAATGTAATATTTCTAATTTAATACATAAATTTGTTAATATGGGATATAGGAAGACAAAGGTTTATGTGAACAATTCTACTGTTTACAAATTAATTATAGATCGATTGCGTGATACAGGTATCGGTGCATTTTCCTTCTCTCCAAAAGATACGAAGAAGGTTTCTATAATGCTGAAGGGTCTTGATGGAGACACTCCCATAGATGAAATAAAAAAATCTTTAGAACAAGTTGTTCCAAACATTAAAATTAGTAAAATAACACCATTTGTTACATCACGTTCCAAAGAATTAAATTTAAAATTAAATATGTTTCTCGTACAGCTTGAAGTTGGGGAATCAATTAAGGATTTAACATGTGTGAATTATTTACTTCGTCAAAGAGTTTTTTGGGAAAAAAAATCAATCGTACGGCAGTGATTCGATGCTTTAGATGTCAGCGGTTTGGACATTCTTGGGAATGTTGTGCTTATTATATGAGATGCTTGGTTTGTGGTGAACCCCACGATTCTGCTGAATGCATTAAAGCTTCAAAAGAGCGTAGGGCAAAAAATGAAGAACCACCTCCAGCTAAGTGTGTTAATTGCGGTGAGGTTGGACATGCAGCTAGTTACCAGGGATGCCCTGCATACCTAAAATATAGGGAAAAAAAACTAACAACCATCCAAAATGCTAGACAAAAGGCAGATGCAAACAGAGCTTTAGTAGAAGATTCAATTTACAATCTCACAAAAACCAATATTTCTTTCGCCGAAAAGGCAAAAAGCTCTATGCGAACTACGAATTCTCACAAGCAAGTACTTAATAATAGGCAGGAGAAAGGTGATCTGAACGAATTTTTAAATGAAGCTAAAAATCTGTTCAACATCTCATTTAAGGATCTTTTGGTCAAAATAAGACAGTTTTGGCCAACATACCAACAATTACAAAGTAAGGAGGAAAAAATGTTTTCTTACCTTAATTTTGTAGCTTCTATTGTAACATAATGATGGAAAATTTCAATTTAAAAATAATATCGATAAATTTGAATTCTATAATTTCAAATGCAAAAAGAGTAGCTCTGTTAGATATCTTAAAAAATAAAAAACCGCAAATATGTTTCTTATCGGAAACTTGTTTATCTTCAAAACACAAACTGTCTTTTGATGGTTTTAATATTATACGTAATGATTCAGGTAGAGGAACGGCAATACTTTTAAACAAAAATTACAAGTTCTGTCCAGTTCCTTTCCAAAGTAATAAGTTTTCAATATGTCTGGCATCTATTTCGTCCCAGAATTCTAATGGTTCAACACAACGCTTAATTGTTGGTAGTATATATATACCATCAAATGCTGGTAATAGTTTATCCCGCGAACTTGATAGGCTTTATTCCTTAATTAGTAGTTATGATGCAGCTTTAATTGGAGGTGACTTTAATGCCCGTCACACGGCCTGGGGTGACAGAGTTTGTAATAATAATGGAAACCTGTTCCACACTTGGTTTTATAACGGTCCCTGCTTGAATCTGGATATAATTCCTTCTGATGGTCCAACTTATCCAAGAACTTCCTCGTATCTAGACTTTTTCATTAAAACGTCAACAATAAGCGTTGCTAACAATGTCCTAAGACCCTTAAGCAACCCAACATGTAAAACTTTTCCAGTTGTTTCAGATCACTACGGAATCATGTTAGAAATAATGCTCAAAAACTTCCTTCCGGTTTTAACACCTCCAAACACCTACAGGAGTTTTAAAAACACAAACTGGGATGCCTTCAGACTAAGGCTCCATTGTAATTTATTGTCTTTGAACATACCTGCTGAAAGAAATATATCTAACATCGAAATAGATTCGTATATAAATCAATTAAATATGATCATAACAACAAATGCTGAATTACACTCAGTTGTAGTATGTCCTCAAAATCAAAAATTTCATTCTATATCAGATAGAACAAAACAACTTATTGATATGCGAAGTGTCTGGCTAAAAGAACTTAAAAAATATATAATCGGCATTTAAACAGAGTAAATCCCGAATATCTTCAACTTCATTCTAAGATTCAGTGCTTAAGTAAAATTATTAGGGATAATGTCAATATAGACGTAAACAATGCATTTCAGTCAAGGCTTGAGAAAATTAAACCTTCTCCTTTTGCCTTTAAAGAAATTGATAAGATAACAGGCCGAAAATATTTTGGTACTGACATATCAAAGGATATACTAACATACCATGGACAAAATTTGAGTGACATTGAATCCAAATTAGATGCATTTAAAGATTTTTATTCTTCAGTTTTCACTGGCGGCGAACACCCAATGAATCAAAATTTTGAAAATGAAGTTTCTGTTGCAGTTAATGAATTCAAAACAGCTTAAATGGGTCGAAATTTAACAAATTTTTCTCTTTCAAATAGAGCAACAAGTCCTAATTTATATGTATTTACAACACCTGAAAAAGTAAGAGTTTAGAATAGCTTTGAACAATAAAAAATCAGCTGGTAATGATCAGATATCTAATTTCATTTTAAGAAAATGTCCTCTTTCTTTAGATACGGTTTTATCCATAATATTTAACCATTGTATTAACAATGGTTACTTTCCTCGTGCTTGGAAGGAAGCATTAATAGTACCGATAGCAAAAACCAAAGCTGCTAGAGATATTTCAAAATTTCGTCCTATTTCATTACTTTCTAATATTGGAAAGCTGTTTGAAAGAATTTTGGCAGATCATGTGAATAACTTCACCGAAGAAGGAAATATTATTCCAAATAACCAATTTGGTTTCAGAAAAGGATGCTCTACTGAGCATGCACTACTAGTAATTCAAAATAAGGTAATTGAAAACTTAAGGAACAGAAAATGTACAGTTAGCGTAGATATTGATCTTGAAAAAGCCTTCGACTCAATATGGCATGATGGACTGATATTTAAGCTTTTAAATTTAAGATTCCCAGACTGGCTTATAAAAATGATCTACAGTTTTCTCACATCTCGAACTACGTCGATTGCAATCAAAGCTGAAAAATCAGAACCTTTCTTTATACTATCGGGGGTTCCACAAGGATCTATCCTTGGACCTTCCTTATTTAATATTTATCTTCAGGATTTTCCTTTATCAGAGGAACCAGGTTCAATCCACTATGCTGATGATACTACTATATTGGCCAGCGACCCTCGGCCCAGTATTGCGTTGGACAAAATAAAACAGAAACTTCCACATGTTGAAAACTATTTCAAAAAATGGAAACTTAAAATTAACACAGATAAATGCGGGTTAACGTGCTTTAGAAACTCCAGTGGTAAAGGACATTATCTTGCTGTCAAAGAAAGTAAAGCACTTTCTTTGAAAATTAACGAAAACCCAATAACTCTACGAGCTGAAACAAAGTATTTAGGTTTACATTTTCATAATAGGTTTTTATTCAATAAACATGCAAGAACTGTTTTAAATAGAGCCAAAATGGTCTCAGCTATGTTAAAACCACTACTTAACTCCAAGCAAGTTTCGAGTACCACAAAAACACTCATATATAAAACATTAATAAGACCAATAATGTTGTAAGGTTTTCCTATTTGGTTCACAATTTCACCTTCTGTAGCTAAGGAAATGGAAACTTTCGAAAGAAAACTGTTGCGATTCTGTTGTGGAAAATTTAGAAAGCCTAACAAAAAATACTACTCTAATAAAGTCATATATGAAACAACAAAAATAACACCCCTGATGATCTATCAAATAGATATTCTCCTTAAAAAAATGGAACGACTCAGCTCTCATCACAATCCACTAGTTAGGTCCTTAACTGATCCTCAAACACATACAAGTTTAAATGATATATATTACTTATCACCGTTTAATCTCCTAAACGAACAAACTATACACCAATTGAGACCAGATACGAGTAGAACCTTCTCCGTACCCTTTTATGACAAAGCATCACCACTTAGTTTTAGGGGATGATACTGTTTAAAAATATACAAGCACATAAACCTTTGTTTACAACGCATAAGTTTTAATTACTCTTTGGATAGTATAAAAACTTAAGTGTATTTAAAGCTTGTGCTTACTAAGATATGAATTATATATTTTGTATTTGTAAATAGATAAGATTATTCTTTTTAGTTTTTATTTAGTTTTAAGTTTTAGTTTTAAGTCTTAGATATAAGTAAAAAAGCTGAAAAGGCAAAGCTGAGATTGTGCGCCGGGAGCAAGTGCACACTTGAATAATAAGTTAATTTAATTTAATCAATGAATTTAATTATCTAAATGTTGAAAACATTTACTATAACATAATCCATTAAGTCTGACATATCTTTAAGTCGACCGAATTGTTAAATCTAGTTTATAAGAAAACAAAATGTACTGATTTATTAATGTCTCAATAAAGTTACTTACTTACTTTACTTACTCTCAGAATTCGTGTAGTGTCAGTTTTTGTTTTCATTTACATAAGTTCTTTTATATTGGATTGAATTTTTCAAGATAAACAAGATAAAAGAAAAGAACGTGCAATTAAGATACTTCATATTATTGATAATACCTATAGTAAGCTTTTGACAGTAATGTAAATGCTGAAAATTAATAGTTAGAATAGTAGAATTATTTAGGAGTATTCATGATTCATTCAAGCTCAATATTGTTAACTTCCCATAGGAAGTTATTGTAATGGGTCCGATTTGACAAATTGAAAATTTTGACATTTCTCGACGTTTCAAGGTCCCTAGAGTCGAAATAAAAGATTTTTAGAAAGATGTCTGTGCGTGCGTGTGTACGTACGTCCGTACATCTGTACGTCCGTACGTCCGTACGTCCGTACGTCCGTACGTCCGTACGTCCGTACGTTCGCGACGTTTTTTTCGTCGTCCATTACTCAAGAACCAGAAGAGATATCGACTTCAAATAAATTTTGTTATACAGATAATAAGGCAGAAAGATGCAGAAAGGGCTCTCAAGAAAATTGCGTGGGTGGTTTTTTTACCATAGCAGTTTAAAAAAAGGTGAAAATTTTGGTTAACCCTAAATATCTCATGAACCAATGACACTAGAGACTTGAATTAAATTTTATATTATATATTGTAACGTGATACAAAACAATTATATTTTTGGAAAAAAATTCAATTAACGGTTTTTTTTATAAATCAAAAAAAACTGAAAAAAAAAATTTGTCACTTCGAAAATTTTACGACTAAAATATGATTTCATTTCCAAAACAATTTTGTGCAATGGAGAATAATGTTTTTGACATCTGATAAAATTTTGAGAAAAATCGAATTGACAGTTTTTTTACAAAAAATAATAACCTAAAAAAATAAAAAAAAAGTTGGTAAAAATTGAGTTTTGACTCAAATATCTTTTCAAGACTTTGAGATATTGGATTTAAACTACTTTTATCTTTCAAAAAATGTTGTTTTCAACATTCAGTAAAATTTTGAAAAAAATAGAATTGACAGTTTTTTTACAAAAAATTAAAAACCGAAAAAAAAATTTAACAAAAGTTGGTAAAAATTGATTTTCGACTTAAATATCTTTTCAAAAATTTGAGATTATGGCTTCTAACTAATTTTAACTTATAAGAAATATTGTTTTCAACATTAGGAAAAATTTTGAGAAAAATCGAACTGACAGTTTTTTTTACAAAAAATAAAAACCTAAACAAAAAAATTAATAAAAGTTGGTAAAAATTGATTTTCGGCTCAAATAGCTTTTCAAAAATTAAAAATATTGGCTTCAAACTTATTTTATTTCACAGAAAATATTGTTTTTTATATTCAGTAATTTTTTTATAAAAATCCAACAGTCCGTTTTTTCATAAAAAAAATAAAATCTACAAAAATAGAACGCAAATTTGGCAAGAATTGATACATTTAGACAAACTTTTAAGCAAGACAAATCGATAGACGGGATGGGAAGTTATCAGTATGGGTCGCATCCCAGCCTCTTTTTTTATAATAAATCATCATCATTATTTTTTTAAATGAAAATTCCGTTGAAGTTCTAACATCATTTTGAAGGGAGTTATTCCCTTTTAACAATACGCGAAAGAGTGTAAAAATAAAGCTTCTAATCATAATACTTCAAAAGTTAGCTGGTTTGCAAGTAAGGCCATCGAAGTACATTTTTTATAGAGCACTACTGTTTCTATCGAAGAGTGATGGGGCGCTTAGAGTCTACGACTTTGTGTCTTATTCAAACTTTTTGTACTCTCAATTCATTTCGAATACTTAGTGTGATCTTAAAATGTTTTGGAGATACGTCTTCTTTCTTCTTTCAAAGCTCTTCAAGCAGATTATTTTAAGACTGCTTTTAAAGATACAGTCATCTTAGATCAACCATTTTTTTTTAATTTGCGAGACCTGTAATTGTGACAATATTTAAAAGATGATAGGTTAGGTTAAAGTGGCTGTTGGTTGGGAAGTCCAACACATTTAGACCAAAGTATGTTCCGTTGGGATACCACATGGATCAGTTGATCAGCTTAACTTCCGATGATGAGGCCGATGTTGAGCCTTTGTGCTTCAGCTATTAATCTCTCCAGGGTGTCACCCGGGAGAGGGCCAAGGTAGTCGTGGCCGAGATACGCCGACGCCAGCCAGAACGTTCCTCTGGCTGTTTCCAGACTTGCGGCTATGATATCTCGATCGCTGAAATTAGGGAGTAAATATACATTTAGGCTACGTTTTGCTAATATCCAAGATCTGGGTTCATCCTCACCTGATGCATAAAGCACGTAGTAATTGGGAGTCCTGATTCCTCGAACAATCGATTTAGCAATCCAGGGTTCTTGAATCAGGAGAATATCTTCATCGCTGCTGGATAAGCGAAGAAGAAGGGAGGCCGAAGCCTTTATGGAGTGTTGGAGGTTAATCTGGAGTAACCGCAGCATTTTCGCTACCGTACTCCCGATCAGCCTCCAACACAGTGATGTCGGAGTCATCTATATCAGAGGACGATTCTAAAAGAATGTCCTCATCTCCGCTGTCGTAGACCTCGGCCTCCATTGCGGACAAACCTTGGTCGGTGGTAGGAGCTTCCACTGCTAATGGGGATACCTGGGATGCATCGTCTTCCAATGAAGGAAATGTGATCGATGCGCCAGGTTCCTCAGCAGCCGTTTCCGGTTGTATGGGTGGGGAAGGGGGAAGGGTTTGTGCCTCGGCCCCATCTTTTTGGTAGACCCTCAGTGGTATTTCATCAAAACCGAACCTGATCACACCTTTCGATTGTGCCAGAGGAGAAAGGGACTCTGCATTGATGATAACAATTGCACCCTTGTAGGGTCCCTTTGGATCCGCTAGTTTCGCAACCTTCCAGTTGTGAGTAGGAAGGGTTGGATTGGAGAGCCTGATGACTTTTAGGACGTGGTCAGCTTCCTTGAATATGGCCGGAACCGTGATGCGAGCCCTTGCTCTGCAAGGAATGTCTTCCTTTGCGAAGACCCCCAGCTTAGCACCAGGCCAGACCTCCCCAAGTCGGCTAACCGCCAGCGTCAGTAGATCGTACGACCTCCGATCATCACAGACCATCAACGTGATGTGTCGCTGAATCCATCCCGGATTGTCAGAAATGATCTCGACAAAACTGAAGGCCAGCTGTCCTTTGGCCAATGTCCAGTTCTCTGCAGAGATCGTGCCATCTACGTCGCTTCTGTCGATAATCGCGACTACCATTTTGTCCTTCAGAACGTCACTGAATGACATTTTTGCCTTGCGAGGGTCAAGAGAAGTGCTGGTGTTTAGCACTTTGGGGCGTTTGGGTAGTGAAACAATACCCTCCATAGACCTTTGTCGCTTCGACGTTGAGTCTTGGCTTGTCTTTAAATTAGTTTTGGCCAGGAAGCTCTTGGCCCATTTTATTTTGGCGTCGTGCTGAGAGTTTCCTCCAGCGCCTAGTTGTTCACCAAACGTCTGGAGAATCCTCTTAGCAACACGCATGTCCCTGTAGTAGGCCTTGGAGGGTCTGAGCTTACGCCCATCTCCCCCAGGACCTTCTTTAGGATTCTTTGCTTTGGTGGTAGAAGGTCCTGGCACCACAGCCCTACTACCTCCGACTCGCGGTGTTGAAGAGTTGAGAGGTTTTAAAAGATGATGGAATCATATTATTTATGTTGAGAAAATGGGTGCCTTATGTTTTTTATCCATTGTTTCTTCTTTTAACGAGTCTATAAAATTTTCTAAGTTCCCACATGTTTTCTAAAATTTAGTTACGAATTATCGTCCTACAGCGAAATTGTCTGCTATTCCTGAATGGTTTGAATCCCTTGTCTGTGACAAAATTTCTTTTAATTTTTCTTCTTTTATATGTGAAAATCAACATTGGTTTTAAAAAAAAAAACAAAATCTACAATTACTAATTAATAACAATTTTCTTCATTTCGTTTGGATGCATTCGAAAAACACTCGCAGGTCGATTGCATCTTTACAGACTTTAGCAAGGCTTTTGACTAATTAAGTCATGAAATTCTTAACAGATTAAGTTAAATTGAACTTAACGACCGTTTTGTTATGTGGATTTCGTCATACTTTCAAGACAAATATTATAGCGTCAAGTTCAGAAGTAACCCTACATGTCAATTTAAAGTCAATTCTGGTGTACCTCAAGTGAGTTACCTTGGTCCATTGCTGTGTATTTCATGTATGAATGATTTGCTTTCTGATTTAATTAAATCTATATACATAAGTATGTAATGATGATGTGAACATTTTTCAAATTATTAAATCCATCAAGGCTTATTAAGAGCTACAATAAGATATTAATAAAAGTTGGGAAGGGTGCGATAAAAATCGTTTGAATTTTAATATTGACAAATGTAAGACAACGTGTTTTACACGCGTTTTATGACTATACTATATGTTTAATTCGTCACGTTTGAATATAGAATCCAGTTTTTCTAATCTTGGTGTTTAAGTAAACTACAAATTAACGCTTGTTGATCACTATAATTATATTATAAAAATGCTAACAAAACACTTGGTTTCGTCAAAAGATTTCCCGAGACTTTTGTTACTTCCATACACTTAAAGACACAAATTCTCTATACTCATTGACTCTACAAATGACAATCTAAAACCTGCAAGCATTAAATTAATTTGTTTGCTATAAATAGTTAAAATTATGTTTGTTTTAAATTAATATTTAAGTAAACTTAACGTTAGCATTTAGCTTATTTTTTCATTAAACTATAAGTAAATAGAATAATTTGACCTTTAATCTTAATATTTTTGGAAACGGATAATTTTTACAAAAACTAATTTTGGCTCGAATTCACGGAATATGTCGGAAATAACAAAAAGCTTAACAAATTTTCATTACTCTAAAAAATGTACAGTTGTCTTTACAAGTTCTATCTCAAAGGAATTGAATCTAAAATTACACTTTAAACCACATAAAAATCAAATATTTATATTATTCTTAAAAGTATCATTGTTGAATTGTGTTAAAATTTTACGACAGACCATGAAGTTTTGTTGATGGAGTTGGGTTGGAAGTGGAAGAGAAGAAACATCATCGTTAAGTTATTGTTATTTGTCGTGCTTGTGATGTGATGTCCTTGTTTATACATAAATAAATTTTACTCTCTACTTTTTCAATCTTGAGGATTGTTTTGTAGAATGGCCGTCATTGTGTTTTATTACTTCGTTTCCCCATTAGATTGACATACAATTACATGATGTGTTATAGTAGTTAAAACTATAGCAGCTTTTTATAGCGACTATAATTTAATTCTTGATTCTTGTACTGAATCTGAATGACATTGAAGGCAAGGAACTCAAGAGTATTAATTTTACTTCCATGTATAAAATTTCTCAAGAAACTTTTGGACTTATGAACCATTTGCACACTTGTCTTTAACTTCTCATAATATATAAATTATTCCAATTTGTTTATGTTAAGAAAGACATTTTAGCATTTCATATATATATATTTCTTGCCAGAAAAAAATGATCTTTTTAATATGATATCATCTTCAGTCTGCTTACTTTTAAGTAGATTGAAGCTGATGCTAGAAGAAAAATTCTAAGAAATAACAGTTTTGCGCAAACCTTTTGCAAATATATTGATCAAAAAGGAGTCTACAAAACTTAAAAATGGGAGAGCGAAAAATGTTTGATTTCTGAATTTAAAAAAAATAGTAAATTTAGTTACATAATTTCTTTTTAAAACAAAAAAAAAAAACTAAAGTAAACAAATAAGTTGGGAAGAAACTATAGTGTGGCACTCACAAAGTACACGCGTGGCAAAATCTTTTCTTATTTCAGTTCTCAGACTAATTTCGGGAATTTAAAGGCACTTTCAGTTTGTGTTAAGAAAATAAAATATGCTGTTTTCTGAGAGTATAATATCAAATTGATGATCTCTTATTCAAGGTTCCTTCCTAAAAATCTGAATATCTGCTATTTCTCTCAGAAAAGATCTTATTAAAATAATTTGAAGCATTACTAAAGTTTTCCCAAAGATTAAATTTTGTGAAACCCTTTAGCATTTTTAAAAAGAGTTTAGTTGTTTTCGACAGACTTACCGACATACCCAACCTCATGATCGCCCATTGGTTATATGTTGATCGATTTGTGCTGCCCGATTGGAATAGACCTGATGTTCTTTTTTCAGTTCTCAGTAAAAAGTATCACTTTTAGCCACAAAGCGGAAAACACTAAAATAAAATTTTATTTTTTATAATACGCAATACGATTAGATTAGAATTCAAAGAAAATTCTTACGAAAAGCCAAAAAATCACTCTCCCAAGGGGAGCCGTTACGACCCCTCTCCATCATTAAGTGGACTTTTTAGAAGTTTTGTGACATTAAAAGTCATTAACATTTCCACGACCATTGGAAACAATAAGCATCGTTTCTACAATGGTTGCAATTTCAAAAAAACAGATAAATAGTTTTTTCATACCAGAATTCAAAACTTTTTTAAAAAGATAATAATTTCATTGTTTCTCTGATTCGTAATATAATAAATACAAAGCTATTTTTGTTTTTTTTTTCAGTTTTACGAGCTTTAAGAAGTTTTATTCCCAAATGTATGTTAAAACCTTTCTACGGAAGCATTGTTAATATTAATCCTCACGGAATACTAAAAATAACTGCAAGGTTATATACAGTCTACGAAATAATGATGAGGAAAAAAATTTATAGAATGTGGCAACACTTTCGTTTGTTCTTAACACATCATAACTGTAATTCCAATTATGTTTTTTTTTTGTTTCGTCTGTTTTACTCTGATGAAAGATTTTCATTGTTGTGAGAAATATTGATAGGGACAATTTTTCCAAGTTTAATAACAGTCATAAATAAAGAAAAATAGGCTGATTTTCAAGAAAGAAAGGGTTTGTTCGTCAAAATAACTGTATGAATTATTTAAATTAATTTGATTTCAATAGATTTTATCACAGTATTAGAATTGTGTAAAGTGGTTTTTTCTGACGAGAAAAAAATTTATTTAGATGGCCCAGACGGCTGGCAGAAATATTGGCATGATAAGAGAGCTGAAAGGCAGCAGAGGCATGCTCGCAATTTTGGAGGGGGCACGTTAATGGTTTGGGGTGCCATTAGCTGCCTTGGAAAGTCACCTATTTGTTTCATTTCTACAAATCTTGGCGATGAAATATTTGGTACAAAATATATTTTTCAACAGGATAACGCGGCTATCCATATTCAAGTTTACTAAAGAATTTACTAAAGCCTGAAATATGCCATTATTAGACTGGCCAGCCTGCAGTCCGGATTTAAATCCCATTGAGAACGTTTGGGCAATCTTATCACGGAACGTATTTAAAAATGGACGCCAATTTGAAACCGTTAAAGACCTCAAGAAAGCCATCAAAGAAGAATGGGCAAAAATCGACATTAATCAAACACGATCATTGATCAATTCAATGCCAAGACGTATTCAGGATGTAATTAACGGCAAGGGATCAAGCCCCAAGTATTAAATGTTGATTTGACAAGATACTTGTACACAAATAAGTCCAAATGAAATTTGTCCTTATCATTATTTCTTTCTGATTAAATTTAAAAAATAAATTAAAACTATTAAAAAAGCTTTAATTTAAAAAAGAAAAAAAATGTGTATTATTTTGTTACTAATTTAATAAAAGTAAAATTTGTTTTCCATCTCTGACAACATTACTCGCACACAGGAATGGTTGAGAGTTGTAAGTCACTAGACCCTGGTTCTTTATGGACTGTTGCGCCAACTAATTTATTTTATTTTATAAAATTTGTTTTTTTGAAATCTTATAATAAATAAATTACTAAATAAATTGGGTGGCGCAACAGTCCGTTTGAGAACTAGGGCCTAGTGACTTACAACTCTCAACCATTCCTGTGTGCGAGTACTGTTGTCAGGGATGGAAGGGACCTACAGTTTTAAGCCGAATCCGAACGGCAAATTTGAGAAAGCACTTTTCATGACAAGAATTACTCTTGGAGAATTTGTCAATTCCTCGCAAGAGGCAGTACCCGTGAAAAAAACTTTAGATGGCAAAGGCAGGGATCGAACCCAAGACTTCTTGCATGACAGTCCAACGCACTAACCATCATGCCACGGGTACTACTTATAATAAATATGAAAATTAACAAAGTTCGGCTTGTCCTTATCATTTTTACGTGCAGTGTACAAACTTACATAGGTTTAGAAACAGAAAGGTCTACTCTATAGGTACCCCAAATTAAACCATTCTTAGTTTACTGTTTTTTATGACTGCCCTGATTCTTCTAGGCAAACTTTCAACCAAAGCCACACATCGTTGTCTTGGAATACTGTAGACGCCATACATACTTTTTGCCATCTGAACCAAACCGACAGAATTTGGATTCGTCGCTTCAAAGCACGTTTTTCCAAAAACTAAGTGGTTTGTTCAAATTTGTTTTTGCAAACTCTAATCTGGCTTTCAAGTTTTTTTTTTTGAAACGAGTGGTTTTCGCTGAGCAACACACACACGTACATTTTGTTTTTATTTAATCGGCGTCTTATTGTCCTTGATGTTATGTTTACATCATAATTCTCTTTCAGTTCGTTGCGGATGGCACTGGAAACGGATCCTTGGCTGACAAACGATAAATTAATTTGTCTTCTTTTGGTGTGGTCTTCCTTTTACGAGGAGATTGCTCAATGTTTTGAATGGTTCCAAATTCTTCACAATGCCGAAGCGCGTTGTAAACCAACTCAAAATGAATGAATCTATACAAGAATTTATATAGAAAACGAAATAATGTGAGTAGACAGTAACCAAAAAACAAGTTTCATTTTACTCCCCGTTCCGTTGAAATTCTCCTCCTCAACATCTTAAACTTCTGGCAACATGAATCTTTAATCATACATCTGCACACGCTGTCAACATTATTTTAACAACTCTGCTTTCGTTCTACTCTACAATTCTGCACACATGTTGGCTTTTCAACTCACTCCATAAACAAACACAAAGTTGTCCCATGGTGATTCATTCATCGCAGATCATTTAAAAAAGTGTGAGAACTCAGGAAAGGGATACACTTCCTATTTATCAGCAAATATTTGCAACGAATTCATTGATATAATGGGAAAACAAGTCCTGATGAAAATTTTGGGTGAAATTAGATCGGCAAAATATTTTTCCCTAAGTGTTGACAGTACACCCGACCTTTCTCATATCGACCAGTTGACTTTTGTAATTCGGCATGTTAAAAATTGTGTTCCCATCGAAAGGTTCTTAAAATTTATACCTATTTAAGAGCATAAATCTGAATATTTGGGTGACACAATCTTGACATTTCTGGAAAATCATGATATTTCAATAGAGGATTGTAGAGGACAAAGCTATGATAATGCGTCTAATATGTCGGGAAAATATTCTGGTTTACAAGCAAGCTTAAAGGAGAAGTTCGAATTTGCTACCTTTGTACCTTGTGTAGCACATTCTCTTAACTTAGTAGGCTTTCATGCGGCTGGTTATGTGCAGGAGGCAACAAGTTTCTTTCAAGTGGTTCAAAAAATATACAACTTTTTTTCTGCTTCTACCCATCGCTGAAATAAATTGAATGTATGCATGTTTAGGTTCACATAGAGTTCTTAAAAGATTTTCTGAAACAACATGGTCTGCACGAACTGATACAGTTAACGCGCTCCATCATGGTTATAAGCAAATTACTGAAGCCTTGACATCTATCTCTAGAGATACAGAGCAAGCTCCAGACACAAAAAGCGAAGCGCTAAACCTGTCTAAGAAAATGTCAAAACTGGAGTTCCTCATTTTAACAAAAATTTGGAGCACAATATTAGAAAGAATTCATAAAACCAGCAAGAGCCTTCAAAGAAAAAACAATAACGATTGACGTTGCCGCCAATTTGCTTTGTTCTTGCATAAATGATATAAGGGGGAATTTTGATAAGTTTGAAGCGTGTGCCAAAATTCAGAATCCGGATGCTAATTATAAAGACTTATTGCAACGAAAAATAGTACGAAGTTCGAGTGCTTTGACATCAGTGGAGTTGCAAAATTCTTGCGAACAGTTTTCAAAAAACCATAAAGATGTTAATGCAGAAGAACTTGAGGTAGAATGCTTGCACCTCGAACAGTATTTAAAAGGATTCAATAAAGATGTAAATGAAGAACTTATTACAATATCAAAATTGTACAGTCTAGTTACAGTGGATGAAATTGGCACCACATTTCAACTATTGAAGGTGAATTAAAAAAAATTATAAAACTATAAAAAAAATATCTGTTTTATGTTTTTTTTTTAGTTCTTTTTAAAAAGTAAAATTAATTTTAAAATGATTTTTTAACCTAAAGAATTTAAAAAAAAAATATATTACCTATACCAACTTTTGTTGGCCCCCAAATCCACTCCAATAGCTTGGATATGTCAGAAACTGTCCTTCCCTTGTCTTTCATCTGCAAAATTATTTTTCGTTTATCTTCTGAGCACCATTGTTCCTTTGCTATGACTATTTATGTAAGTACATTTCGATTTATTTAATAAGTTGATATTAGCAAATACCGGATTACCTCGAAAAGTGCACTTTTGTTCAACTCAACGGATGTCAAAAATCTTTAGAAGTTATCATCTATCAACACTGTTCTTCATAATATCGTAAATGAATCTACATATATTGGTACTATATTATTTACGTACATAATTAATGGTATTGTATTTGTTATTTATAATTTAAAGCTTTTTCTTATTCTTAAATACATATCATTTCATATATAAACTATTCATTTTTGTCACACCACAGTTCAGTTAATCTTTAAGGTCATCAGATTCTATAACTCTACCTATTTTCAATATTTGTAAACCTTTTCTTAATTTGAATTAAACTTAAATTAAATATAAACGGATCGTGTTCTTCTTTCCTATTATTTGGACTTGGGTGAACGTTTTTTAAATCTGGTGCCGAAACCCGGGAATTTTGAACGCTTAGGAAAGTTAAATTCGATTAAACGTGGTTTCAAACGAACATCGAACGAACGAAATGGATTTCGCTAGTCGTGCCTCTTATCGTGGTCAAGTGACTAAGTTAGTAAAAAGTGCCACCGAATACCTACAATCTGATGACTCTAAAATCAAAGATAAAGAAACGCATAATCTAGACGAGATCGAAGAAGAGTTAACTGTCATGCTGGACAGACTCTTAGCCGCTCATGAAAGCTTAAAAAAAGCAAACGGTGACGTGATTTCGTTAATAAAACCTGAAGACTTGGGAAAAGAAGCAGATTCTGTGGCAGAATATGAGGATAAAGCGATATCCACAATCACACGAATTAAGTGTCGCCTGTCTAAGCTTCGCCTTTCTCAAGGGCAACTAATAGTCAACGATAATGTTAATGATTCCATTTCCATCCCTGCTCTACTCCCTTCTCAACAAACGAACGCGCCATCGAATTTTAATGCCGTGAAATTGAAAAAATTGCAGCCAAAGAAATTCTCGGGCGACTTTAAAGATTGGGTCCCATTTTGGGAACAATATCGCGTTCTCGTTCATGATAATCCTTCTTTAAGTACGATCGATAAATTTAATTATCTTGAAACGGTTCTCACAGGCAAAGCAGCAGAAACAATAGCTGGTCTCACTCCTACGGAGGCTAATTACGCGACGGCTATAACATTATTAAAAGAGGAATACGGGAATAGTGAAAAGATTATAGACTTAACGATGCAGCGCCTGCTTTCTATTCAACCCGTTTCATCTAAAACAGATTTTTGCAGTCTGAGACGGCTATACACGTCGGTATTATCGTCTACTCGCTCACTTTCAGCCTTAGGTATTCCGTCGTCAAATTATTTTGTGATGTTAAAAGGTGTTTTGTTGCGTTGCATACCAAATGATTTACGAGTCGATTTTCATCGTTACTACGAGGACTCAAGTGCCAATGTCAAAAGTGCTTGCCAAGAGAATGACGATGATGCTGCAAGTAATGCATCAACATCAGAAAATTCATCGATTACAATTTGTGACGCACAAGTAAGTTGTCTCTTAAAGTTTCTGAAAAGAGAAGTCGAGTCCCTAGAAAAAGCAAATGAAGCGAAACTACATCCATCTCGCTCGACCGTGATAAATACAAATTCATCAAGAGCTCCTGTCAAAACTGCACTAGGTTTGTTTACATCAGAGAAAGATACTAATTTTTGTTTCTTTTGTAATAGCACAAGCCATGAAGCTAAGGATTGTTGCTGCACAAAGAGTATTCCTGAAAAGAAAAAACTGCTTGTTATGGACGGAAGGTGCTTTCGATGCTGCAAAAAAGGCCACAACTCCAGGATGTGCCGAGTAAAAGCAATCACCTGCAAAACCTGTAATGGACGACACGCTACCAGTATGTGCGACCCTTCGTATTCTCCAAAGAAAAGTCCTGCGCCTGTGGTTGTTAACAATGATTCTGCAGTGAACCTATACACATCTGATCGAGTTAAAAAAGGTATTACGTATTTGCAAACAGCATGTGCTTATGCCAGCAGTGAAAGCTCTACTTTTTCTATGTTTGTTCGTATCGTCATGGATGGAGGAAGTCAGCTCTCGTTTATTAAGACAACTCTAGCACGTCGTTTAAATTTACCTGTTGTCGGAGAGCATAAACTGAGCGTTATCACATTCGGAAGTGACAAACCAAAGCCAAGCAAGCTGTGTAATAGAGTTCGTTTTGTGCTTCGTAGCCAATTTGATGATCAAGCTGTAGTGGTAGATGCAATTGAGGTTCCAGCTATTTGCTTTGATGGACTGTCTGAGCCCAAAAACGACCAAGTTGTTTCAACAGTAAATCTGCAGTTAGCGGATAATCGCGCTCATGGCCAATCACTAGAAGGTGGTATAAGTGTGCTGATCGGTGCCGATGCATATTGGCAATTCGCAACAGGTGAACACAAGCGTCTAACAGATAGGTTGACAGCAATCAACACAATCTTGGGATGGACAATTCAAGGACCATCGACCATCGAACAGAAAGCATCCGATTCAACTTGTGCAATTTCACTCAACGTTTGTGCCTGTGAAGATATCCAGAGGTTTTGGAAGCTTGACATTTTGGGAATCGCTTCTGAAAATAAAAAGGTGGTAAGTGATGATGTTTCCTTACATGTTTATAGGAAAGGTGATAGGTTTGAAGCATCGCTTCCATGGAAAACGAATTCCACCCCACTTCATAATAACCGTACAGGTGCACTCATACGGATGCAATCACTAGTGAGAAAACTTTGTGCAGCTGGGAAAATTGTTGATTACGATGAGGCTATGATCGAGATGTTTTCGTCGGGTATTGCTGAACCGGTGTCAGAGAACGTAATTGATGATAACGTCCTTTATTACTTACCACACCGTCCGGTGTATAGAGAAGATAAGGAAACAACAAAACTCCGTATTGTCTTTGACGCGTCCGCCCACGCACCCAACCATTCATCGCTTAACGACGTCTTAGAAGTAGGGGAGAACTTTTTACCTGATCTTTTGCTAATCCTTTTAAATTTTCGAGTAGGAAAAGTTGGTCTTATTTCAGACATCGAAAAGGCGTTTCTGCAAATATTGCTCAAACCATCAGATCGAGACAGCCACCGCTTTCTTTGGTTTGCCGAAAAGATTATTAACGACAAGATATTACCTGCGGTGAGGACTTACCGAATGACGCGATTAACATTTGGGGTGAAAAGCAGTCCGTACATTCTTGGTGCGATGATTCAAGAACTGATTAAAGAAGCGTCTACCCAAACTGACGAAGAGACGGTGTGTCGTCGTTTCACTTGTGAGCTATTGAAAAACAGCTTCTATATGGACGATTTTATTGCGTCTCTTCATGATGAAAATCTTGCCACAGCAGTTTATCGGGAGGCCACTGGTATATTTAAAAGCGCTTCAATGAAATTACGTAAGTGGACCTCAAATAATCCTCGTGTTCGAGATTGCTTTGCAGAGGAGGAACAATTTTCAGCTACGCCAAAGGTGCTTGGCTTGCGATGGGTGATAGCAACAGACGAACTTCAAGTAGATCTAAACTCAGTGCTGAGTTCACTGGACTCTGGCTCTGTGCAAGGAACAAAACGCAGTATATTGCAAATAATGGCTAAAATATTTGACCCTTTTGGTGTACTCTCGCCGTGGAGTGTTCGCCTGAAGATTTTATTCCAAAATATGTGGCGAAGAAAACTAGATTGGGACGAGGAGTTGTCTACCGATTTGCAGTGTATTTGGAAAACATGTCGTAATGAAATCAACGAACTGAGTGAAATAGGCATTCCAAGGTACTTGTCAACAAGCGAAGAGGGGTCAATTCAAATACACGTTTTTGCTGACGCAAGTCAGTATGCATTCGGTGCTGTGGCATACGCGAGAACTGTTCATTGTAATGGTGAAATTACGGTAAACTTTATTTGCGCAAAGAACAGAGTTGCGCCCCTAAAAAACGATGACCAAAATGAACTTACTATTCCGAAATTGGAACTAACGGCAGCCTTGATTGCTGCTCGGTTGCTTGCGTATTTGCAAGCCAATCTACGGATCACTATTTGTAATGCTTTTCTGTGGACGGACTCTCAAATTGTGCTTTGCTGGATTCTGGGATCAAACAAACGTTGGAAGCCGTTTGTGGCGAATCGCGTCAACGAAATAAGGGCTTTGTCAAATCTGTCATCCTGGCGATACTGTCCGAGCGTGGAAAACCCTGCGGATCTGCTTACAAGAGGCGTAAGTGCATCGAATCTCATTCGATCTTCGATGTGGTTTAACGGTCCTTCTTGGCTAATGAAGGATAAACCTTTCTGGCCGATGACTCATAACTCTAGTACTGCTTATACTGTTGCTTTGTGTACTCTATCTTTAAAGGCAGACGAAAACCCAGATGAAGATGCTGTACAACTGCAGTATGCCGAACCGATTTTAAACGCTAAGGATTTTAGTACATTGACTCGTCTTTTTCGTGTAACTGCTTGCGTTTTCCGAGCTATTGAGAGGTTTCGAAAACGCGATTTTGATTATATTTCTGCTGAAGATATCGCCAAAGCTGAAATCCGTCAAGTTCAAAGCCAGTATTATCGTAATGAGATTTCATCTCTGCAAAGGAAAAGGGGTATGCCTTCTAATTCTAAATTATTATCTCTATTTCCATTTTTAGATGATACCGATAAGTTTTTACGAGTTGGTGGTCGTCTCCAAGATGTTGAAAATAATATAAACATTGCTCACCCAATCATCTTACCGCAGTCATCTCATGTGACGAAACTTATAGTAATTGATCTTCATGCAAGGATCTTCCACGGTGGTACCTCAGCTGTTCTTTCACACTTACGCTCAAAATACTGGATTATAAGAGGAAGGCAAATAGTAAAGAATGTTATCAAAAATTGCTTCGTTTGTAAGCTTCTTCGAGGTAAATCAGCAACGCAACCCTTTGCACCACTTCCAAAAGATAGAGTCTTGTCATCGAGAGCATTCGAGGTAACTGGAATTGACTTCGCCGGTCCGTTGTACGTTTTGGATATGTCTGGTCATCGAAAAAAGTTCTACATCCTACTATTCACATGTGCAGCAGTTCGTGCTGTTCATCTCGAATACACAAACGACCTTACAGCTGAGAGTTGCATTCTTGCAATACGACGATTCATTGCTCGTCGAGGACCTCCTCGCATAATATATTCTGACAACGCTACAACTTTCAAGAAAACGTCCTCTGAGTTCCAGCAGCTAAGAAATGTAAGATCCAGTGAACGTTTTCTCGGGTTTTTGAGTGAATCTCGAATAACGTGGAAATTCATTGTTGAACGAGCTCCATGGTGGGGAGGCTTTTGGGAGCGACTGGTGGGTTTGGTTAAAACAGCTTTACGAGCAGCTGTACGACGAGCAACTCTTAACAACGATCAGCTGCATACGTTGCTAACAGAAGTTGAAGGTGTGGTGAATTCAAGGCCCTTAACGTATATGGGGGATGACCCATTAGACCTTACACCACTCACTCCTGCTAATTTTCTAAATGGACCATGTGGACCTCCACAAGAGTTTTCATCTGAAAATCAAACCGGTAATGCATTACGAAAGCAGTGGAAAGAGCGCCTAAATTTCATAGCTGCCTTCAAGAAGAGGTGGTTTAAGGAGTACCTTTTTCAACTAAGATCCTTACATCATGTCAAAAATTACGCCGAGTCTAACCTTCAAGTTGGAGATGTGGTATTAGTGGAAGATTCATCCTTGCCTCGACCCCTATGGCATTTAGCTGTAATACAAAAGGCTTTTCTTGGGCGAGACGGTAAAATTCGAGCATGTGAGATAAGGCTTTCTAGCGGTTCTATTTTACGAAGGCCAATACAACTGCTATACCCGTTAGAAATTTCAAATAAATCCTAAACTTTTCTGGCGGGAGGATGTCAAAAATCTTTAGAAGTTATCATCTATCAACACTGTTCTTCATAATATCGTAAATGAATCTACATATATTGGTACTATATTATTTACGTACATAATTAATGGTATTGTATTTGTTATTTATAATTTAAAGCTTTTTCTTATTCTTAAATACATATCATTTCATATATAAACTATTCATTTTTGTCACACCACAGTTCAGTTAATCTTTAAGGTCATCAGATTCTATAACTCTACCTATTTTCAATATTTGTAAACCTTTTCTTAATTTGAATTAAACTTAAATTAAATATAAACGGATCGTGTTCTTCTTTCCTATTATTTGGACTTGGGTGAACGTTTTTTAAAACGGATTAAAAAATGTATTAGCACTAAAATGTGCTAAATTTATGTCCAGCTAAAAATAGTTTGAATCACAAACTTATTCAGTTTTCTCAAAACGCAAACAAATTTATGTTTTTATTAAGAGTAACAGTTTTTAGTTTTTAATACGGTTGTCAATGACTACGTGAAATTAAAAGTTGCTTAGAACAAAACTTTTAGAAGTAAAATAACGATATTTCTTATCTTCTTCAAGTATGCTAAATTTTTGTCCACCACTGTATATGGTATTTTAAGACTGTTCCCAAAAATAGCAGTAAAAACAGGTCGCTTTCTCCATGTTAATAAATATTTTTTTTTGTTAAATTATTGATAATTTGAGGAATAATCATTATTTTAAATGGACGCTATGCATCTTCCACGCATAGAGTTAACCAAAATCCGACAACTCTCTCCTGGTGTAGCCTATACCGCAAGGTTAGTTTAGATTAAAAGAAAGTTTAAGGTGCCGCACAATATAATTGAATGTACAAAGCAATTTTATAATTTTGTAGAAAGGATTACTAAAGAGTTATGTTGCTATATGCGAATTACATTGGTGCTGCTATTTTTGTGAACAGTACAATTGTACTTAGTCACAAAACACTCTTTATAATAATTCAGCTCCTGTTCGTCACCAACATTTGTAGGTTACAAGAAAATGTTAATGTTCCTCCGCATATATATATAGGTACCCAATTTTGGTTTATGTATATACATACTTGTTAGCGACATCTGCATTGTCGCAGTAAGTTTACCCAATACTTCGAAGACAACCCTGACCTTTATTGCAGTTGTTGCAATTTGCAATGTGCAAAACTCAACTTAACCTATTTCGCTTTCCTTTACCTCATTTTGTATCCGAAATCTGAATAGAAAAGACTATTGAAATAATTAAACACCTTTTTTTTTTGTAAAATTATTTTACAGTAAAATATTAAAATATAAATTGTAAACCAAGGTAATATAATATGAAAACACATTATAAAAATATGTATATAAATAAACTAAATAAATTTCAGAATTTTTAATCCGCTATATAAAAAAAAAGTATTTCTTTTGCGACTATAAAAGCTTGGTTTTCGTCTTAACATTTCTTAAAAATTCTTGACTGATTATACAGCAGTTATGTCGAGCAAATCTGCTCCAAAATCAACATCAACGCCAAATGCTGGTAATAGTTGTAAGCTCTGCCGTGAGCCCGACATTCCTGAAATGGTAGCTTGCGACAAATGCTCCACATGGTTTCATTTCCAATGCGTCAACGTCGGTTCTTCTGTAAACGACAGAAGTTGGGTATGCGAAGCCTGTCAAAGGTCATCAAGCCACTATTCACCTGCTCGTTCCATCATCTCCACTGTGGCGTCCAAGGAAACATCCAAATCCCGAAAAAGAAGAGATCTTCTCTTGAAAAGACTCGAAGAAGAAAAAGTCCTTCGAGAAGCAAACTTGCAAAAGTACTTAACAGATAAGTACAAAATTCTCGAAGAACTAAGCAGTTCGGATGAAGAAAACATCCAAGGTAAGTCGGTAGATCGTAGCCAATTAACAGAAAAATGGGTCCAAGATACCCCAGCTAATATCCCAGTCTCTGGTGCAGCTAACACCATTGATAAAGAACAAATACAACCAAAACCTGTTATCGTTCCTCAAAAGCAGCCCAACCCAAGCAACCTTGTTCCATTACAAGCAGAAAACCCTACACCAAGTGGTCAAATTCACCCTACTTATTCCGAACCTCAACAAAATACGCTTTTACCATCTCAGTTAGCGACTCGACAAGTGATATCAAAGGGCCTGCCACTCTTCCATGGTCATCCTGAGGAGTGGCCAATTTTTATAAGTTCCTTTGAGCACAGCACCAACCTCGCCGGTTATACACACACCGAAAACTTAATGCGCCTGCAAAAATGCCTACGTGGCAGTGCACTTGAGACAGTAAAGAATCGCCTCTTATTGCCATCGATGGTGCCAGATATAATTAAAACTCTTCGAATGCGTTTCGGTAGACCAGAGCACGTACTTCACGCCATGATTGCCAAAGCAAAAAACCAAGCACCTCCTAAAGCTGATAAAATGGAAACGCTTATAGAATATGCGCTCGCGATGCAAAATGTGTGTGCCGTAATGGAAGCATCACAGATGACAGCCCACTTGAACAACCCCACGCTTCTCAAGGAATTTGTTGATAAGCTTACTCCACACCTTTTGTTGAACTGGGCCCTATTTTCAAAAGATTTACAATCACCCACACTGCCAGAGTTTTCAAATTGGTTAAGCGACATTGCAGAAGCTGCTTGTACCGTCACAACGCCAATCGTGCGCACAGACAAACTGGAACGACGTAGTAATCACTTCTTCACTCACGACGTAGTCAAAGCACCTACATCAAACATAGATCGTGAAAGTAGCACGAGAAAATGTTACGTCTGTAACGATTTCCATCCATTGGATTTCTGCTACGAATTCAAACGATATGGACGTTCTGAAAGATGGAATGCCGTAAAGAAGAACAATTTATGTCACACGTGCTTAAAAAAACACCCTCACGCGCGATGTCGATCAACACTATTGTGTGGAGTGGACGGATGCACAAGAAAACATCACAAGCTTTTACATAATTCAGCTGCTGATGGTACTCCCCCCATGATGCAAACTGGCTCAACTTTAGGATGCCATTACAACCGCTGCGACGATAATATACAAAGCAATATCCTTTTTAGAATTATTCCAGTGAAGCTTTATGGAATTAATAAAACGTGTAACACCTTTGCTTTCCTGGACGGAGGCTCATCCCTGACGTTGATTGACGATGAACTCGCTTGTGACCTGAACCTTGCAGGGAGGTCCGAAAATCTTTGTTTAAGGTGGACATCCGAAACTACACGCGTTGAAGAAAACTCACGTATCGTCACATTGGGCATATCAGGTTCCTCTGAAGGATGCCAGAGATTCACCCTCCACAACGTTCGCACCGTAAACAATTTAGGGCTACCAAAACAATCCGTGTCGAGTCATATTATGCAAAATCGTTATTCGTACATGAAAGGTTTGCCTATTCCTTCGTATGACATGGCTCAACCAAGAATTCTTATTGGAATGGACAATTGGAAACTTGGCGTATCAATGAGAGTGTTTGAAGGCAACTGGTCCGAACCAATGGTGACTAAAACGCGCCTAGGTTGGTGTGTTCATGGTCCTGAAAAAGATATACAAACAAATTTTAAAAACACTGAATTTGCATTGAATATATTTCAAAACCAGAATGATACAGAGCTTCATCAACTTGTAGAAAACTTCTTTTCAATTGAAAACATCGGTGTACGCATTCCAACGCTTCAAATGGTATCCACAGAAGAAAAAAAGGCCATCAGAATTCTTGAAGAAAAGTGTGTTCGTATCGAAAAAAAATATGAAGTCGGTCTTCTTTGGAAGTACGATAAATTCAATTTGCCTGACAGCTATTCCATGGCGTTTAATCGTTTTCAAATACTAGATCGAAAAATTCAAAAGGATGTTCGGCTGAGTGAAAATTTAAATGAGCAGATTTTGAATTTAGTAAGCAAAGGTTATGCAAAAAAATTGTCCGATGATGAGTTAAAAGTGGATCGCCGTGTTTGGTACTTACCAATTTTTATAGTGAGAAATCCGAATAAACCATCAAAGGTAAGGCTCGTGTAAGATGCAGCTGCGAAATGTGACGGTGTTTCACTTAACGATTTTCTCTTGAAAGGGCCAGACCAATTAGTACCAATCACAAATGTCCTATATGGTTTCCGTTGTGGAAGGTTCGCAATTTGTGGCAACATAGCCGAAATGTTTCATCAGGTGTCAGTGCGCAAAGAAGACAGGTCGGTTCAACGTTTTTTGTGGAGGGACAATAAAGCAATGCGTGCTCCTAGTGTGTATGAGATGCAAGTTTTGACGTTTGGTGCAAGCTGTTCACCGTGCATTGCTCATTATGTAAAAAATCAAAATGCATTGCGTTTTTCAAGAACAAAATCAAGAGCCGTGGAGGCTATATTACAACATCATTATGTAGACGACTTCATCGATAGTATGGATTCCATAGATGACATCATTCAACTGGCTAGAGACGTTAAATCTATACATGCAGATGCCGGCTTCCATATAAGGAATTGGATGTCGAATTCTACCACCGTCCTTGAAGCGCTGAAAGAAGATGGAACGAAAACGAAATCAACAGCTTCCTCAAAGGTTTTTGGAATGCATGATACAAACATGGTGGCAACCGAAAAAGTTTTAGGCATGCATTGGAATACATCGTCTATCACGTTTACTTATGTTTTAAACTTGTATAGCCTTAACAGAAAAGTTATTATTGAAAATAAAGTGCCAACAAAACGTGAAGTTCTTAAAATATTGATGTCGATATTCGATCCACTGGGATTTCTTTCTCACTTTCTTGTTTTTGTAAAGGTGCTCCTACAAGATATTTGGCGTTCAGAATTAGGTTGGGATGAAGAGTTACCTGAAGCCTTATATGAAAGATGGTTGAGGTGGCAGATGTTGTTGCCTCAAGTTGCTGAACTCCAGATTCCAAGATGTTATTCTCTGAACTTGAACCAAACTGAAACGTCAATTCAACTTCACACATTCGTCGATGCAAGCGAGAATACATATGCTGCCGTGTCTTACTTTCGCATTGAATACGAAAATAAAATCGAAACGGCCATAGTAAGCGCTAAAACCAAAGTTGCTCCAAGGCGACCATTATCAATTCCGAGGTTAGAATTGCAGGCTGCTGTTCTAGGGGTGAGACTTATGAATTCGATATGTAACGCACATCGTTTTTCCATAAGTCAGAAATTTTTATGGTGTGATTTAAGGACCGTGCTGTCGTGGCTTCGTACTGACCCTCGAAATTTTCAACAGTTCGTTATGTACCGAGTAGGTGAAATTTTGAAGTCTTCTAGTGTTTTGGACTGGAAGTGGATTCCCTCCAAAATGAATGTGGCAGATAAGGCAACAAAATGGAATTCAGATCCCAACTGGGATTCATCCGATGAATGGTTCAAAGGACCTGCTTTTCTTCACAAAAATCAAAGTGAATGGCCACAAATGCCACAAATAGAAACTATAGACAGAAGTGAATATAGACCTTATTTGCTGCAAATTAATGCAATTGAAAACTCATGTAAATTAATTGAGGTGAGTCGTTTTGGAAGTTGGAGAAAATTATGGCGTTCTATGGCGTATGTCTTCATGTATGTTGAACGATTAAGAAAAAAAGTAGAAGAAAAGCGAAGAAATCTAGGAAAAAGTGAAAACATTTTAAAGCAAAGAAATCCTGAAATGCAGTCCTGGGGCAAACTTCACGATTTTGTTTTATCGTCAGACGCAATCAAAAAATCACAAATGCTACTTTTTCGGCAAGCTCAATCAGAAGTTTATTTTGAGGAAATACAAAATCTAAAACACCGAACTATGAGAAAAACGTCACCTTTTTCCAGTAGCAGCCCCCTTAAAAAACTCTCTCCGTTTTTGGACGAAAACGGAGTATTGAGAATGCAAGGACGGACTGCTTTCGCCGACTTCGTAAATATAGACTGTAAAACACCAATTATTTTACCTAAGACGCATTGCATAACTAGCTTGGTAGTTGACGATTACCACCGAAAATATCATCATCTCAATCATGAAACGGCCTTGAACGAAATACGTCAAAAATTTCATATTTCGGAGCTGAGAGTATTGCTTAAGTCTGTAAGACGAGACTGCCAAACTTGTAAGATTCAGAATGCTCGATTATCAGCGTTTTGTAGGCCTTTTACATTCGTTGGGGTGGATTTCTTTGGACCGATTATAGTGACGGTAGGAAGACGAAATGAGAAAAGATGGGGTGCATTATTCACCTGCCTAACTATTCGAGCAGTGCATGTAGAAATAGCTCATAGTTTGACTACAGATTCATTTATCATGTGTCTACGGAATTTTTGGCTCGTCGTGGGACACCTTTGGAGATATATAGCGACAATGGTACCAATTTCCGAGGCGCAGAAAAGGTGTTGAAAGAGGAATTAAAACAGGTTGACTTGGGTCGGGTGGCTGATGAGTTCGTGACAGCAGAATTAAAATGGAATTTCAATCCACCGACCACTCCTCACATGGGTGGTGCATGGGAAAGGCTCGTACGATCAATAAAAACCGTACTTTACAAAATTCTTTCTTCGAGAAAAGTTGGAGACGAAAGCTTGCGATGTGCACTTATTGAGGTTGAGAATATTATAAATTCCAGACCTTTAACATTTGTTTCCTTAGATGTGACTG
This sequence comes from Eupeodes latifasciatus, assembly GCA_920104205.1. Lineage (NCBI taxonomy): Eukaryota > Metazoa > Arthropoda > Insecta > Diptera > Syrphidae > Eupeodes > Eupeodes latifasciatus. The sequence goes on along the minus strand of OV049926.1, from coordinate 85,302,533 downwards.
ATGATGAAGCGCTAACCCCAAACCATTTCCTTCTCGGTAGTTCAAATGGATTGAAAATGCCTTGTGATCCGGTAAATTTGGATTTGCGAAAGAGTTGGAAACAATCACAAATGTTAGCTGATATTTTTTGGAAGAAATGGGTTAAAGCGTTCCTACCAACACTCAATAAGAGATCAAAATGGTTCATCAAAACAAAGCCAATTTCAAAGGGTGACCTGGTTATCATAGTAGATAACGACCTGCCAAGAAACTGTTGGCCAAAAGGACGAGTAGTTGATGTTGTTACCGCAAAGGACGGACAGGTACGCCGAGCAAAGGTTCAAACGGAGCATGGTGTGTACGAGCGGCCTTCGGTGAAGTTAGCAGTTCTAAACATTGCTGGCAGGGAACAAGAGAGTAAGCCAGATACGGGTTGTAGTCAGCTTACTGGGGGCGGTATGTTAGCGGCATCTGCATTGTCGCAGTAAGTTTACCCAATACTTCGAAGACAACCCTGACCTTTATTGCAGTTGTTGCAATTTGCAATGTGCAAAACTCAACTTAACCTATTTCGCTTTCCTTTACCTCATTTTGTATCCGAAATCTGAATAGAAAAGACTATTGAAATAATTAAACACCTTTTTTTTGTAAAATTATTTTACAGTAAAATATTAAAATATAAATTGTAAACCAAGGTAATATAATATGAAAACACATTATAAAAATATGTATATAAATAAACTAAATAAATTTCAGAATTTTTAAGCCGCTATATAAAAAAAAAAAGTATTTCTTTTGCGACTATAAAAGCTTGGTTTTCGTCTTAACAATACTACATATGTACATGCTTTGCCATTAATTCAGCTTTGTCTGCAGTTCAAGCCCATAAATTATTCTGCGTTAAAAGAAGACCTAACAGCACCACATAACTCTGATGGTTCACTATATTAAAGCAGGAAAATTTCACGCATCAGTTGTTGCAAAAACAAAAACAAAAATAAAAACCAAAACAGAATAAAAAAGTTTCCTTTACATTGGCATACAAAACATTCCCTTACAAGGATCTGGATTATCTTTAATGTAGCTAATGTAGCTTGTTTTCGTACTTTTTTATTGGGCTTTACTCTATAGAACTACAAGTATACTAACATACTATTAACATCACTCTATCAACTTCCAACCTACACACCCATCGTCCCATCTTCCAACTAAACTACCATCCCTTTTCCAACCTTATGCCTACCTACCTACCCTACATGCATTATACTTCCTTTCCTTTAGACGATAGACTTTTATAAATTATGTATTCGTGCATAATGAAAATTTAGCTTGAGGCGAATAACAATAACGACGCCAATACTAAAAAGGACGATCGAGGCAACATCAAGGACAAATAATAGCAATAGCACACCGATAATAATGTGATGGTCTGGTCTGAGCTGAGCTGAGAGAACAGGGAAGAACCTGAAAATTACATTCATGTGAAGTGAATGGCGTCTTGTCTTAAGGTTTAGAGGTACTATCGTCTTTATAGGTATAGGAGGTGGAAAGTGGAATATGGAAGTGAAAAGAAAAATGAGGGGCCTATGGGAACATTTATGCAAGACATGCAATTTCTAAGCCATCGATTCAATCCTCCTCATTTCATGTTCCTCTACGTCTACATAAATACACAGTGTTGTATACCTACATTTTTACTGTGTCACCTGTACATTTTTTCTTCTTTCGATTTTTCTTTCGTAATAATAAAAGTAATATGGAATGGAAAAAAGAGAATATAAGCTTTCGTTAAGAACTGCCATTTTTAACGGAGGTTAGCCTTAGCACCATCTTCTCCACCACATTAAGTGTGTGTTAGTCAACTCAATAAGTATAAAACAGAAAGAACGATGACGCTGACGCTGACGATAGTGAACAATAAGGACCACATTGGGTTGGATTGTTGTCTTGGAAAGTGGAGGAGTGCAGTATGTTCACTGAAAAAAATTATGTGAATTTTTTAAGGGTACTTAACCCTTGAGTCTTTCACATTTATGGTGACCACATGTAAAACAACATATAAGTCGAATTATGTAGAAATTTAGTAACTAATACGAGTAGTTACGAGTAATATCTAACTCTGCATCTCATATTTTGCTTTTGTTTTATCTTCTATCGTTTCAGCCCACCCGCGGTATTTTTCATTAAAAAAGAAAAAAATGCTTACATTGGTGCCTGTCAGAAAGTTTTCTGTATTTGAAATACATATTTTGAAATACATATATTTATATTTGTATGTACATCAAGGGCGGATCCAGACTTTTAATCAGGGGGGGGGGGGGTCACACACTTATGTAGATCAGTTTTTACTCACCGCTTAAAAATGTTCTTTAATGTTTTGTAAAGGAGGCTAACGAAATTTAAATAACATAATGTGTATATTATCATTACATTTACACATTTCAATTGCTAAAGTGACAACTTTAGTAATCAAATTATTTTAGAACACTGTTGACAACCAAGGTATGGTCTAACTATTCAATTTGGACGACTCCCTACATATGAAAGCATCGTAAGATTCCAACAGTTATCTAAATATGCGATATTTTTGTTTCCATTTCTATTAATGCGAAGAACGCTACAAAAATTCAAAAATCCAGAAAATGAGAGAGGATCGATACGTACAAATGTCGGGCTTTTTTTGACGTAGTTTTTTCGAACTCAATTTTCGGGGGTCTATTATTTTTATTACTATCGTTATCAGTCTGCCTACTCGTATTTTGATCTTAAAGGCGTCAACAAAACTTAAAAATAAAATTGTAGAGAAAAATGTTTGGTTCTTGAATTTAAGGAAATATGTAGGTGCATTTATGTAGGTACCTAAAAAATTTCTCTAAAAATTTAAAATAAAACAAACTAAGGTAGGTAAACAAATAAGTTGGAAAGAAACGTTTGTGCACCACTCACAAATTACACGTTTCAGAATATCTTTCCACTTCAAATCTCAAGAAATTCAAAGCTTTTATATCAATAGATATGAAACGTTTATTATGTTTTTCAATTAGCCATTACTTTAACAAAAGTGTCACTTTTGCTTTTTTTGGGACATTTGTATTATTGAAATTCGTGTTTAAATCTCAGTTCTAGAGCAGCCAAAGCAAATTCACTTTAAAAGTAGGTTTATTCAACAGAAAATCAATTTTGAAAGAAATAAAATGCACGACTGGGTCGCTAGAACTTGCTAATTTCTTCCAAAAAGTCTGTTTAAAAATATTTCCTATATTTTAAGATTTAAAAATGTAACTGCAAACAAAATTTTTCTCAAAAATTTAAATGCCATTTTATTTTTCAAAAAATCTAGATTAACTTATTTTTTTTTCGAAAATCATTTAAAATTTTAAATTTCGTCTTAAAAACATGTTTGGTAAGCAATAAATAAAGTGCTTATAAATGTACATTTTGCAATTAAATTTCCTTATAAAATTTTGACCCCTTTCTGAGATATCGAGTTTTGTAAACAAAATTAATATTTTTTTTTCAAAAAGCAAAAAAAAAAAATACATTTTTGATTATCAAAAATCATCACCAATTTGATCATTGACAAGAGCTTGCACAGAAAGAGAAGATTATTGAAATCGGTCCATTAGTTCTTGAGAAAACTTAAAAACAAAATAAAGGTTTTATGAGGGGTACCCTTCCGAACAATACCAAAATATGTTTTTCTTGTAAAAAGAAGCCAAATTAAGAACACAAAATTTAGAGAAAGTTTTTAAAAAATCACATATTTTAACAAACAAATTTGTATGGGGACTGCTGTTATTTTTTGTATTAATAAAATGAAAAACAAAACGCCTTACGCTAATGAGCTGAAAACCTTGATTTCAATCAACACAATTGTTTGGACTGTAGGGGCCAGGAAAGACAGACGGACGGAATCGGGGTACCCATTTTTTAATTTCATGTTTGATTAAAAGCTCTAGTTCGACATTTTTTACTAATGCTAAACTTGCTATATGTCACAAGTAAAAATCACTTCAATGTTCACTATTTATGTGTGTCAAAAAAATGTAATAATAAAATTGAAGGCTAGTTTTAGGAATTTAAAGGGAGCTTTATATATAATTAATGATCTCTTATTCAAGGTTTCTTCTTAAGAACCTGAATATTTGCTCTTTTTCTTAGAAACAAATTTTATAAAAATAATTTAAAGCATGACTAAAGTTTTTTCAAATTTTACATTGATTGAAAACAAAAATTTTAGTTGTTTTTGACAGCAAACCACTTCTTGTTGAATATCGTTAAATTACTAACAAATCTTTAGATGAAATCTTTACTTAAACAACTTAACTGTGTCTGTTTTATGGCTCATATGACCCACATCATGCACGCCACACTTTTTTTTATCTTACAAGACACTTCTACGTTGTATTGTTCTTTTTGTGCATTTAACTCTCTGCTGTGAGACTCCCATCAAACCATTACTTTCTAAGTGAAGCTCATACTTTAACCTTGGAAGAAACGTTTTTGTTTGGTATGATGATACTCGTATGTCTTTATTAAAACTTCTTTTGCAAAAATTTGTTCAGTCGAGAAATAAATTGTTTCATTCTTATTTCTTACGAGCAAAATAAAAACCGGATTTCTCCTTCCCACAATAACTTTTTAAATTACCTGTAGAGCTTAGATAGTCTCTTATGCAAAAATGCTTCCTAATCAATAATCAGCAAATGGACAAATGCATAATTCACGAAGTTCTTTGGATATTATCTTTCTCCTCAAAAAAGTTTAGTGGAACGAACATCACTGCCTATTCTAGTTGTTTTTGAAGAAAAACAATTTCCCCTAAATTCCAAATTTAAAAAACTATTTTATCATAGTTTAAAGGTTTTCAACCAGACATTCGAGAGGATAAAGTGATACAAATTTTCTAAGTGTACTTTAGTTTTTGGTCTTATAATAATACTAGCAGACCGTCCCGGCTTCGCACGGGTAGACATAAATAGGTACAGATAATGTAGCTTTCTAATGAAAAAAGAATTATTAAAATCGGTCCAGTACTTTTTGAGTTTATTCGTTACATACAAAAATACAAATCTTTCCTCTTTATAATATTAAGTGTAGCTAACAGGACGAATAATAATAAACTTTCTCTTCAGGTGAGCCAAACCCTTGTATCATCTGGTCCTATATAAGTTTGTACATCTATGTACATATATATATACATAGGTATATACATTTTCTTTTTTATTATTTGCCCTACACTACAGACTTTCTCTAGCTTGGTAAGTTTGCGTGATGTGGGCCTGGGCATGGGTACTCGTATTTCCCTGCAAATACCCATGCGAATGTGGGCTTCGCTTTACCATCATCCTCTTGAGCTTATATACAGATGCCCATGATGACCTCTCATAAATATAATATTTATCTAAGTGGTAATTCGTTTATGAACTGGCTTAAAGGAACTGCGAACAGCATGTTGTTTAAGAGCAAAACTGGGCATCCGGTTTTAGCTTTAGCTTTTGAAAGCAAAGTAAAGTAAAGCAGAGCAGAGCTAAGGCAAAGGCAAAAGCAAAAAGGTCTACATCCTATACCTACCATTTATAATATCTATCTTGACTTAAATTTAAAGGTCTAAAATAAAATATACGTACCTAACGTATAATACAGGCAGAAGGAAATTTAGCTTCTAAAAGCCATCACGATATTTGTTATAGAATATGTCGGTAAGCATGATGGTAGATATGTATAGAAATAGGTACTTATGTATGTATATGTAGTGGAATGACCATAACGATGATCATTTAAGGAAAATTTATGTTCAAACATCATCTAAGCAACATGTTGCACATTGGAAACTAATGACCAAATAAATTTAGTCATGAAATCGCGAACACAAAAATAAAATCGATTGATGGCATAACATAATAATGTGGAGTAGTTAAATGGTTGTTAAATTAGAGGATTGCTTTTAAAAGCCTCTGTAGTAATAAAACAAAAAAATGGTACAGTTTGTAATTTTAATTTCATACCAAGGTGTTTGTGTTGTTTTAAACACAATTCTCGAAGTATTAGAACTGGACATCTATTTTGCGTATAGTTTTTTTTGTAGCTTCTGATGATTTAATAATAATAATAATAATTTTTTTAATTATGCACATGCTCAACGTTTGAAGATCAAAAATATCATTTTTTTTTATTTTTACAAAAATAATATTTTTTTTTTCTTTAAAATTCCATATCTCACAAAAGGGTCAACAAAATTAAATATATATTAATATACTCTATAGAACTGCTTACCAAACATATTTTGAAACAAAAATTTAAAAAATGTATACGTACAAAAATAATTAAAAAAAAAAATCGGCCTAAGGATAACGAGAAAGTTTGTGATATCCAGTCGTGCATTATATTTGAAAGTACTTTCTGCATCTTTCTGCGTTATTATCTGTATAGCAAAATTTATTTGAAATCAATATCTTCACTGGCTCTTGAGATATGAGCTACAAAAAATGGTCTCCCGAATGAATGGACATTGGACATACGAACGTACTGACATATTTCTTTAAATCTCTGATATAGATTCTATGGACATTGAAACGTCGAGAACTGTCAAAATGTTCAATTCGACAAATCGGACCGATTTCAACAGCTTCCTTTGGGAAATAAATAACTTGTGAGTTTAACATGGTCATTCATTTCATAATACTTCACTTTTCGATCATCTTAATCGACTGACTACGTACATAGGTACATAATCGTAAAATAATGTAAAATTGTGAAGAAATTTGAAAAGAATGGAAGCATTCCTAATGTCTTAAGGCATCTGAGTCAACGTCGAAAATATGTTTAGAACATTACTTATCTCCCAACTCTTGACGCAACATTACTCACGTAATTTTTCACGAGGCCGACCATATGAATAATATTGCTTTTCACACTTAATCCAAATCGAAAAATAAATGACTTGTTCTATACGAATTGGGTTTTCCAATAAGAAGTCGACAACGTTTGTAAAAAAATAAAAGGCAAACCATTTGAGATATTTGAAAAACTTAATTATTGGCTTGACCTTAAATTAAAGTATTTTTGAATGGAATTCGACTCCGTTAACTTGGCCAGAGCGGGAATCTTTGCAGCGGTCGATTTGTGAACCCAATTTTTAATGATTCTGCCACACGTTTTGGCAGAAACGGCCGCTTTTTACGTCGCGTCGACGTCTGCTTGTTTCTATTATCCAATAACTTAATGCATTCTCAAACTAAATAGTATATAGAAGCGTCAAATCAAACGAACGATGAGACCAATCTACTGGCCCAAGACATAGCACGCTCATCTTCCTTGCTATGGGAAGTTAACAACAATATGGTATTTCGGACTTTTAAATGACTTGCCCCCCTCCAAGCAGTTTGGACTAATATTTTGAATATAAGTGTCAGTTGACACTATGAAAGGTAAGAACACAAATTCAAAAAAGTATAAAATATGGACAATTTATTACAGAATTTCATTTTAAAACCACCAAGCTAATTAAAAAAGAAACACACATTTTTTGTTTAATCCTTTCCGGATGGGAGTGGTACGTTTACATATAAATATTCTTTGTTCTGTTCCACTCTCGTACCGAAAGGGTTAAATAAAAAAAAAAAACTACCAACGTTCAAATATAATTCGAGGGCTGCTTCAATTAATTCATTGCGATTATTTTTTAAAAGTTATTGATTTAACAACATTTTGCCACTATTAGCTTACAAATTTAATGGTATTTTAAAATTAATTTTTAAAAATAATTTCGCCGCAAACTAGAGGAAATTGTAATAAGAGTGTAACTAGAGGATTTAAGTACCATTTTATGCCAATAATACTGAGGACAAAGTGTTTATTAAATAAAGCCTACTTGAAACGCCCTAGGCCCACGAATATTGAAATAATCTGACTTGAAATTTCCAACTATTTCAAATTAAAAAAAAAACTACTCAACCAAAACGGTTGAAATCTAGGAAAATCACTGAAAAGATTCACATAATTCTGTTCAATACACCGTCACTACTATTATTACTAAAACTTAAAAAAAAAATATCATAATCATAACTTTAAAGTACCGTCCTAATCCTAACTCACATAAATGGATCAAATGTTTGATTTGAAAATTTAACTGTAGCCAATTACTAAAACGACTTAAAATTTATATCCTAATTGAACTTAAAGATTATTAAATTCTAGAGAACACTTAAGCAAAGTCCATTCAAAGCCAAACTTTTGTTCACTGCAGTAAATTTATTATATATGTATGTAGGTATATGTATGCATGTTGTTTAGTTCATGTTGGTATATGTACCACGCTCATAGTTCTCCCTTGAGAACTCGCCTCATCCCAATTAAACTGTCGGTATAAAGTTTTTGTAAACAAAAAACTTTCACCTAAAACTCTGACATAATCGCTTGTACCTACATATATTACGATTTCCAAAATTCTAAAAACTTTTGTTTTAAGTCTTTGTTTTCTTTTTCTACATAAACTTTCTCCCATGGGTACATAGGTACTAGTATTCTAGAAGTAATACATCATTCCTCAAGGTTATTAGAACTCACATACTATGATTCGGATCCCAAATCCAAAGACAAATGAGTCAAGTACACCACATTTAAACGCAATCAGTACACTAGCTGGAACTGGAACTATTTGACCCAGATTCAGTCACTTTATTCTCAAAAGTTAACCAACAAATTCACTTACTTTATAGATTGGTGAACACAAATTCGACTACGAGTAAGCTAGTAGAGAAGTTTCGTTCTCTTTGTATGATTAAGTTGCATCCCGCAGAAGTACTTTGTCAAAAACAAAAACAACAAAATTCCTTGAGGAAGTGAAATACTTCAGAGAACTCGTCTAAAGCAGAAAGACGGATATCAACAATGTCCTTCGAGACAGAAGACTTCAAATAATAATAATTATTGTGCTTTTATATTAATTTGTAAAGAGAAATTAAAACAGCAAACAATTTTAACCACAAAGATACGACTTAGTGTCAGCGTAGAAGTGAGAGAAACAACAACAAAAAAATGGACAAGGGATCCCTATCCTTTTAAGTCTCTTTTATTATTATTGTTGTCTTCACTCATTACCGCTTCCAAAAATCACTCGGCAATTCTTTTCAAAAACGAGTTCGCATTAATTGCAACCGAAGAGTGTCCTCTCGTCAGGACTTTTCATTTGGACTTTGTAAATTATAACATAGTATGTCGGCGGCGCGGCGTCGCAATTCGTGTCTTCCGATTCTCTCTGCCAGGAAGCAACAAGGCTTTAAATTAAAACTGATGGATTTCAATTAACAAATTGCAATTCTTCTTTGGCAAGCATCAGCTTCAACTTCAGCTTCAGCAGCGCAGTACAGAAATTAGTGTGACAGTTTGACATAATTATCTTGAATGACATTGCGAAATAAAGGATATTAATTTTCCAGAGGAATAACACAACAAAAAAAAAATAATATACATGTGGTTCATCCTTGTCTGTCGGAATAAGTTAACATATGTATGTGAGTGTGCGGCATTGCGGATGAGTCTTTAATGAGCAATAAATATTGACCAAGCATTCAGAAATCATCATGAGTATATATTTCTATATTTCAAACTACCACCGCAACCCACCGTCCAACGCGTTTTGTCCACCAAAGATGCAGAGCACCTATACACAAATCCTTATAGAAGAAATTTCTTGATATAAATCTTTTCCCAAAGATAATACTGACTTGGTAAATAAATCATCAAAGATGTCACGCGCCTGTCGACGTGAGGGGCAGCTTAGTTGGTTTGCCTTTTTCTTAGTATTTTCTTTTGTGGCAGTACATTTTTATGTGACTCAAGGACTATCAATTGGTTGAGCTCATTTTATCTTTTAAATGGAAAGATGTATTTGTTTTAGCTTTGATAACAATTTAAAGTAAAACAAACATATAACATGTATGTAATATGTAGTTGCTTCGAACATACATATGTATGTTAATTTTATTTAATTTTTAATTGAATTTAATTCGAATAATAGAAATTTGAAAATAATAACTAACCAGGTAATACATATACATATTTCAGTTGCCTTTCTGATTTATTATAAATAAATATTCGTCCTCTTTCATCCTATAACCCCATCCAAATCAATAGAGGTCTTGATATCTTGGAGGTTAAAGCTATGAGATCTGGAAATCTTCTTCTTAAAGTGCTCAATGTTGAGACTGCTAATAAATTCCTGAAAGCCAAACTCGTGGATTCTATTCCAGTAAAAGTCACAAACCACCTTAGCCTGAACACTATTCAAGGAAGAATATACTCCAAACATATTGTAGAAATCAGCGAAGAAGAGTTATTGTCTGAATAAAAAAAAATCAAGGTAATTGATGTCAAGAAAATGATGAGAAAGCAAGACGATTCATTGGTGGCGACCGGTGCAGCTATCTTGACTTTCGACTTGATTCGGCGACCAAACGAAGTGAAAATTGGGTGGGTTAATTGCAATGTAGACGAATATATACCCAACCTCATGAGATGCATATCTTGCCAAAAACTTGGACACACCAAGAATAGGTGCAAAGGTGCTCCATTGTGTAATAACTGCTGTTCCACCACCGCACGATAGTTGCACACGTGTTTTTTGTCTCAATTGATATTTTTGTAATAGAATAATTTTCTATTTTAAGTTCTTTCATCAAGTTTTGAACAAACTCTGCAGGTTTTTGAAGTAGTTTAATAGGAGGGGCAATAGCTTTAGTGACATTTTCCGCCGGGGACATGTCATCATCATTCTCACCGGTGTCATCACTAGCACTTAACACTTGCAGGGGTTTCCAGTAATTAGTACTGGATGAATCACCTCGCTTTGACATTATTGAACTGTTTTTTTGCACTTTCGCGATTGAAGATCTAAGATCTTCGTTGCTTAGGCTGCGTAATCGCTTTGTTATTTTGGATCGGTTTGACTCGTTAGAGAAGGAAAAATACGTCTTACTCATCTAAGAGCGCAACGTTAACTGTTTGAACCAGGTTCAATCAAATATAGTCCGCCCCTTGGAAACAAAATCTGCTTCAAATAGATACAAAATTAGCAACATTTAAAAAGAAAAATACGACGGATGATATGTTCCGAGCTCTGCACCAAGAGATAGTATGGGAGGCGACGGTAAAAGTACCTACCTCATCGAGTCAATGGAAAATTTGGTCATTAACGAATGGTAAATGACACGAAGATTACAAAACCGCTGACCGGACAGACTTTTTCCGGGCTTTTGGCCGCAAAATGGTCACTTCCGGTTGCGTTTTTTGGTGTTGGGGTATACCATCAGGTCAATGAAAAATTTAAATAGTAATCTGGTGGTAGATTTAAAATCATTTGGTCGGACAGACACAATCCGGGACCAACCCTTTGTCCGACCATCTCAAAAAACGGTATTTTTGGTGTTGACCTACCTCATCGGGTCAATGGACAAATGGGGTATCAAATGAAAGCTTGGACCATCTACTTTAAGAATCTACTGGTCGGACAAACTTTTCATGGGCCAAACATACGTCCGACCGCTTTTTCCCCAAAAAAATGCTTTCATCTTTTTTCATCTTTTTTCAACTCAATATCAAACATCTTTAAGTCAAATAAATATAAAATTTGTATCAGATAAAAATTAACATTGTCACCTAAATAAATCATATAAAAAAGTTTAGAAAAAATTACAAAAAGCCATAACAAAATCTATTGATCATTTTTTTCTCAGGAAATTAAATTTTATTATAAATTAAATAAACGAAATACTTACCGACGAACTACTAACTCCAATTAAAATGCAATCCTGTTTCTGTACTTAAAATTGCAGCAGGTATCTAATAAAATTATATTTTTTGGTTCTTATGATAATTAATAAGGTATTTAATAAAGACAAAATTGTTTTTTCAACACATTTTCATGAACGTTTTTTTTTAGGTTTTCAAGGAGTATAAGAACGAATGATTTTGAATTGTATGTGGATTTTATTTTCGAACTTTCCAATTTATTTTTTGTGTTTAACTAACCTAATTATACAACGTGGATATTAAAATATCATTCTAATTTAGTTGAATTAAAAATAAAAAATTTTAATTTAATAAACGAATTTAGGCGTGGTGCTTTTGGTATAAGGCGTACAGCAAAAAGTTTTTCTAGGTCACCAGTTGACCTGATTCTCGAACAAACTATTAATGCGGATGCTGCTAACTCGTTGACTGGTGTTACCCATTTTTCAAATTCAGTTTCAGCAAGACAACGCTGGGCACTAAGTCATAACTTAAGAACAAAAATTATTTCCCAAATGTTAACTGGAATAAAAATCGGACAATCGAATGATATATGTCATGAGCTTGCCAGAAATAGAATTCAAAAGGACAAGAAAGCATTAACTGATATCGTTAATGTTTTCAAACAAAATATAAATCCTTTTGATGAAAACTTGGGAAAAGAATTTCTTTTTAACATAACAACAGGTAGAGCGACAAGTCAACAGACAGCTGACTTTGTTCTAAATGTCAATGAAACAGGCAAAACAAAAGGTAACACTTAATGAAGAGTGTTTTGAAAACATTGGTCGATTTGAAAAACCTTTAAAGCGCAACAATATTCTGAACTTCGCATCAGAATGCTTAAAAAAATATCAAAAAAGTAGAGATAGTACAAAACAGAGCCTTATAAAAATGGAACGGGATGACTTTGGGAGACTATATTAGCAATAGCTTTAGAAAAAAAATTGACATGGGGGTTTGTTTATCATATCCATTGTCTCCAGGCCCCCAGCCCTTTGTCACTATACTGGTGAAATGTACAAAACTGATAAAGCAGTTTTGCAAAAAAACTGAAATCTAGAATTTCTCCGTCTGTAACGAACTAATTATTATATACTTTAATTTCATGTTTTCTATTAGAATAAAATCCATTCTATTCCTTCTATGAAAATAACAAGTATACGCCTGAGTGAACCTTTTCATAAAGTATCGCCTTTTCCATATCTGCATGGATACCAGTCGCGTTGTTGAATAGAAATTAAAGACAAAATAACTACAAACACCTTTCTATGATTTGATTCACTCTGACATATGTTCCCTTTCACACCTGAACTTTTTTTGAATCCAACCGCTACAGGTCGTTCAGACCATTCCAGAACGGTAATGAAAGGGTTGTCCACTTCCTTTAGCAACGGGTAGGCCTGCTAGCACACGCTCGTCCTAGCTCGTCGAGGGGGTGGGATCTTGTTGCCGAAAATGGACGGTGTTACGTTTTTGTTTCAGGCCTTAACATTCGAAGCTGTCATTCGAGAAATATATTATATTGTATTAAGAGTTGTGGAATCCGAATTTTGATTACTCAAAGAAAAGATCGTCATAGTAGTTGAGAACATAGGTGGTAGTGTTCCCTGAGCCTTATACCCTCCCCTCACGTCATCAATAAAAAAAAATAATTCGTATTGAGACGTACCTATGGTTATTGCCAGGACTCCTTATACGACAATAACCCCTAAAATGAATTAAAACTTGCTTACTTACATTATCTCGTCGAAAGTCTCAATCACCTTCTTTTGATCTCACATCCTTATTTTTGTTACTCAAAGTCTCTTCATATTAGTATAATCTATACCAAAAATTTATCCGACAAAACATATTCAAACTTACTAAACCTGGAACATCGATAATTGTATGATATTTAGAAACCAAAAACTGCCATAAAAAAGATTCATACTGCATGAAAATTTCATAAACAAAAACTTCAATTTAATAAGTTTATAGTAAGGTAGGCTCTTACAATATACAATATAATTCTTCTTTAATTAATCTTATGTGTTAAGGGAAAGACGTGGTTTCATGAACTGATTAGGATACGGATAGGAAACAAAAAGAGATGAGATATGTTTTTAAAGATATAACTTCTGTCTTAGTTATTTTTTTGTGCTTTTAAATTTTACTGGATACAAATATAATAAAATATGATTTTTTATTTTTTTTATAATGTAGTTTTACATTTACTTACTTTGTTCCTTTATTAAACTTACGGCTGCGACTCCTGGTGAAAACTGTGCACGGTTTTTACTGGATTCGGTAGATTTTAATTTTCTGTCAAATTTTAAAATTATATTTATTTATATTTGCACTCTCAATTCCGATTTATTGGAATAATACTTAGCTTGAATTTTAGTTATTTCTTTTCACAGATGTTCTTCTCTTTAGATTTTTGGTGGGGGAGGGGGGTTATAATATTGGAAAGTAACTGGAATTCAGGAGAGGAGAATTGATGTTTTTTGGGTGTTTGATCTTTGCTTTAGTTAAAAATTGCTCTTTATATGTTGTTGCTGCTTTCTCAATTATGTTGGTATATGGGATTCTCAAGTGTTTCGTTTTGTTCCGAACTTAAGTGAAGGGGCTATTGATCGAACCAAATGGTTACTCATACATAGGTTAGTTAGGTTTGATAAAATTCTTCCCACCCGCGTGGCTCTTCTCGTTGGCGCTTCGTGTGTCAAACCAAATAAGTTCAACTGGCGCCTCTTGCTGTTATCTGATAACAATTCAGAGAGAGTACAGAAGGATGAATACAAAAAAATACGTATACCAAAAAATAAAACGTAAGAGTCTTACCTAAAGTGGAATTTCACCAGCTCTAATTAAATGTCAACCGGACTATAGCGTCACGCGGTTTAATTCTGGCACCTAGACTTTCAATTCATTTAGTTTTTTTATTTTAGATTGAGATGATATTAAAACATTAACCCACCAGTTAAACTTTTAATAATATCGTATAGCTTAGGCACACTTTCACTAGACTTTAGATTTTTATATATGGATTGAATTTACCAACCTATTATTCTTTCGCGTAGGTGGAAGAAATATTTCTCAATTTACTTGTTTGATCTTGTGACGAAACGTGTTAAAGGTCTAAAAATTATTTAAATAAAAATCAGACGATAGCACTATAAAATTAAAGTTTAACCTGTACCTAATTTTATCTTTGCACTCGAGCCACGGTATAAAATATAAAAAATAAATACTAACTTTAGGACTTTTTGAGCTTATGTCCTTCTCGTTCACGAATTATGCGCCAACTAAACCTAATCGCGCTGGTCACTTTTCTTAGTTCTTGTTTCATAAAAAGATTATGAGAGCTTAGAATTCCGTGTAAAACGTACGATTTACCTGCACTGCAGAAGTCCGTTTCCTGACGTTCCGCTGCGGTATCACTATTCCTTACATTTATTTAATTCTTTATACATACAAAAATTTCTTTTCCATCGCTTTTACTAAATTTCGAATATTGACAGTGTTAGTAGATGAGTTTTATTTTATGGTAGGATATATTTTATCCTATTTTTATATTAATTTTAAATATAATTTTGTTTGACCAAAGTGATTTCCCTACACAACTTATTATTTTTACGAAGTCAACTGAGTTAAAAGAATAAGAAGAGGATTTGTTTAACATCAAAAAAAATTGTCTCATGCGCAGCTGAGTTGGCCGGGTTGATATAAATATAGTTAAGTTTATTTCTTTAAATCTTTAGAATGAGTAACAGAAGTATAACCCTTTTATACAATTGATCACCTACTCTATACGTCACAATTCTACTCCTTAAATTGTAAGTGTTTTCATACGATTCATGAGCTTTTTCTAAGGCATTTTCAGATATGAATGTAGTATATTCATCTTCGCAGTTTTTGGAAGCCAATCTATCTCCGAATTATTTAAGCCACTTAAATCTCTAAGGAGCTTGTAATCGGCTCCATGTTCAATCATTCGTTGCCCAAAGAGTGCTTCATAGGGTGACATTCTCAAAACAGAATGTACGGTTGTCCGTAGAGCGCTACTGATAGATGATAGATAGGCATCCCAATTAGACTGATTTGGATTTATGTATGAACGAATTGCTGCTAGAATAGATCTATTCACCCGCTCGCTGGCGTTGGCTTGAGGAGAATAGACGGCTGTTCTATAATGCTTTATACCAAAATTGTTTACCATTTGTGAGAACTCCCGACTAATGAATTGGGTTCCATTGTCGGAAAGAATGCTTTCTGGCACACCAAAAATGAGAAATACATCCTCTAGTAAAAACTTTAACACCGTGTCTGTTGTAGCTCTTTTCAGTGCCTTAATCAGGACAAATTTAGTCAACTGGTCAAGAACTATAACGATTTGGGTGTTACCACTTCTTGACCGTGGGTAGGGTCCAATGAAATCAATATAAAGATGTTGAAATGGTCTTTCCACCGAGAAGGCTTTTCCCATTTTCGCTCTCAAGGTCACATTCGGCGCTTTCGTCATCTTACAAACCTCACAATTAGCAATAAAATTTTTGACCTGGGTAGCCATACTTGGCCAGAAACATTGTTGTCGAAGACGGTACAAGGTTTTTTTTTAAACTTCCATGGGAAGCTCGTGGTGGACAATGTGCTAAAGAAACCAGACGGTCGGTCATTGCTGTTGGAATCCAGAGTTTCCAAGCCAAATCGTCTTGTATAGGAATTCCTGTACAAAATTTTACCTTTTTATACACATAACCATTGGAGATCTGCAAGTCTGGAAGCTTATCTTTGTTTTCCTCAATATGTTTTATTAGTTGAGTATACTCTTCTGCTTTAAAACTAACATCTTCTAAATCAACGTAAAGCACCTCGTTAGGATCTATATCTTTGAGTGTAGGTACTTCATTTTGCGACTGGACTGAGTCTATCTGATATACTCTCGAAAGGGCGTCTGGGACAACGTTTAAGGTTCCTTTTCGGTGCACAATTTCGAAGTCGAATCCTTGGAGCTTTAAACTCCAACGAGCTAACCTGCCTGTAGGATCTTTGAGACTCATTAGCCACTTTAAACTTGAATGGTCTGTAATAACTTTGAACCTATATCCCTCAACGTATGGCCTAAACTTTTGTATCCCTTTTACTGCTGCCAGACATTCTCGCTCCGTCACCGAGTAGTTGCGTTGCGCGGCATTGAGTTTTTGGGAATAGTAATAAATCGGACGTTCGGTCCCTTCTTGATCTTTTTGGCAAAGAACACATCCAATTCCTGTAGCCGAAGCGTCATAAAGAATGATGAATTGTTTTTCAAAATCCGGGTTAACAAGAACAGGCGTTGTAGTTAATTCCTTTTTTATCTTGTTGAAAGACTCAATCGCTTCTTCGTCAAATTGAAATTTTAGATTTTTCTTTAAGGTATTAGTTAAGGGAGTGGCTAGAGTTGAGAAGTCTTTCACAAATCTCCTGTACCATCTGGCCATACCTAAAAACCTTCTGACTTGTCGGGATGTTTTCAGCACTGGAAAATCTAATATCGCAGCTATTTTCCCGGGATCTGCTTTAATACCTCCCTGGCCTACTATATACCCTAAGTACGGAAGTTCTTTTAGACAAAATCTCGATTTTTCTACATTTATAGTTAACCCAGCCTCAGTAAGTCTTTTAGCAATAATTTTCAAAATTTTTAGATGTTCTTCGAAAGTATGTGAAAACACTAATAAGTCATCTAAATATACAAAAACTTGGTCTCTTAATTCATGAGGAATAACCTGGTGCATTAAGCAAGTTAAACTCTGGGCTGCATTTGAAAGGCCGAACGGCATGACTTTAAACTGGTAAAGTGGACGGCCAGGTACGGTAAAGGCGGTTTTTTCCCGTGAACCTTTCTCCAACGGTATCTGCCAGTACGCATCTTTCAGATCCACACTTGAAATAAAGTGTGGGTCTGAAAAATGTGCTAACAATCCCTCTATATGCGCAATTGGATTCGCATTTTTCTTAGTCACCTGATTCACTTTTCGAAAGTCCAGACATAAGCGGTTTTTTCCTGGTTTTCGTACAAGAACCACTGGTGAACTCCATGGGCTGGAGCTTTCTTCAATGATATCCAAAGAAATCATGCGATTCAATTCCGCATACATCAAGGCTTGTACCGCTGGAGATACAGGATAATGCCTCTGTTTGATCGGAGTCGCATCACCGGTGTCTATCACATGTTCCATTAACATAGTTTTTCCTAATCCTTTCGTTAAGGAAGAAGGAAACAATTTTATTGTTTCAAGTAAAGCCGTTGACTCTTGGGGTGTCAAGTCACATTCATTGCTATTTATTTTGTTTCCTAAAGAGATTTCAGAAATAACGTTCGGGGCGAGTTGAAAACTCCGCCAAAAATCTACGCCTAAATACAATTTTTGTATTAAAGACGGAACAATAAAAAAAATTATATCTTTTATGATCCCTTTATATAAAACTGGTGTCGTTATCTTCCCACTATGCTTTGATTTTGGCCATCAGCTGTAGCTAACGAGGATGAAAAGTTTTTATAAGGTATTTTATTTTCCTTAAGATATTCTAAGGATCTGCTGCCTAGACAACTTATACTCGCTCCTGAATCAAGAAGACCAAACCATTCTGTTCCAAAAATGTTTACGGTCAGGTATGGACGAGGATCTTCTAAAGACATATTTACTATAGCTGAAGATACTACCTTGTGTAAGCTTTTCTTTTTATTGTGTTTTTCTCTTAACCTTTGAATTCGACTTGATGTTAGAGGTTTTGCAAAGATTCTTTCTCGGGCTTTAAGGTATTCTAACTGACGTTCATGAAGAGATTTTCTTTTACGTGGGGTTTTGTTTTCCATTACCATGTTTGTAGTAACTTTGTCATCTGGGCGTTTGAGTATATTGAATTTACTAGGATTTTCTAATTTCTGGGCAATTCCGGGTTTTTGTCCTTCGAGCAACTCTCCCCGGTTATAGGATTGCTCTTTTGGCGGTTTCCCGAACATTTTTCACAATTGGGAGTTATCACATTCTCAAGGCCACATTTAAAACAAAATAGATTGCGGCGTGAATCAGGACATTTGCGAAAGGTATGACCCACGCTTTTGCAGTTCCAGCATGAAACTGTGTTAGGATTCTTATTGAATGCTTCCACTTGCGCTAAATTCGAAGATGACGGCAATTCAGATAACATTTCAATTTCATTGACTATGCGACGGTTAGGGATATTTGCCACCATTTGATTAAACTTAGTTGTTGCTCTTTCATTTCCGTTCAAGAATTTTTCTATGGTTCTACAGACGTAAACCATTTCCGCAAGACTATGGGTACTAAATGTTATAAGAAGTTCCCCTATTCTTCTTTTAACGTTAAGTTTAATAAGCTCGATGATTTCTTTAGTAGGTTTGGGACTTCTCAACCTGGAATTGAGTTGAATCAAATCGTCATAAAAATCATCAAAGCTTTCGTTCGGAAGTTGCTTCCGGTCAGACATTTTTCTTGACAGCTCTGTGTCTGTCTCTAAACTTCGATATTGCTCCAGTAGGGCTACTCTGAGAGTTGTCCAAGTTACTCTAGGATTACTTTTTATAAATGTCCAAAACCATGTTTCAACATTTCCACTTACAAAGTGATGAAAATTCGAAATGACATCCGGCCAGGTTGCGTTATAACTATTTTTAATTCTTTCTAATCGAAACAAGAACTCATCGATGGTCATCTTTCTGTTGTCGAATTTAATTCCCCATTTCTCATAATTTGGAGATCTGGTAAGAGAATAAGAGGGAGAAGGATTCGGATTGCTTGAAGGAGAAGGTGAATCCTGAAGATTCATACTACTCAATTGGGCGAGAAAATTGTCAACATTCGATCCGCGAGTCATATTGACTGGATGAACAATTTCATTTGAATCCTGGCGTCCCTGATTAACACTAGCTGTTACCTGCGGTGCTACTAGTTCAGCTTGGTTATTTGCTATATTGTGAATATTATTCACTGATGATTGTTGATTTTGGGCAGTACCTGTGAGAGTACGAAAGAGTGCTTCCACTCTTTCCATCACAAAAGCTTGGTTTTCAGCTAATTTTTCTTGCAAGAAGCGTTGATCTTCAGTGCGTTTGAGACCTACTGTCGCTGAAACCACATCTTTTATGTAGTTTTCGAACTGTTCTGCGTCCTTGGAAACGTTTACTTCGTTTATATTTCCACTCTCCTCTCGTGAATCAATAACTTCATCTACGTTACTAGGACCTGCCAAACTACCATCTTCAACATTATTTTCTACCGACTCACATCTGGCGATTGAATCGTTTGCCTCCGCCATATTATCTAAAACTGGTTGACTCCTCGTTCTAATGGAACTACTAGTTCTATTGAAATTATAATAACTTCTTTTTATGGAGCGACCACGACCTCTTCCAGACATCAAAAAAAATATATACGTTCAGTATACAAAATTCAAATAAACAAAAAAAAACAGTATATAGAAATAAATTCTAATAAACTTAATTCCGAAATTTACAAAAAAAAAAAAAAAAACAAAAAAAATATTTCAAATTCATTAACAAATTCTTCTCAATATATGTATTTATATTAAACTTTCATATATTTAACAAGGATGTGAGTCAAGAGTGAGGATTAAGAACCTTCAACGACCATGAAAAAAATTAATTTAACAAATGTATGACATATTTTGGGATGGATTTGTTTTTCAATTGTTAATCCTTTAATAACTAGGATAAAAAGGATGGTGTAGTGTTACGTCAGCGTGAGTCAAGTTATTTAATTTAACTTACCGGATAACAATATTGCCATTCTTTCAATTGATTATAAAACAAAAATCCTTTTATTTCTTTTAATGAACTAGTTTGCTTTTAAATTTCCTCAAAAATAAACAATTTTGCTTCAGACCTGGATCAGGAAAATGTCAACTTATCCATCCGACAAAAACTATTTATTTGAGTACTATGAATTAGGTGAAAAAAAAACTGATTTCCGTGAAATGCCTGTCCTTATCATTCTATGCTACTAACCCATAAAAAGAATTTATCGTTCTTATGTTGGACACCGAACTGATAAAGTACAGAATTCACTTAAACATTGCTTCTAAGATTAATAAATAATTATTACAACAGACAAAAGCTGATTAAAATTAATCTTTACTTTCCGGATAACAATTACTAAAATTATAGAAAATGTAACATTTGTTCGCTTACTAATTCTGGCATATAATTCAAAGACACAAGAAATATAAACATCTAATCATAAGAGTAATCATTCGGGCCCCACGTTGGGCGCCACCTGTAACGAACTAATTATTATATACTTTAATTTCATGTTTTCTATTAGAATAAAATCCATTCTATTCCTTCTATGAAAATAACAAGTATACGCCTGAGTGAACCTTTTCATAAAGTATCGCCTTTTCCATATCTGCATGGATACCAGTCGCGTTGTTGAATAGAAATTAAAGACAAAATAACTACAAACACCTTTCTATGATTTGATTCACTCTGACATATGTTCCCTTTCTCACCTGAACTTTTTTTGAATCCAACCGCTACAGGTCGTTCAGACCATTCCAGAACGGTAATGAAAGGGTTGTCCACTTCCTTTAGCAACGGGTAGGCCTGCTAGCACACGCTCGTCCTAGCTCGTCGAGGGGGTGGGATCTTGTTGCCGAAAATGGACGGTGTTACGTTTTTGTTTCAGGCCTTAACATTCGAAGCTGTCATTCGAGAAATATATTATATTGTATTAAGAGTTGTGGAATCCGAATTTTGATTACTCAAAGAAAAGATCGTCATAGTAGTTGAGAACATAGGTGGTAGTGTTCCCTGAGCCTTATACCCTCCCCTCACGTCATCAATAAAAAAAAATAATTCGTATTGAGACGTACCTATGGTTATTGCCAGGACTCCTTATACGACAATAACCCCTAAAATGAATTAAAACTTGCTTACTTACATTATCTCGTCGAAAGTCTCAATCACCTTCTTTTGATCTCACATCCTTATTTTTGTTACTCAAAGTCTCTTCATATTAGTATAATCTATACCAAAAATTTATCCGACAAAACATATTCAAACTTACTAAACCTGGAACATCGATAATTGTATGATATTTAGAAACCAAAAACTGCCATAAAAAAGATTCATACTGCATGAAAATTTCATAAACAAAAACTTCAATTTAATAAGTTTATAGTAAGGTAGGCTCTTACAATATACAATATAATTCTTCTTTAATTAATCTTATGTGTTAAGGGAAAGACGTGGTTTCATGAACTGATTAGGATACGGATAGGAAACAAAAAGAGATGAGATATGTTTTTAAAGATATAACTTCTGTCTTAGTTATTTTTTTGTGCTTTTAAATTTTACTGGATACAAATATAATAAAATATGATTTTTTATTTTTTTTATAATGTAGTTTTACATTTACTTACTTTGTTCCTTTATTAAACTTACGGCTGCGACTCCTGGTGAAAACTGTGCACGGTTTTTACTGGATTCGGTAGATTTTAATTTTCTGTCAAATTTTAAAATTATATTTATTTATATTTGCACTCTCAATTCCGATTTATTGGAATAATACTTAGCTTGAATTTTAGTTATTTCTTTTCACAGATGTTCTTCTCTTTAGATTTTTGGTGGGGGAGGGGGGTTATAATATTGGAAAGTAACTGGAATTCAGGAGAGGAGAATTGATGTTTTTTGGGTGTTTGATCTTTGCTTTAGTTAAAAATTGCTCTTTATATGTTGTTGCTGCTTTCTCAATTATGTTGGTATATGGGATTCTCAAGTGTTTCGTTTTGTTCCGAACTTAAGTGAAGGGGCTATTGATCGAACCAAATGGTTACTCATACATAGGTTAGTTAGGTTTGATAAAATTCTTCCCACCCGCGTGGCTCTTCTCGTTGGCGCTTCGTGTGTCAAACCAAATAAGTTCAACTGGCGCCTCTTGCTGTTATCTGATAACAATTCAGAGAGAGTACAGAAGGATGAATACAAAAAAATACGTATACCAAAAAATAAAACGTAAGAGTCTTACCTAAAGTGGAATTTCACCAGCTCTAATTAAATGTCAACCGGACTATAGCGTCACGCGGTTTAATTCTGGCACCTAGACTTTCAATTCATTTAGTTTTTTTATTTTAGATTGAGATGATATTAAAACATTAACCCACCAGTTAAACTTTTAATAATATCGTATAGCTTAGGCACACTTTCACTAGACTTTAGATTTTTATATATGGATTGAATTTACCAACCTATTATTCTTTCGCGTAGGTGGAAGAAATATTTCTCAATTTACTTGTTTGATCTTGTGACGAAACGTGTTAAAAGTCTAAAAATTATTTAAATAAAAATCAGACGATAGCACTTTAATTTTTTAATTTTAATTAAAGTTTAACTGTACCTAATTTTATCTTTGCACTCGAGCCACGGTATAAAATATAAAAAATAAATACTAAATTTAGGACTTTTTGAGCTTATGTCCTTCTCGTTCACGAAAAATGCGCCAACTAAACCTAATCGCGCTGGTCACTTTTCTTAATTCTTGTTTCATAAAAAGATTATGAGAGCTTAGAATTCCGTGTAAAACGTACGATTTACCTGCACTGCAGAAGTCCGTTTCCTGACGTTCCGCTGCGGTATCACTATTCCTTCATTTATTTAATTCGTTATACATACAAAAATTTCTTTTCCATCGCTTTTACCAAATTTCGAATATTGACAGTGTTAGTAGATGAGTTTTATTTTATGGTAGGATATATTTTATCCTATTTTTATATTAATTTTAAATATAATTTTGTTTGACCAAAGTGATTTCCCTACACGTCCGAGCCGTTAAAAGAAGATATAGAATTAATTGATGGCTTTTACTTAATCCATCTCTTAGGGTCATTAGTTCCTGAAACATTTAAAAAAATATCGGAGATGATTTTAACAAGGGTATGTTACACGGATGCCCCGGAAGTTCATGTTGTTTTTGACCGCTATTTACACCCACTCATCAAAGACTCTGAACATTGCGTTCGAAATGAAGTAGAAGTCTCAAATTTCACGATTTCTGGACCACTTCAAAAACGAACAGATGATTTTCTTAAATGCCTTAAAAGCCCTAAATTCAAAAAATCACTCGTAAGATTTTTAGGGCGCACTGGGAGGATAGTTCCTTGATTCCAATTTTAGGAGACAAAATTGTTTTTTTGACGGTAGGTGACACGTGTTTCTCCTATGAAGTTAAAACCAATGTATTTCTAAACGTGAGGAATATAAATATAGTTGCAGCCATGAAGAAGCCGATACCAGATTAATTTACCATATAAGCAAATCAAAACCTAATTCCAACATTATAGTTCGAGCATCTGACACAGACATACTCGTTATTTTACTAGAGAATATGCACAAATTCAAGGACTTAGAGATTTGGTTAGCAAGTGGCAGCTCGAAAAGAAATTATTTCAATTGCATAAACTGTACGCAACTAGCTTCGACATCGGGAGTGAATTTAGTATGTGATGCGCTACCAGTTTTTTTAAGAAAAGGAAAAGCTAAACCTCTTGATATCCTTCAAAAAAGTGGTTGTTATCAAGCTGCCTTTGAAGCATTGAGTAAACAAACTGATCTTTTACTGGAAAAAGATACAGAATATATTCAAAACTTTACTTCACATATGTATGGTCTACGGAACTGCAAAAGTGTAAATGAAGCTAGATTTCAAAGGTTTCAAAACATATATGCTTCTAAAAAAACGTCGGTAGGTATTTTTTGTAAAAATATAAAAAACTTTGACTCTAGCTTGATTCCACCATGTTTTAAATCACTCAATGAAAAAATTAAAAGAACAATTTGTGTAAGTTCTATGTGGGCTAATGCCACAGAAGCAGACTGCGTCAAACTGAGGGCAGAAGATTTTGGGTGGGTATTGAAGGATGAAAAGTTTATACAACTTTGGTTTCAAGGGGATCCCACTCCGCTTAATGTTGATGATATTATTATAAAAAAAAACAAAGAATTGGAATATTTGAGTGAGGAAGATTCTATTGAAGACGATATTTCTTAATTTTATTATTTTAATTGTCGTTGAATAATTACTAGGTTATATGCAAAGTTTTTTTTTGTATTCTATGTATTGATATGTGATATTATGTTTATTTTATATAGACACTAGCGGCCCGGTACGTGCTTCGCTACGTATAAGGCATAGTAATAAAAAAAATGATTATAAAGTTCATTGATTCAAACAAAAAACTATTTTAAATTGCTAGCTACATATTTAAAAGTCCAAATGACCCAAATGATACATATATTGTTTATATTTTATTTATCAGCAAAGAGTAAAAACTGTGTCTTTACATAATAAGGGTAGTAATATCCCCTTAAGTGTGCGCTTATTATATAAAAAAAAAGAATTGGGTACTCTTACAATGGTGGATTAATATTTCGCAATAATATAATCAAAGAACCAATTTTCAGATTCAAGCAATGCGGTGGTATACCAACCGGTTCCAATGAATTTTAAAATTCAATTGGATAATTCATTGCCTCATCTTCATTCATAACACTGTCAATTGATTTATATGTCGTGACTACACACTCATCTATAGATTGCGCAATTTTACAAAAATTGTTCGGTAAAGGGATTAATCCGTTGGTACTGTCGATTGGTATTTTGCCATAACCAATTTCTAACAATTGTTTTGAAAACTCATGGGCAGTTGCATCATTATATAGGTGAATACGCATAATAATGTTCAGTGTCAATTTTCGTACATATTTCCAAAGAACTGATGACTTCAAACAGGAGGCGTTCATTTCATCAACAGGAGTTGATCGAGGAATGACAGGCAATGTTTGACGAAATTCCCCTGACAGTAATATTAGAGAACCACCAAAAAGCTCTTGATTACCGGGTAAATGCTTCTATTGATTTTTTATTCGCCATTGTGCACTCATCCCATAAAATAATTGACGTTAATCGCAGAACTTTTGCCATAGCAGAATTTCTCGAAATATTGCAAGTTGGAGTTTCAATAATAATAATGTAGCAGCAATTCCCGAAGATGCAAGTTCCAATGCCATTTTCTGTTCCGATCGAATAGTCGCTAAGATAAATGATACAATGAATGATACAGGTGCATCCAAGAAATATAATCCACCTGCATTATTGGAAACGGCTTGCATGATTGTGTCATATACATGTTTTTGTTGAATATTCAATTTGGTGCTATTACAATTTTGTGATTTTCAGATGGCATACGATCAAGAGCAATTTTGAACAATGGACCTAATGCGTTATGCTGATGGAAAAACCTTTGAAGCTCACGAATAATTTCTCGTCTTGTATTTGAAACTATTGCACAACGTTGATCCAATTCACGATTTTCATCACCAATAAAATAAATTTGCAAAAATTGATGATCAGCGTCGGGGTATGGCAATAACGAGCCAGCTTGATGATACATCTGGCCCAGAATCTGTAACATGTACGCAATTTTAGGTAGATGTTGAATCAGAATTTGTAAGACTTTATGATTCAGATTGATATAAACATGGAACAATCCTGTTGGGGTATTTACCTAAAAAGTCGGCATAAAATTATCTCTAATAATTTTAGTAGCACCAAAAGAAGTCATTTGAAATGCCGAATTGTATTGTTGAATGTTACTCAAAAACTGCTTCGACGTTTGAGATGTACCAAAAATAAATGAATACAATGGTTCTGGTGGAGTTTCTAATGTTGGCAATCTCACTTTGCCATTAGCACAACACATTCCGGGCGTTTCACCTGGAAAGTTAGCCGCATCACAATGTGGACATATTGCGTCCATCATTCCAATGTATCCGTACACACTATAATCAATCTGACTATTGTAATTAAAAGCAGCACGCAGCATTTCATCCAAAACAGCACGACGTATTCGTGATTAAGTACAGGTACAGGGTCAACAGATCTATTCTGCGATGCATTAGCTTGTGCGCGTTCATCTGTAATCTGAGATCGTCTTAATAATGCCACTTGATTTACATTACGCGTTCATCGGCCTATGTTTGGTCGTCTTGCTCGTGGCATTTTACCTTCACTCAACAACTCAACAATATTTTGGAAAATATAACCACAAAGCAATAACTCAACAATAGTTTGGAAAATATAAACACAACGAAGCAATAATTATCGCTGATAAAATGACATATGATGAAATTAAATTTGTTTGACAGAACTAACTTTTTTGTCTTCGATTGTCAAATGTCATTTTGTCAAAGGTTCAAATTGGCTTTTAAGTATTAGTACAAATTGTTTGTATATGGGAGTATAGAAAGGTGTTGATTTTACACTTTTTCAAGATTTTTTTTTTTATTTTCTCTACGTACAAACCTTCTCTGGACTGCCACGAATAATTCAAGACCAAAATTAGCCAAATCGGTAAATGCATTGTTGAGTTATAACATTACAACGAAAAGTGGCATTGATTTTTATATATATAGATATGTATGAGTAACATTTAATTAATAATTTGGATTAACTTTTCCCTGCTGGAAGTAGATAGTTCGTCGGTAAGTATGTCATTTATTTAATTTATAAAAAAAAATTTAATTTCCTGAGAAAAAAATGATCAATAGATTTTGTTATGGCTTTTTGTAATTTTTTCTAAACTTTTGTATGTATATAATTTATTTAGGTGACAATGTTAACTTTTATCTGATACAAATTTTATATTTATTTGACTTAAAAATGTTTGATATTGAGTTGAAAAAAGATGAAAAAAGGTGAAAAAAGATGAAAGCATTTTTTTGGGGAAAAAGCGGTCGGACGTATGTTTGGCCCATGAAAAGTTTGTCCGACCAGTCCGACTACTTGGAAGAACTACTTCGGTTTGCCCACTCACAGAGAGGCTTGCGACTAATATTACCGCGCTTCTCATATACTATTGGAGAAAGATCGTTTTTCGTTTGTGGAATACTCTACCAATTGAATTGCAGAGAATAACCTCATCAATTTTGTTCAGGGAAAGGGTATCTTTGTTTTTCTCAGCTTCCTTAAATTAACCCTATATATTCTTTTTAATTTCAATGTTATGTATGTATGTATTAAAATTAATTTTGTGTGTATAATTTATATTATAAGTATTCGTCAAATATGTAAACCTGGTAACTATAAATTTTCATGCATCTAAAAGATTCATTATCTTGTTGCATTTAGTTAATTTCAATAAATAAATACAAATACAAATACTATTTAATTTTTTCATTGACCTGATGGTATACCCCAACACCAAAAAACGCAACCGGAAGTGACCATTTTGCGGCCAAAAGGCCCGGAAAAAGTCTGTACGACCAGCGGTTTTGTAATCTTCGTGTCATTTACCATTCGTTAATGACCAAATTTTCCATTGACTCGATGAGGTAGGTACTTTGACCGCCGCCGCCTCCTGGACTAAGATGGTCGAAAAGGTCAACCCTGATCACATCTTTTATACAGATGGTTCACACAAAGATGATAACTCATCTATTCTCAAACAACTATTTCAATTGCAAACTTTTTGGGACGAAGTTTAATCCTGACAGATAACCTTGGGATATTAAAAGGCCTAAAAAATGAGACAAACCGATGCCCTACTCTGGAACAATTAAGATCCACAATGACGAAAATAATAGTACTAGCATAGGTACCAGGCATTCTGGTATCAAGGGCAATGAAATGGCGAATGATGCAGCCAAAGATGCTACTAAATTTCCAATTGTTATTGATTGGCCAAATTTCTATCAATTGACTCGCCAAATCTATTTCCAGGAGCTAAAGATGGAGCTTGAAGTTAATTGTAACCGCTTTCTTACCAACCCGCAGTCCGCTGGTATTTTCGAAGGTTTCGGTTGAGGTTAAAGCTCTTTCAATTTTAACGGAGCAGTGAGCATTTTCCAACTTCATCCTAATATTAGCTTGAAAGGGATACCAAAATTCCACATGGCATAGAACATCCCTGTAAACACTTTGAAAACGATCAAAAGGTAATGAGTAGCGATATTAAATTCATTGGTCTTCTCCAGTATATGACGTAATGTGAAAGTGTGTTCGATGGTAACTTTCCAGGTGTGCAACCACATTTTGTCAAGCAAAAAGTGCTTATGTTAAAATCCGAAATTACAGCTACTTGACTGATTGTAAAGTAATTGATAAAAAATAAAATCAGGTGGCGCAACAGTCCTTTGAGAACTAGGAGCTAGTGGCTCCCAATCATTCCTGTGTGCGAATAGTGTTATCAGGGATGGGGAAGCCCTACTGGTTTAAGCCGAATCCGAACGGTTAATTTGAAAAAGCACTATTCATGACAGGATTTGTCAATAGTATGTACTCGTGAAAAAAGATGGCACAGGCAGGGATTGAACCCAAGACCTCTGGCGTGACAGTCTAACGCACTAACCATTTTGCCACGAATACTACAAAGTAATTGATATTTCGTTTACTTTGTTTGAAATTACAGCATCATAAAGATAAAGGGTTTTTGAATTTTTTAACGATTGACATTATCACATTATTTCTTGAGAACAGCTTTTAATTTTTCTTTAAATTGTTTGAAATTCAAGATCAACTTGAGTTAAGGGAAGCAAATAACAGCGAAAAACGAAGTCAACCGTATAACTAAATTATCTTCGAATGAACCATACGAGTACCATGATTGTCTTTAACATTCCACACATGCATCTTCCATCACTTTCAAGTTACAAGTCCTAATTTTTTGAGGAAATAGAACTTTACGAAAAGCTTCCTCCATAAGGTTTATTTCGTTCGTTCGTTCGTGCATGGACGTCGTTTCTACCTTACCTACATAATTACTGTGACTGAGAATTTCAAGGAATGTGTCAGTTAATATTCGACAGACGAACTGGCACATATTGTATTTGAAAGAGCCTCCCGTTGGCGGTTAATTATGCGGTATTGCTATGGTTTGGTAGATTATGATGGCGTTCAATTTAATTTTGGACACATTGGACGGTTGATTGGCTGTGGAGTAAAAGACAAGTCAGGCGACGACCTCCAACATTTCATTCATAAAAGGTGAAGCTAAGCATATAGTGATGTGCAAAAAAATATGTTTGTGAAGAAAATAGAAAAAATTGGTAATGGCCTAATCTCTGATAATGCATCGATAGAAAGATAGGAGCCATCAAAAATGCACTGTTGGATGTTGTCTAGTGTTTCTTTCTTATTTAATGAAACGTAAATTGACAGAAATAGGTTATAGGTCACACGTTAAAAAAAGTCTCTTGTATAGTTAAATAATTGAAATCAGTAAAATTCTTTTTAAACGTCATTGTCATTTCCTCAAAACATTCCGATATTCAGAAACACATGATATCCGATATATTCGGATAGTTTAGCATATTCCTATGCTTCATACTTAATTCATCACACTTAATCGAGATATTTTAAATAATCTTATCAATTCCATGTCTCAACTTTTAAATATATAAATTATAGGTGACGCAACAGTCCATTGAGAACTAGGACCATGTCTCAACTTATTCAACAAAACATTCAGATTTCACAATCTGGTTAAGTCACTGGTCTGACTTCGGATTATCGAAATATTCATATTTTTTCTAGCACTAGTTTATGCATCTAATCTAAGGGTGTGAACATTTTTAGTTTTTTAATTCTGCACAGCATTGTATTTGCTAAGTTGAATGCGAACAGGGACACGTTTTGTACATTTGCGCATGTAGAGAAAATTGTGAAATGCCAACTGATTTGAGTCGATTAATTAGGCGAATTTTCATCTAAGCTTCATTTGTAGGTACATCATTTCTGTTACTAATGTGAAGTTAATCCTTGAGAGATTAATGAGCCTGTAGTGCCCATTTGCTTCCATTCAACTACATGATTATTGGCTAATTGATAATATAAAATGAAGACTTACATTACAGTAGACATAGATTGGGGGAACTGAAAGTGTTGAACTATACGAATATGTATCTAATTAGTTGAACATTTATGAATATTTTCTTAAGTAGGTAACGACGACGACGACAACTAAGACGACGCCTATATACACTTCACTTAAATTTCATGTACAATACTTGAAATTAATTATTTCGCATTATTAGGAATGCTATACATCATAATAAAATTGGTAATTCATCATTCCATTTTCATCATCATCATGTAAAGTATATGATGGTAAATCAGGAAAATACAAACAAAATACCACAGGGACAAACATATTTGTTTTAGAAAAGACTTGACAAAGAGTGTGAATAAAATTGAATGTATACTGTCGTGGTCGCACGAACTTGAGTATATTTTTTGGACGCCAACCAACAAAACATGAATTCTTCTGAGGATTAACTCTAATATTGGTCAGTGCAATCCTGTAGTCGTGGAAAGAAAATCAAGTATGATTCAGACTTTACTTTCAAAGAACCACTTATCTACTAGAAAATTTTCCAAAAAACTTACATTTCTGAAATATTTATGTGTCACAAATATCTGTAGACATATGTATGTAAGTTTTATTTAAACATTATAATTTATTTCTAAAAACGGATTATAGCCAGAAAACAAATTTTGTCTCACTTCAATTAACCAAAAAGGTTAACGCATTAAAAGCATTTTAAAAATATGAACTATGTAAGATTCTTAGATAAGGTGCAACTATTTTAAGCAGTTTATAATGAATCGGTCAAATATCGTTCCCCACATTGCTTATGCGGTCCTGCAATAAGAAGATAGAGGAACACGATGAATGTCTGAAGACGTTCGTCAACAACCGGATAGGTCGATTTCAGTGTCGCCATAGACCAGGAAAGTTCACCATTGACCAAATATTCACATACGGCAGATTTTAAATAAACTCAGGAACTTTAAATCGATAAACACATATGACAACATCTATAGAGAAGAGCTTTACATAGCAATGTCTAGTTTTTGCATCCCAGAGAATGTACGCTGATCTATCAAAGTTAGAAAAGATCTCACCGATGCTTTTGAAGTCAAACAAGTTTTAAGACGAGGCGATGTACTATCATGCGACTTCTTCAACATCGTTCTAGAAAGAATTGTGCCAAACTCAACCGTCAACACTAGAGGCACAATCTTCCAAAGATGAGGCAATTACACGGATACGCCGCCCTATGATGTTGACACATTTGGAAAATAGATCAAAGCGCGATGTCAGTGGCGTGTTTCCGAGCATTGTGACGGAAGGGGAGAAGATAGGTTTAGTGGTCAATGAGGTGAAACAGCCGCGCCGGCCGGTGGGAAAGGACGTCAACTAGCTTGGAGACAGCTACCTAGGGACCGAGCTGGCTGAAGACGCATGTTGATTGAGGCCCCAGGTCCGTCCCGGACTGTAGCGCCCACCTTAAGTAAGTAAGTCGTTAAAGAGATAAATAGGAAAGAAAAATGTAACCGCGGTCCTATACAACCACTGTGATGCCTCTCCCATAAAAGGCGTCATAAGATTCATGGACATAACGTCCATTATAGAAAACTTTAAAAACAAAGAAAGCCATAAAGACATTATGTCCGCTCGGCGCTCGTGTAAAATCAAGGTCCATAGACATAAGGGCTGAAAACATTACGTCATCTTATTCAGATTCGTAAAGTGTTTTTTTTAGTACATTTGCAGAGATATCAAAATACTTAAGGGTGGGTAAGTTCCATATACAATACCCTAAAAAATAACAATATTGATATATTGTATGGCTGCTGATAACACCATTTAGGAATTCGATGCGTAAAAGATTGATTGTGGTAAGGGGTGCATGATGGTTCACGGCTTTAATTGCTGAGCTAATAGTTCTCGCCTACCATACCAGTCTCACGATTTTTTTTTGTAAATACTTAGATATGTATATCAGGCGCGTTTCGTGCTTCATTGCGGCCAAAATTCCTTTTCAAAAAACACACTGTTTGGGCTGTACAATGTACATCACTGACCTTGGAAATAGTTTTATATCCCAAGCGTTAGGCGAGTCATTTTATGTTTGATTATACAAAGTTTTCTGTTTATAGAATCTTATTTTCTCTAGGGAGTCTAAGGATTGTTTTTAAATGTTGGTACCTAAAAGGAACTTCATTTTTATTGACTATCATTTTCTGTATTCCTTTTTGCTATCAAATACCTTGCATAATCTTCTCGTTCATCTTAAACGATGCTTTATGAAATCCGTGTATCGAGATTAAAAATTTCAAAAAGTTTACACGAACATAAATTTCGTCACTTGTCTCTTATTTGTTTATTTTGGTTTACCTATGCATGTACTGTACACACATCTCATACCTGGTCTAGGTTATATATGTCCCAAAGTACAGGTACAAGTCATAATATTTGCATTAAAAATTAATCACCACAGACATAACTCAAACCAAATAATTTATCCATAAATCAATGTTTCTACATCCACTTCCTGTACGTTCATATGCATCTTCCTGTGTTTTCATTTTGTACATAGGTATAGGTAGGTTCCGTACTTTATTCTATGGAATAAGATAATAAAAGAAAAATTATGTGCCAAAAGCAGCAGGAAATATATCAGCATTCAGCAAACTATACCCATAGCTCGTAGGTATAGGGTATAGCCGTATAGGAAAAGTAAATTGTGTTTCTTGCCACAGATTATTTTTCAAAGAACAAACAGACAAGCTAGGAGCTACAAGAACTCACATAGAAATTCATACCATACCACCAACATACGGTATATGGTATAACCGGTAAGTAATAATAAATTTTCAATTAAATCAGAGCACACAAAAGGAAACAATTGTCGTTAGCGGTATATAGCGATGAATCTGAACTGAACAGTTGAAGGATGAAATGTATCTTTACATATACTTACACCCACACCACTTACCTGTATACCTATCACCATCAGGAAACAAGGTAAGGTCCCGTTTATGATGGAAATCTATCTTGATTCTCGACTATCTGTTACAAACAGCAGCTGAATTCTTGTCTATTCCATTTCCCATATATCCTTATAGTAGTTGCACTCTTGTGTCAGTCTGTATTACATGCGAAGTTCAAAATCTTTCCATAACAATAGTTGTTAATGCTGGTAAAGTTGTGTGATAACGTAATACTTTTTTCCAATGAAACTACATCAAGGGATTCTTTTTTTAGCTCTATTTGTAGTTCGATGAGTCAAGTGAAAAGGAATTTCACCGATCAAGAAAATATTCAATTTGTTTTTTCCTTCAAACTTCAATAATCAAGGGTGGATCCAGACATTAACCAGGCGGTTAACACACTTAACATACAACCAAGTTTTTCATTTCTTTCGTTAATGTAAGAAATTGTGTTCAAACGTTGCTTTTTTCCAAAAATAATGTATTCTGTTTTTGTTACCATTTGTATAAATGCGAAGAACGCTTCTGATTTGACAATGAAAAGGTTCGAGAACGAACTTCTGAATTTAACTTGATAAGACTTATGTTGGAGATAAGATAAAATCCATTCGATAAACTGAGGAGAAAACCCCATTGACTTCAGCTTAAATGTGATGATATTATGTGAAAGTTGGTCAAAGGCTTAAGAATAATCAGCATTAATACAGTTGAGCTCTTGACCGAGATTTATAGCGTATTTGACCAAATTATGCAAAAATTCAACTGTGTGGTTAGTGCGTTGGACTGTCAAAGGTCTAGGGTTCGATCCCTGCCTGTGACATTTAAAGTTTTTTTTCACGGGTACTGCGAGAAATTGGCAAATTCTAGAAGAGTAATTCTTGTCATGAAAAGTGCTTGCTTAAATTGGCCATTCAGATTCGGCTTAAGACTGTAGGTCCCCTCCATCCCTGACAACAGTACCCGCACACGATATGGATGAGAGTTGTAAGTCACTATAGGCCCTACCCTAGTCCTCAACGGACTGTTGCGCCACCTAATTCATTTATTTAGAGATAGTGCAAATATGCGAAGAAGGGGAGATGCCAATACTAACTTACATTTGCTTGAAACAATTGGAGAAATTCTGGATCAGATTTTGTCTAACGTCATTTGAACATAACTATAGATAGTCTCACAAGTATAGAAAGAAATTCTCATCTATTTTTACAGAGGTGTCAATGAAAGATTGCTGAAAGTTGTTAGCGAACGCGTTACAAATTTCTGAAGTAGGTACTAACTAAATTGTCTTTATTATAAGTAAATTTTACTCCGTTTTATATTAACGAATTTCCTTTCCAAAACCTATGAGGGTCAAGCTTAAGAGAACTCTCCATATCTATAATAAATTCGGCATATAAATAATTGGAGAGAGATTTAAACTTTTCAAAGTGGTTAATATATACTTCATGATCTTCAGCTGATATGCTTTTTATAAAATTTGTCCAAGCCTTGTTTCGCTTTTTTTGAAGAATTTTAAGCTTTCGTATACATGGAATGGATGACAAAAGCTGGAATATGGGATATTTTTTTAAAAGGAACGATATCTCTTATCCAAGATTTTAATACATTGTAAAAGTATGAAACAGAAACGTCAACGTCATTTGAAATTGGTATTTTCTCAATACCACAATTAGATAGATGTTCAGAAAGGTGCTGAAAATTAATTATACCAATTTTAAATTTTTATTTTTTAATAGAATACAAATTTCAAATCAAGAAAAATGTCATCTATATTCAATATAGCAGAGTTTGATGGAACTACTGCCTTACTTATAGCTTCAGATGAAAAAACTAAATCGAGTTGTCGATTTAAGGAATTTTAAATACAGCTATCTTTCTGTAAATCCGTGGAAATAATATGGTCTAATAATAGAAGCTCCTGTCGAGACGAACTCAATGATGCTTCAAAGTAAGACTCCGCTTCTGGTGTGACCCAGTTCATGTATGGGAGGCTAAAGTCACCTAAAAGAATAATATTTCTATCCAAACTAGCGATTTCCATGATATATGATCACGAGGAAGATAGAGTTCAACAAAAGCTGAGGCTGGGCTTTTCGAAGGAATGTAGACAATTAAAACAAATACATCTTTTGACTCCAGCGATATTTTAATTCAAATAATTTCGATTGTCAGGTTAAAAGGGAATGTTATGGAAGTCATACAAAAATTATTTCTAATGGCTATTAAGAGAAGACTCCACCACCTGACGATCGTTCCTGGAAATTAAGAACTCTTGATCAAAAAGTTGCATGCCTAGGAAGCAAAGCAGAATTTAATATGAAGAATTGTCCAAAGCAAATTTACTTCAAAAAGTAGATTCCTTAAGTTTACTAAGATCTTAAAAGTTTTTTTTTTATTAAAAAGACAAATCAATTTTAAAAGAACACTTTAGAAAAACCTTACAATCTTTATATGCGTTTAAAAAAAATGGAATTGAAAGCTAGTTTAAGGGATTCAAAGGCAATTTCAATTTTTGCTAACAAAATAAAAAATGCTGTTTCCTCAGAATATAATATTATATTGACGATCTTTAATTTAATATTTTTTTTTTAAATAATTTAAAACATTACTTACATTTTTCCAAATTTTAAATTTTGTGAAAACCTTTAAGAATATTCTGCAGATGCAATCTTTGCTTATATAATTAAACTGCATGAGCTTTATGGCTGATATTACCCCCACTGGGTCCTCCATGGGTTAAAAGTTGATGAATTTGTGCGGCACGATTGGAATAGGCTTGGGTTTTTGATTAATAAAAATAATGTGTTCTTGGTCCAATCCTCAGTTTAAAGTAGCACTTTTAGCAACAAAGTTAAAAGCATTTTATTTAATACAAAATTCGACCCCGAAAATATTTTTAATATACATATTGGCAGTTTCTTATAAAATATTCGTTCGTATTTATGGTTACATCAGAATATTTTCTTATTGCCTAAAGCAATTTTGTTCGAATTTTGAATATAACCATACATCTCATCAATTCTTTTGTATTCTAAAAACTTCTTAAAAACACTTGATTTTTCATCTTCAACATGACTTCAAGGAATACTTTTTTCTGGGGAAACATTTTTCCTGTTGAAATTCATCTTGGAATTCCCTTGGGTATTAATATTTTCTAATTAATTTTCGATTCCACCAAGAACGAAGATAATGAATTTAGCTGACAAAAATATTTTCAAACCTCGATGGTAAAAAGGTATGTTGTTTTTGTTGGGGCATAAACTCACGTTAGCAATAATGGAATACTTAACCCCACATCAAAAACGCATAGGACGCGATTATTTGCTCTTCAATGGAATGTTCTTCAATTTTACACGACTTATTCGCGTACAGTATACAACATAGTTGTAAAAGGTACATAGAAAGTTTATACGAGTACCTGTGCAATAAAATAAAATAATAATAAAGACTCAGGCGAAAGAGTGGCTAATGAGGTCTCTACGAGTAAGGCTCATAGATGGTAGATGGTTTGAAGTCTAAAAAATGTTATTCAAGTCACGATTATCATTTCATATATTTTTTTGCGCATCGATTATGTTTATTATTTTTTCATTTTTTGCAAGGAAATTGTTCATACACAAACACATAATCATACACTTATATGTACATAAGTTACCTATATACATATCCTTACTTTAGGGATCATAGTTGAGGTTATTTCCTAACATATAATATTCTTGATATGGTTCATTTAATAAATTTTAT
Organism: Eupeodes latifasciatus; assembly: GCA_920104205.1. Classification (NCBI taxonomy): domain Eukaryota; kingdom Metazoa; phylum Arthropoda; class Insecta; order Diptera; family Syrphidae; genus Eupeodes; species Eupeodes latifasciatus. The sequence continues at coordinate 85,265,181 of OV049926.1, read as the reverse complement.
TGCTTTTCCATTTCAATGAAAGAATAATATAAACACATGAGTGGTTTTTGGTATAAGAAGAGTCATTTACTTCAGTTCACATTCAATAATGATTTTGCACATTGAGAAAAATACCTACATTTATATTTTTGATGGATGAAGGTTTTTCTAAAAATAAGTATACTACTTCTCAGCTGGGGTTTATTTGAGCGGCAAATTTATTTACTATTTTGCATTAATCAAATGCAAAGGAAATTTATGAGGCCTGATAGAATAGTGCTTATCAAATGGCAGCAAAATTTTCTAAAAAAACGACTTAGTAAAACCAATGCCAGTAACACGACAACAATAATCAGGAAGTTTTTTATAGTTCTTAGCCATCAATATATAATAATTGTTTTTTTTTTTTTTTTTTGGAATGGAAATAAGGTTAATGTTTTCGATTTGCACTAAAATCTGCGGACACAAGAAAAATCTGTATACACAAGGAAAATCTGTTAGACCATATATTTTACTACTTTTTCACAAAAACTCTTTCAATTAAAAATTTTAAAAAAATTCCATTTCGGGTTTAGTATTTTTTTCCATTTTTATACACCAAAAAAAATGGAATAGTATTTATTGCTTGCCATTACTACTTTCCCCATTGGAAGTTATTGTATTCGGTTGTATCTGTCGAATTGAAAATTTTGACTTCTCTCGGAGTTTCAAAGTCCCTAGAATCTAAATCAAAGATTGTTAGAGAGATGAGATTGAGTGGGTATTTTTTTTAAACATAGCAATTTTTAAAAATTGAAAATTTTGGTTAACCAAAATTCCTCACGAACCAATAATGCTAGCGTCTTGATTTGATTGACCAATTTTAGTACCATTTCTTAAAAGTTTTTATTTCTTAATTAAACAAATACAAATTGGATGAATGAAATGAATTTAAAGTCAATACCTTCTATTTTTCATGATATATCGAGAACCGAACATCATTTTTTACCAAATCTGCGTACTATTTTTTGTAGATTTTATTTTTTTATGAATAAAACTGGCTGTTGGATTTTAATAAAAAATTTACTGAATGTCAAAAAGTATATTTCCTGTGAGTAAAATTAGTTTAAAGCCAATATTTTTAATTTTAAAAGAGATATTTGTGTCGAAAATCAATTTTTACGAACTTTTAGTAATGCTTTTTTAAGGTATTTAATTTTTGTTAAAAAACTGTAAGTTTAATTTTTCTCAAAATTTTATCGAATGTTCAAAACAATATTTCTTATAAGATAAAATTAGTTTGAAGCTAATATTTTTTCGAAAATCTGTTTTTACCAACTTTTATTAATTTTTTGTTTAAGGTTTTTATTGTTTGTAAATAAACCTGTCAATTCGATTTTTCTCTAAATGTTACCGAATGTTGAAAACAATATTTTTTAAAAAATAAAATTAGTTTAAGGTCAATGTCTCAAATTTTTGAAAAGTTATTTGTGTCGAAAATCAATTTTTACTAACTTTTATTAATTTTTAGTTTTAGGTTTTTATTTTTTGTAAAAAAACCTGTCAATTCGATTTTTCTCAGAATTTTACGGAATGTTGAAAACAATATTTCTTATAAGATAAAATAAGTTTAAAGCCTTAATCTCAAGTTTTTGAAAAGATATTTGAGTCGAAATTCAATTTTTACCAACTTTGAGTAATGTTTTTTTTTTAAGGTTTTTATTTTTTTGTAAAAAAAAAAACTGTCAATTCGATTTTTCTCAAAATTTTACCAGATGTTTAAAACGTTATTCTTCGTTGCACAAAATTGTTTTGGAGATAAAATCATTTTATTCGTAAAATTTTCGAGGTGACAAATATTTTTGTTTCATTTTTTTTCGATTTATAAAAAAAACCGTTAATTGGATTTTTTTCCAAAAAATATTCTTTTTTGGTATCGCGTTACAATATATAATATAAAATTTAATTCAAGTCTCTATCGTTATTAGTTCGTGAGATATTTAGGGTTAACCAAAATTTTCATCTTTTTTTTAAACTGCTATGGTAAAAAAACCACCCACGCAATTTTCTTTACATCCCTTTCTGCATCTTTCTGCCTCATTATCTGTATAACAAAATTTATTTGAAGTAGATATCTCTTCTGGTTCTTGAGCTATGGACGACGGAAAAAACATCGCGAACGTACGGACGTACGAACGTACATACGTCACGTACACACGCACGCACAGACATCTTTCTAAAAATCTTTTATTTCGACTCTAGGGGCCTTGAAACGTCGAGAAATGTCAAAATTTTCAATTTGACAAATTGGACCCATTACAATAACTTCCTATATGGGAAGTTAAAAATAGATTTTGAAATGAAACTATTTCATCATATGCAAAATGTTGTTGGTAATTTTTAGTAAATTTTTTAGAAACATTCAACTCACGACTTTATTAACAAAACACGAAAACCTACAAAAACAACAAAACACTGATAAAAATGGTTTCCTACTGAAGTATTCGGAGCCTTTTTTTAATTTAAGTGACATTGCTAAATTTCTATCAAATTAGCAAAAGAAAACAAATTTAATAGGTACATAGAACAACAAATTCTAAATTGTCATAACTAATTAATGGCAAATTATCCTTTTAGATTTAGATGAATGAATGTTGTTTTCTTTGGTTGACCTTCATTTAAAAAAAAACTCGTTTCAGAAATCCAACAACCTTTTCTCAGATAGAGAGAGGGAACTTGTTGACAAAATCTCATCGATACTGCTGATCTGTGGATGACACTTTTTGTGATAAAAACGCATGAAGTTTTATAGCACATAAGAACCAATCGAGATACTTTTCTTACCTGTACAAACGTATCACCACCTAAGAGCTTTAAAAAAATGGGGCTGACGCCTCCTATTTTCTGTGTTTTGGGCATCTTCATTCCACCAAATAGTTTTATAAGCTCACACAGACCACAACCACATTCCTCTGAAAAAAAAAACAGTGCAACATGGGAAAAGATTTCATTATTTGTTTACTCACCCGCGAATTGAGAAGCCAAAGGCAGGTCGATATTGTCTTGGGTGCTCTTGTTGCTCCTGGGGGTTTGGAGATATATGTGACTGTGCCTCCTAAATATACCAACCATGAACCCCACATCTTATAGCATCATCACATCAGGCACCCTTCCCAGAATGCTTGAATATTTTTGTCCTCACAGCAAACAACACCAGAGCCAATGTTAACGTTATAGCATCCTGAACTTCAGCTTCAATTTGATCTTTAAATGTTGGCCTGATGGTCATTGCATTTGGATTTTTGCTCTCTAGTATCTATACTTTGGTTTAGGTTCAGATGGATGCTTTTTTCTAGGATATACGAATACACATGTACATACATTGAACATATATGTATGCATATGTGTAGATATGTAGGTAGGTTGAAAAACAGGAGCAGGCGTTCGTTATCTTCATCGTTCGTTATCGTTGGTCTTTAATACATCGGAATGCTCTTACACTTTTAACCATGTGTGTTCTATGCAGGACAGGATAGGAGTGGGATGGTGTTGCAGGATCTAGGCCACTGAATGCATCATTTTCTAAATGGAAAAAGTTCATAACGTGTGTGTAGAAAGATATGTGGGTGAATGAAGAATATATGTTTTTTTGAAATGAGAAACCATGTCGTAGGCCATGGACAACACAAAAAGGGGCGAGTGTGGGAATCAAATGAAAAATAATCTAGCAAAAAAAAATAAAACGCTAGAATGGAACAAAACGGAATGATGGAACTGTCTAGAGGTGCTGTGATAATAGATAGATGATTTAACAGTGATGTGATAAATTTTAGATTGATTTTTGAATCAATGCAAGTATTTATTAGATATGTGAAGAACTTGTTGAAGCATTGGCCACAATCCTATCTTCCATTTTGAAAAAAATGAAGACTGGACTGTCATGCCAGAGATCTTGGGTTCAATCCCTGCCTGTGCCATCTAAAGTTTTTTTCACGGGTACTGCCTCTTGGGAGGAATTGACAAATTCTCTAAGAGTAATTCTTGTTGTGAAAAGTGCTTTCTCAAGAAATGTCCCATCAACGCAACGGGAAAAGCTATAGTGGCTTAAGGAATTGACAGATATACCTTCTGGCGCAAGACAAATTTCCAATCAGTCAAGGAGAGCACGTTCACTTATATCAGTTTCAAAAAAGGGCATGTTTTAAAAACCTGATGTGATGGAATAAATTAGAGGCGAGATTCGAATTTAGGACACCTTAATCATGGTGCCGTAAAATAAGGCAAAGTGAAATAGGACCACATTTTTAGAATTGGCCCTATTTAACTTTTCAAATTGAAATATTGCCAACAATCAAATTGATCTTATTTCGCTTTTGAAAGTTGGTCTTATTACACTATAGCCCTATTTTACGACACCCTTAATCATTTTAAAAAGTATTGTTTACGGGAAAGAAGAAAACTTAATTTTTTCCACCAGTGTTGTTATAGCCCCCCGTAGGAAAACGTTGAAACAAGCTAGAAAACCATAAAACGAACAGCATTTTTACGTGACCAAAAATTATTTCAAATTAACGTAACTAATGGTGCGGGGGGTCATCGGAATCAGTGATTGTGCGGATTTCTCAGTCACGATATCACACTGGTCAAGTTAGCATCGCGCGATCGCCTTCGGGGCATTTTTCAAGAGTAACGATTCGTACGTTACTGGGTGTCGACAGTTTTGTTCACACTTCGGTTTATGACGGATATGTGATGGGCGGAGTGTGAATTTAATTCGTTCGTGGGGGCAGAGGTTCCGTGCAATTGCTTCGGCTATGATCACTTCACGGCCAGGGCCAGTCGGTCTTCAAGGACTCCTGTTAATATTGAAGTGGTTGAAGAGAGTTTACGTGAAGATTGAAGATCCACGACTTTCGATACGGAAAAGGGCAGCTTCACTGGGTCTTCCAAGAGCGGTTATTCATGGAATTTTAAAAAAGGATTTAATGTTCCATCCATTCACAATTCAAATCGTTTAAGAACTCAAAAAAAAGTTATTTTCTTTCACGAAAAAATGTTTGTGAGACGATTTTGGAGCGTTTTCGTACTGTGAATCCCATTGTTTGGAGCGACGAGGCTCATTTTGATTTATACGGGCACGTTAATAAACAGTACTGCCGTTACTGGGCTCCAAGAACCCGTAACGCCCGACTGAAATACCAAAAGCCATTGCTTTGTCCCAGGGTATGTTTGGTGCACCTTATCTACGAATGGAATAATTGGACCACTTTTTTTCGAGAATGCTATGGGCCAGGCGACAAATGTCAATAGTGACAATAACCGACGCATCATAACCGATTTCTCTTTGCCAAATCTGCAAGCTCATCCATCGTTTTAATCGCACACGTGGTTCCAACAGGATGATGCGACCGCACACAACACTAGAGATTCAATGAATTTGTTTCGGGAAGCTTTCCCGTAAAAAACTTATCAGTCGTTTTGGTGACATCCCGTGGCCACGGATGTCCCCCGGCCCCGACTTAAACCCAATTGATTTTTGTTCTGGGGCTACCTCAGAGAGAGAGTTTACAGCAAGAATCCCCGAACTCTAGTGAACCTAAAAGAAAACATTGGTCGAGAAATCAGAGCAATTGAATCAAGTTTACCGTAGCGTGTGGCGCGTAACACAGGGCTCCGTTTTGAGCAGTGCGTGCAACTCGACGGAAGACATTTGGATGACATAATGTTCAAAAATTGAAATACGCATAAATAGTCTGTCGTTTTATATTTCAAATAAAACAATATATCAAACAGATTTTCTTAATTTAATTTTAAAAATATAAATATGTATGTCACCGGACACCCTGTGTATCTCTTAAATGACATTCCTGTTGTAAGTTCGAAAGATAAGGCCATAGTGTGCTGTTAGTTCAAGTCTATCAGAGAGTATAATGAATCTTTTTGTACTTAAGACCACAAGCAATTGTAAGAAGGAAATCTTCACATGCATCGTTTTGAAAAAAAAATAAGATTATTGCAAAAGCATTGAATTTGACATCAAGTTCTCTTATCAAAAATGTATACATTTGTAAATCGCTGAAATTTTTGATATTGATTTAAATCCTATATCCACAAAACAAACTCTGATGTGCCCACGTGGCTCCGTCTTCTTGTTCATAAATGATCTTTTGTCGGAACTTTTAATTGCCTTAGGATGCGATTTCTAACGGCAGCGTTTGATAAGCACATTAAAGTCTGATCTTGACAAAATTTTCCAATGAGAAACCATGAAGTGCTTCAAAAACTCCATTCTGGTTGTCTGCCGCTTAAGCATTACTCCTTCCCAATGCTATTATCCATAGATGGCACCAGCAAAAAGGAGAATTAACAACTTTAATTTTAAAGTAGGCAAAAACGCTGCAAAGTGTTCGATACAATTCTAGGACATTTTTCAAAAGAAAGCTGTGTAATGATAGGCGACCGATAAACCACTTAGTGAAAAGCATTTCCTTTAATTTTTTTAATAAACATAATGATTTTTTTTCCACAGCAATGTTATGTCTATGTAGAGTACATATACATACATAAATATATTTTCATACATGCACAATAGTTTGTTTAAAAATCTCTTAGATAAAACAATAAACAAAAACAACAAAAATATAATAAAAAATAAAGACAGAAAACACGAAGAAGTCAAAACATTAAACAACAAAACTTTTGGCAAAGTGTGGGAATAAGAATGCACTAAGCAGAGCACACACATAAATATACACATACACAGAAAAGAACAAGAAGGATGTATAACGGTATCTGTAAAAAAAGAAGAGCAGAGAAGAAATATGGTGTCATGTCCTGTTTGCCGAGAGTTTTGAAAAATGTTTACAATAAACAAGGTGAATGGATGACCTGCTCTTTGCAAAAAAAAACGGTTTCTTTTTTAGTCAATTTTTTTCTTTTTGTTTCTCCTTAATTCGTTATTTGCTTAATGCTCTGACATGAATTTTCAAGTACATATAAATTTTGAAAGGACTAAGGAGTCAAGTGAAATGGACTCTCTCTTTTGCATACATGGGTGCTCCTCATTTAGGTATATTAAAGCTTGGCTATAGAACAATAATTTGAATGTAAAACTAACAGGAAGTATAAACAAAAGTGGTAAAAGTTTGAAAATGCATTCGCTTTATTTTATTGTTAAATGCTAAATAAAATCCTTTGTATCCATCTGCTTTGGAGAAGGGAAATATATTGCTGCATTAGGAATGAGTGTTGTCACTTTTCACTAAGTTGGCATGAGTATTTTAAATGTAACTAAAAGTTTGTTGATGGTTTAATGCCAAAACAATGAGATGATAAGTGGGGTTATAGTAACATTAATTCTTTTTCACTGAGATTTGTTCTTACACAAAGGGTGTCGCAAAATCTTCAAATGATTTAAATCTGTTCAACAAAACGAAGTGTTAGTAGCTCTAAGGATAACCATTTAAGAGCTGTTTTAGTTTAGTGATTTACCAACTCTCTTATGGACCGCTTTGATATTTAGAATTGTTTTTACATAACTAGAGCGTTTAAAATTACCAATTAAGGAGTGATATTTGTATTGTTCTATGAATTACATATTCCACGGCTAACTCTTGGGCTTCGACCTCTATGTTCCTTATCAGTTGTAGCCTTCATTTAAGAAAACAAAGCTTAATTAATAAATACATAATAAAAGAAAAAAAAAGGCCTTTGCCATTTTCTTTATCCTTAGTTGCGTCTGCAAAATATCGGCAAAGTTGAGGGCAACCATGGTCTATCAACCACCTAGCTTTTATTTTGCAAAAGCAGCAACAGCAGGTGATCGAGAACGAGTTCTTTCGAAAAGGTCAAAAATGCCGGCGGATGAGCCGAAGAAGTATGAGGTCAGGAGGACCCTTATACTTAAACAACAACAGCAACATATTTTTTATCTTAACGTTTGTAATTTTTAACGTAGATTTACTGAATTAACATTTAATCACTTTTGCAGAAAATGCCACCGCGTTGTCATTTGATTTTTTTTTTAAATTAACTAAAAATTACCAACAAGATATTTATAAAAATTTTACTGCTAAATTATCTTAGAAAAATCCAATCTATATTTGTTATATAAGAAATAAAAACTTTTAAGAAATATTACTAAAATTGTTAAAAATTGGGTTTCGACTAAAAGCTCGTTAATAAAAATCGATTTTAAAATCAAACTATTTTATCATATTATATCATTTAATATACATATAGTGCATTTTCAGCTCCAGTTTTGTTGACGATGACGAGCTGAACAACCTTGGAAGCGAGTACACTTATACAGCTGCTGGTCATCATGGGTCTTTGGTGGAATAATCGGGAAAAAAGCCTGCACGAAAACACTTCCGACAACGGATTCAGGCTCATAGATTTTGCTGCGGGGCGAAACGTCATGGTAGCCAATACGAGTTCCACACCTCAATATCCACAAAGGAGTTTGGAGTTCTCCAAATCAATCAATCAACCGTCAACCAGATTGATCATATTGTGATCGACGCTAGACAGGCTTTCAGCATCATGAGTGTCCGAACTTTCCGAGGAGCTAACATCGACTCGGACCACTACCTTGTTGTAGCCAAGGTAGCACTTCGGGTTTCCAGGCCCAAGGCAAAACAGGGAGATGCTGGGAGAAGGTACAACGTCAAACGGCTACAATCGCAAGAGATCGCCAAATCCTTCTCCGACCGAGTTACAAGTAACCTCTCTCGAAGTTCTCTGCCACCAACACAATGTATCGAAAACCAGTGGCAACATTGCCAAGATGCAATGCCGCCTCTGACGTGCTGGGTTTCTAGCAACCACCAACATGGAACCCCTGGTTTGATGAGGAATGTCGGCAGGCAAATGCAGCCAAACAACAGGCTCGCAAAGCGGCGCTGCATAAGAGGACGAGAGCTGCTCATGAGCTCTATGAGCAGAAGAGGCGAGAGGAACACCGACTTCTCAGAAGGAAAAAGAGAGAGCATGAGAAGCGTGCGGTCGAAAATGTTGAGAGGTTTAAAAGCAGGAATGAAGTTCGAAAGTTTTATGAACAGGTGAAACGAAATTCACAAGTACCTACATAAACCTAGAACCGAAGGCTGCAAAGACGAAAGTGGAAACGCAGTCAATGCTGAGGATATGGAAGGACCGCTTCTGCTGATTGTATAACGGCGACGACGAACCGAATTCCGCTGTCAGGCAGGATGATCCATTTAACATAGACGACGAAAGCCAACAATCCCGTCCTCCCGACTTAGACGAAGTAGAGATTGCTATATCTAAGCTGAAGTCTAACAAAGCCGCTGGAGCGGATGGCTTGAACCGAGCTCTTTAAAGCAGCTGGAGATAAGTTGGTTAGGAGCAAGCACCAGCTTATCTGTAAGATATGGTCGGAAGAAAGCATGATCGATGAATGGAACCTCAGTATTGTTTGCCCGATCTTGAAAAAAGGAGATCCTCTAAACTGCACCAATTATAGAGGAATCAGTCTACTTGACATCGCTTACAAAATCTTCTCTGCCGTAATATGTGAACGTCTAAAGCCCATCGTCAACAACCTGATAGGTCCTTATCAGTATGGTTTTAAAGCAGGAAAGTCCACAGTCGATCAAATATTCACATTACGGCAGATCCTGAAAAAAACCCAAGAACACCAAATCAACACCCACAATCTTTTCATCGATTTCAAGGCCGCATATGACAGTATCTACAGGGATGAGCTGTATAGAGCCATGTCTAGTTTTGGCATGCCTGCCAAACTCGTTCGTTTGTGCAGGATGACCATAGAGAATTCACGCTGCTCCATAAAGGTTGGAAACAACTTAACTGAACCTTTCGATGTCAAAAAAGGTTTTAGACAAGGTGATGCGCTGTCATGTGATTTTTTTAACATCGTACTTGAAAGAATAGTGCAAAGCTCACACGTCAACACTAGAGGCACTATCTTTCAAAAGTCTGTCTAATTACTAGCAAATGCTGATGACATTGACATAATCGGAAGAACTCAGCGTGATGTCAATGGGGCTTTTGTGAGTATTGAGGCAGAGGCGGCAAAAATGGGTTTACCGGTTAATGAGGGCAGAACAAAGTACATGCTGTCGCGGTCGTCAAGAAAGGACCTACAACACCGACGCCTTGGTCAAAACGTCACCATCGACAGACGTAACTTTGAGGTAGTCAAGGACTTCGTCTACCTAGGCTCCGCTGTAAAAGCAGAAAACAACACCAGCGCTGAGATCAAACGAAGAATAACTCTTGCTAACCGCTGTTTCTTTGGGCTAAGAAAGCAATTGAGTGGTAAAGTCTTCTCTGGAAAAACCAAAGTGTCGCTATATAAGACCCTTATCACCCCCGTCCTGCTATACCGTGCAGAAGCATGGACTATGACAAAAGCGGATGAATGCACCTTGGGTCGTTTCGAGAGAAAAGACGACTAAGATGGCTGGGTCACGTAGAGCGCATGGAAACCAATGCTCCGGCCCGGAAAGTCTTCGAATCCACACCCACATGACAGCGCAGTAGAGGAAGACCGCGAATCAGGTGGCGCGCACAAGTGGAAAGTGACCTCACCCAACTTGGACCGCGAAACTGGAGACATCTAGCTAGGGACCGAGCTAGATGGAGAAGTTTGTTGGGTGAGGCCCTAGTTCACACAGGACTGTAGCACAACCTTAAGTAAGTAAGTAAGGTCATCATGAATCTGCTAATGAAATATTTGCCAGTAAACAGGACGATAAGCCATGGTAAGTAGCGTGTGTTTCGAGTGTTCTTCCCTACTGTCACAGGTGTTTTCATGTTGTATCAATATAAATGGTTATTTACGGCCTCCTTCAACTGATATTCCAAATGGAGCACTAGCAGCTTTTGGAACTTCGTAATATTGTTGAATTTTCAATAATCAGATCAACAAGGACTTTACAATTTAATCTTATGTTTTTTTTTTGATGTTCTTATGTCTGGTTTTTGTGTTATTCCTTACGCACTAGTAAAGAAACCATACTTGAGAGGCGTATTCAAGGAGGGGATGGGCATAGGTGACTTAAAGAGATCGGGTAAAGTAGGGTTTGGAAAATTCTTTTGGCCAACCAACGTTTTACAAAAGACTGTTTACTTGGAGGTATGTAGCTTAGGACTGTGTCAACCTAGGCACCGCTATAAATTCAGACAACGACACCAGCAGTCATATCAAATGGAGAATAACTTTTGCAAATCGCTGCTTCTTTGGACTTAGAAGGCAATTGAGTAGTAAAGTTCTCTCTCGAGCATCTTAAATCCCAATCTTTAAGAAACTCATCATTCCGGATCTCATTTATGGCACTGAGGCTTGTCAAAGAAAGATGAGAGCGTCTTAGGATGCTTCGAGCGAAAAATTCTTCCGATGATTTTTGGTCCCGTCTAGATAAATGGAGAGTGGAGGAGAAGATACAACGACGAACTGTACGGGCTGTAGGTACAGCGATACTGATCTGGTCAAAAGAATAAAAGTCATGCGAATTACAACAACGCTTAAGGCCTGAAGGTCTTCGAATCTAATCCCGAGGGACGGTGCAGTACAGGAAGACCGCGGCTCGATGGCGCACCCAGGTGGGAGAGGACCTCAACCAACTTGGTATGCGAAACTGGAGACAGCTAGCTAGACACATGTTGGTTAGGGCCAAGGTCCGTCCCGGACTGAAAGCGCCACCTTAAGTAAGTTAAAGGAATCCTTGCACCTAGTAATACTTAAATGGTGATTTGTTTCTGGTAAAATAAAATTTCTCTTGACATTGTTAAAGTCCATCATATTTGGGAAACTTTTGATTTCGTTTTTATTTCTAAATCAATTAGAACAATTTTCTGTTAGCATTATGTTTGTCATTATTATTTCTGTCAATGAATTATTTCTCAGAACAGTCGATATCTGTCCAGTACATTGTTTTGTCATGACCTTTTTAAACATTCGATATAAAGCTTATTCATTTGGTTTGAATTTGGTTTTGAAAATCAAAATAAAAACTCAGTTCAAACGAGAGAAAAAACAACACAATTAAAAGCTTCAAAAACCCTCCTTTCCAAGGATATCATTATGCACATCCTTCATGCTTCACATCCTCTCTGCCTTTTTATTTATATTTCATTTTTTTTATTTTATGAAGCTATGTAGTAGGTCTATCTGCCTTGTCGGCTTCATCGCCATTGTGCTGACAAATTTTTATGGCAACCGAAAGAGTTAAAGCAGTTGACATGGGTCGTCAGCATCAGTTGTGGAGGAGGCGTCGTCGCCGTTCGTGTACCGATGGCAAAGTTGCCAACAAATGCAAAATGAACCATGATAGAAGTTTATATCTTTTTTTCCAGTGTGTCTGTTTTAAGTTTTTTTGTTGTATTATTTTTTTGCTGGTCTTTTGTTGTCAACTATTTTTATATATTTGTTAAGCCTTAATGGGTTTTGGTTGATGAGATCGAAAAGGCTTCTAACTGGGCATGATACGACATTTATTGTCAGGACCCACGCAATATGGGAATATTCGTACAGAAAAATCTAACAAATTTTATTTTTTTTTTGTCTGCCTCATCAGTGGTGATGATAATGGCTGACAGTTTAGACTTTAGAGTTTCCATAAATTTTATGGTGGATGCTGTTGCATAGCCTAGCTCGCTTTGCTGACAGACGAATAATTGAGCCTGCAACAGGATATTTGGGCAAAATATTATTTTTATTAACTTTTAAAAAAGTAGCCTACCGGCATATGTATTTTTTGAAACGGTTTAATTTCCTTTTTATTAGGACAATAAATTCAACAACATTTTTACAGGATTTCACCATAAAAAAGTTTATGAAGGTTTGGAGGCGACAAAAGCAATGGAGATTAAAAAATTATGTACCTACTTACCATTTTACAAGTTGTTATACACTTTTGTTTTGACATTCACTTTTATGATTTAAACTTAAATATTTGACAAAAGAATCATTTAAAAGGGTTTGATTCTTTTACTGGCACCTGTCACCTTCAAGATAATTTTGAATCTTGTATGCAATTTTGTCTTATTTTCAAAAAAAAATCATGTTCTTTAAGGAAAATAATGACGTGCTTAATTGGTAAGATTTTGAATATATATAGAAAAAGCCTTACTGTGATGAAACAGATATTTTTGATGTAGCGTTTAGAAATGTACCAACATTTTAGACGCTTCCGTAAATTTAAGACTTAAAAAAATCCATAAACGAAATCAAGTATTACAAGTGGTTAAACTTTCAACAATGAGGCTAACAAGAAGTTTTCGGAAACGCGAGCAAAGCACCTTTACTAAATAGTGCGAAGCACAGTTCATATTCGGGAAGTACAAATTAATTGTTATTTAGAAATAACTGAATGAAGAAAATTCATTCATCGTACATTTTAGACAAATTGAGAAAACAATACAAGCAAAAATTAATCTAAAAATTATGTGAAATGTTACGGACAGGGAAAGAAATTTCGAAAAAAAAAACGTACACCACTAATAGAATTTACGGCACTTAAAACATTCAGATTTAATTTTATTGAACACTTTCAGTTCTTCGTTCATTATGTTCATTATTACCGAAAAAGCGCTTTACAATTTTTTCGTAGCACCCATATTTAATAATATATGTACTGTACATATTTGTAAACTGATTTAGTTGGTATAATTGCTTTTCCTCAAAAACATAAAAGAGCTTACTTGTTTTTTTCTTTAGTATATTTATTAAATACGTTAAATCTAACGTTTTGCTTACAATATTTACTTAAATCTAAACTTTTAACTAACATAATTTGAACTTCTTTTAGCAAACAGAATTACTGATTAATTGATTAAGAGGACTGTAAGCGTCATAGTTCGATCTTCTACAAATAGTTCTAATGGGTAAATTGGGGGGTATATTTACACTATACACTCGTGGGTATATTAACACTCGTTCAGGCTAAAGGGGGTTTTTGAGAAAATTAAAAAACAAACAAAATATTTTTGCATTTAAAGAATCTGGATTTAAAAACCAATAATTGATAGACTTGGCCAAAAAAACACTAATCACATCTATACCAAAAAAAATGATATTGAAAAAATGATCTTCAATCCTACGACCATGAAGAAACGAACCACAGCAAAGGCGAATATGTTGACAAAACCGATACGTTTAACACAATAAACGATTTTAAAAACAGTACAAGCATCTAAAAAAAAGAGGATGGGATGCGAACCACACTGATAACTTCCCATCCCGTCTGTAGTTTTGTCTTGCTTAAAACTTTAACAAAGTATTCATAACAATATTTTGTGTGAGATAAATATTAATAATACTTGAATCGAAAACCATCTCTTATCAGTTTTTTGTTGTTTTTGTAGGTTTTCGTGTTTTGTTAAAGAAGTTGTCGGTTGAATTTTTCTAAAAAATTAACTTCAATTTAACAACAATAGTTAACGAGGTTTTTTGGCGAAAAACAATTTGTAGCAATTTTTGTTCTGTTTTTTTTTTTTGCAAGAAAAACTGTTAATTCGATCTTTCTCAAAATTTTACTAAATATTGAAAAGTGTATTTTATATAAGATCAAATTAATTTAAAGCCAATATCTTTAATTTTTAAAAAGATATTTGAGTCGACAATCAATTTTTAATAATGTCTTTTTTAGGTTTATATTTTCTTGTAAAAAAAACTTTCTTCGATTAATATCATACAATTATTTTTGAGATAAAATCATTGTTTGTTCTTAAAATATTCGAGGTGACAATTACTTTCTTTCAGTTTTTTTGATTTATAAAAAACCGGTATTTGAATTTTCAAAATTATATCAGGTTGGTGTCAATCCACAATATATAATATAAAATTTATTTCATGTTGTTAGTGTTATTAGTTCTTGAGATGTTTTGGCATCATTATCTGTATAACAAAATTTATTTGAAGTCGATATCTCCACCGGTTCTTGAGATGTAGATAGACGACGAAAAAAGCTTTCCGAACGTGCGAACGTAAGTATACACAGACATCTCTCTAAAAATCCTTTATTATAAGATCCATCAATATGTGGCACTAATCTGTTATAGAAAATACTGCCTTAAGAAAAATGTAAGGACGACTTGGGATTTCAAATTATGGAATTTTTGCTAGATTAATAAAAATTATACTCATGTTTGACTGATGGAAAAGAAAGTGTGGGTCTGCAACTAAAGGACTTCGCCACTCCCACTCCCGACGAACGTTCGCATTGAACACCTATAATATGTTTTACAGACGAAACAATCACCATCAATGACGATTTTAACGAACTCCACAGTGAAACTAGTACGGACGATGAATTCACTGACGAGACTTACATACCTTCAACACATTGAAAATTGAAATGACTATTTTTAACTTCCCATAGGAAGTTATTGTAATTTTAAAATTTAAAATTTTTACATTTCTCGACGTTTCAAGTTCCCTAGAGTCGAAATAAAAGATTTTTAGAAAGATGTCTGTGCGTGCGTGTGTACGTACGTTCGTACGTTCGCGACGTTTTTTTCGTCGTCCATAGCTCAAGAACCAGAAGAGATATCGACTTCAAATAAATTTTGTTATACAATTTTGTTATACAGATAATAAAGCAGAAAGATGCAGAAAGGGCTCTCAAGAAAATTGCGTGGGTGTTTTTTTTTATAAAAGCAGTTTAAAAAAAAGGTGAACATTTTGGTTAACCCTAAATATGTATCTCATGAACCAATGAAGCTAGAGACTTGAATTAAATTTTTTATATTGTAACGTGATACAAAACAAGTATATTTTTAGAAAAAAAAATCCAATTAACGGTTTTTTTATAAATCAAAAAACTGAAAAAAAAGAGGCTGGGATGCGACCCACACTGATAACTTCCCATCCCGTCTATCGATTTGTCTTGCTTAAAAGTTTGTCTAAATGTATCAATTCTTACCAAATTTGCGTTCTATTTTTTGTAGATTTTATTTTTTTTATGAAAAAACGGACTGTTGGATTTTTATAAAAAAATGACTCAATATAAAAAACAATATTTTCTGTGAAATAAAATAAGTTTGAAGCCAATATTTTTAATTTTTGAAAAGCTATTTGAGCCGAAAATCAATTTTTACCAACTTTTATTAATTTTTTTGTTTAGGTTTTTATTTTTTGTAAAAAAACTGTCAATTCGATTTTTCTCAAATTTTTTCCTAATGTTGAAAACAATATTTCTTATAAGTTAAAATTAGTTAGAAGCCATAATCTCAAATTTTTGAAAAGATATTTAAGTCGAAAATCAATTTTTACCAACTTTTGTTAAATTTTTTTTTCGGTTTTTAATTTTTTGTAAAAAAACTGTCAATTCTATTTTTTTCAAAATTTTACTGAATGTTGAAAACAACATTTTTTGAAAGATAAAAGTAGTTTTAAGCCAATATCTCAAAGTCTTGAAAAGATATTTGAGTCAAAACTCAATTTTTACCAACTTTTTTCTTATTTTTTTGTAGGTTATTATTTTTTGTAAAAAAAACTGTCAATTCGATTTTTTTCAAAATTGTATCAGATGTCAAAAACATTATTCTTCATTGCACAAAATTGTTTTGGAAATAAAATCATATTTTAGTCGTAAAATTTTCGAAGTGACAAATTTTTTTTTTTCATTTTTTTTGATTTATAAAAAAACCGTTAATTGAATTTTTTTCCAAAAATATAATTGTTTCGTATCACGTTACATTATATAATATAAAATTTAATTCAAGTCTCTAGCGTCATTGGTTCATGAGATATTTAGGGTTAACCAAAATTTTCACCTTTTTTTTAAACTGCTATGGCAAAAAAACCACCCACGCAATTTTCTTGAGAGCCCTTTCTGCACCTTTCTGCCTTATTATCTGTATAACAAAATTTATTTGAAGTCGATATTTCTTCTGGTTCTTGAGCTATGGACGACGAAAAAAACGTCGCGAACGTACGGACGTACGTACACACGCACGCACAGACATCTTTCTAAAAATCTTTTATTTCGACTCTAGGGACCTTGAAACGTCGAGAAATGTAAAATTTTCAATTTGACAAATCGGACCCATTACAATAACTTCCTATGGGAAGTTAAAAATTGTCGCCTCGAAAATTTATTTTAATTAATAATAAAAATAAATAATAATATTTAATTTTATGATTTCATCTCCAAAACAATTTTGTGCAACGAAGAATAATGTTTTTGACATCTGATAAAATTTTGAGAAAAATCGAATTGACAGTTATTTATAAAAAATAAAAACCTAAAAAAACTATACTCAAAGTTGGTAAAAATTGAATTTCGACTCAAATATCTTTTCAAAAACTATTAAGGCTACAAACTTATTTTATCTTATAAGAAATATTCTGAAAAATGTTGAAAAAAATCGAATTGACAGTTTTTTTACAAAAAATTAAAAACCGAAAAAAAAAATTATAAAAAGTTGTTAAAAAATTATTTTCGACTCAAATATCTTTTCAAAAATTTGAGATAATGGCTTCTTACTAATTTTAACTTATAAGAAATATTGTTTTCAACATTAGGAAAATTTTGAGAAAAATCGAATTGACAGTTTTTTTACAAAAAATAAAAACCTAAAAAAAAAAATTATAAAAAGTTGGTAAAAATTGTTTTGCGACTCAAATAGCTTTTCAAAAATTACAAATATTGACTTCAAACTTATTTTATTTCACAGACAATATTGTTTTCGATATTCAGTAATTTTTTTATAAAAATCTAATAGTCCGTTTTTTTATAAAAAAAAAATCTACAAAAAATAGTACGCAAATTCGGTAGAAATTGATACATATAGACAAATTTTTAAGCAAGACAAATCGACAGACGGGATAGGAAGTTATCAGTGTGGGTCGCAACTCAGCCTGTTTTTGTTTAAGTAACTGCTGACTTTCTTAAAAATTGACTAACTGGGACGCTATGTAATGCCTCCTCTCGGAGCATTCTGGGTTAGGCTTAATAAAATGCTTTAATTGACTCACAAAGATGAACTTATCATAAAAATTGATCCTGAAAATAAATACCAAAATACTCTTAAAAAAGTAGTTTCAATAATCTTAAAAACCAAAAAAAAAAAACAAAAATAAAGCCAAAATCTTTCACTCAGAGAAGGAAATCTTGGAAATAGGAGCTTTGTGAGCATAGGAACACTAAATAACCGCATTAACTGTATTAAAATCATAAATGTATATATATCAAATTTACGATTCGAACAATGAGATGCCTAAGGTAGGGCATTTTGCACCCCCATGAGAAAAATAATACTCAAAGTGATTTTGTATACTTTTTTTCATACATTTTTAATAAAGTTATCGTACTCTCCCCCTAAATCAGACTGAAATACATTCGACAAAGAATAGATGTGCATGAAATCGTTTCATTCAATACACCAGCTATAAAGGAGAACTGCAAATAATCTCTGTGTCCAGAAAGAGGTGGCAGATTAATCAAGAAAAGCCTTTGAGTATATACATATGTAGATGAAATAAGAGTTTATCAGTCCAGGAGAAAAAACAAAGACAAAATCTTAAAAACATACGTTGAATACTTTCTATTCTACCAAATATAACGCCCATACAACACAAGCGTATTCAAGACTTAGCCTGACAAAAGAAGCATACAGAATTTTAATAACATATGGATCATGGAACTCTTGGGAAGATCTTTTGACAAAACCAAAAGTTTTTCTAACTTTTTTTAAATATAATTATAGTTATTGTGGTGTTTGTTCTATCTAGCTACTTGTTATTATTCTACTTTGTAAATAATTGTTTTATATGTATTCGATTCTCTACTTCCTTGACTTTATTTAATTTTTCATTAATTATGATTATTCGACTTTTTGATTTCATTTAATAAACATCTTATAGTTTTAGTTTGTTCAATAGTTCTTTGTTTTCTTTAAATATACAATAATTTGGCGACGAGAGAAAAAATGGATTCGAAGCAATTGCATCAAATTTTACAAGCTTTTCAGGATCAACAGAAGGTGATAACTGACCTTCTTGCACAATTGCAAATACCTTCAGGTCATTCAAATATTCAATCTTTTGAAAATTACGACGCCGAAAAAGAAAAATTTTCAAATTATCTAGAACGTTTCGAAAATTATTGCAGCATGAAAAATGTTGCAGACGAAGCCAAAAAAGCACAACTTTTATGAGTTTCTATTGGTTCACAACAGTTCAATAACCTAGCTGCATTTCTAGGACCTAAAAAACCTGTAAAGAACCTAAATCTTAAGGACCTAATCGAAAACTTCAAAAAGATGCTAATTCCAAAGAAGAATGTGGTATTTTCTCAACATTATTTTCTTAATGTTTTTCAAAAGGACAATCATCCTCGCTACAAAAAAACATTCTTGAATGTGAATTCAACGTGACAAGTGAATGCCAAAAATCTGTTTCTGTGTCTGAAATTTTTCTACGTGCTCAATTTATTCGTGGCCTGAGAGATGATTGGCTACGTGAACAGGTTTTACAGTCTGAAAATATTACATTCGATGAAATTCTACTCAAAGCAACGGCTCTTGAAGCTTCAAAAATCGAAAGCAAGGAACTGCGACAAATTTCAAGAATTTCCAGCTCACACACAGACATCAATAAAATTTCAAACTCAAGAAGCAAGGCAACTGCAAAGAGTCATTCGAATTCCATGTGTTCTTCAAACAACAGCCCAAAGTCATACGGTCATTCCAGTTCAAAACATCAATTTATCAACTACAAGAACCTGGGTATAGAAAACTGCTGCTTAAGATGTGGACGAAACAATCACAAAGTTTCCTCATGCCAGATCAACAAATCACAACTCAAGTGTAACTCTTGCAAAAGAGAGGGTCATGTTTCAAAGGTATGCTTTCAACACTTTTGTCTAAAAACAAAAATTCCAGCAAACATTCTACGAACGCCGTTAATGTCCAAGATTGTGCAGACGATTCAGCTGAGCATTATGTTAGAATTAATTGAAGACGAAATAGTGGATTTATTCGAAATCAAAAATTGCGACAAATACCTCATAAATGTGACTCTCAACGATAAGACTCAAAAATTCGAAGTAGATTCAGGTGCAAAATACTCACTTCTAGCCGAAAATGATTTTCGTCATCTTAATTTAAACTTACCTTTGACCAAATCCCATGTTGCTTTTCGATCATACTCAGGAAATATTATTAAACCATTAGGAAAGCTTTCGCTTAATGTTGTTTACGGAGGAAA
Source organism: Eupeodes latifasciatus (assembly GCA_920104205.1). Lineage (NCBI taxonomy): Eukaryota > Metazoa > Arthropoda > Insecta > Diptera > Syrphidae > Eupeodes > Eupeodes latifasciatus. The sequence goes on along the minus strand of OV049926.1, from coordinate 85,245,020 downwards.
AGAGATGATTGGTGAGTTACATATTGTTCCAGATGGTCATGATGCTCTTCTAGGAAGACAATAGATTAGAGGTCTAGGTATCGAACTCAACGCAATTGATTCAAATATGTAAAACCCGTCGACCGTCTTTCAAATTCAACAAAACAACTCAATCGATGACATTCTCAAACCTTTTTCTGCAATATTTGAAGAAAAAGTCGGTTGTGTTCCAGATTTTCAAGTTTCTCTTTAACTCAGGGATGGTGCCAAACCCATTCTTACTAGAGAAAGAAACTTGCCCTATGCTCTGCTCACTTGAAGAAGATGGAATTATTACGTTAGTTTCTGCAAGTGACTGGGGTTCTCCTCTGGTGGTGATACCGAAACCTGATGGTGGAGTACGTCTCTGTGTGGATTACAAGTGTGGCGTTAATGAACGACTCGTACAAGCTAACCATCCGATTCGACGAATTGATGACGTTCTACACAGCCTACGGAACTCTCAATATTTTTGCAAGTTAGACCTGTACAAAGCTTATTTACATTTGGAAGTCGACGAAGAAAGTAGAAAAATTCAAACCATATCAATATCACATCGAGGCACTTACCGCATGAACCGTCTAAGTTTTGGAATCAAGACCGCACCTTCAGATTTCAACCGAATACTATGTCAAATTCTCAAAGGACTTCAAGGAGTTGAAGCTTATTTCGATGACATAATTGTCCACGGTCCATCACGAAACGAATGTCTTCAAAACCTTGTTCCATGTCTACACAAGCTCACCAAATACGACCTCCATATCATTATAAAAAAATGTTCATTCTTACAACAAAAGATAAGTTATTTGGGACATGTAATTGAATTCAACAAAATAAGTAAATCTCCAGAAAAAGTACGTGCTATACAAGATATGCAGTCTCTTGAAAATTGGGAAAGAGTACACATCGATTACGCTGGACCTTTCCAAAATTTCTATTTCCTCGTTTGTATTGATGCAAAATCAAAATGGGCAGAAATCAGAGTAATCAAAGATGTTCCAACTAGCTCAAGTACCATACAATTACTTCAACATATTTTTGCAACTCATGGATATCCTCAAGTTATGGTATCCGACAATGCTTCAATTTTTCAAAGCGATGAATTTCATTCATTTTGTTCAAACCACGGTATTTTCCAAAAGTTTATTGCTCCTGAACATCCTGCAACAAATGGACTTGCCGAAAGAAATATACAAACGCTAAAACACCGATTAAAAGCTCTCTCAAATGATCGAACACCAATCCATACAAAAATACAGAACATACTTTTACGATACCATGCTACAGCCCGCGACGCGTTTCGGATATCACTCATCCATCTTCGGGCGTTTATTATACTCTTAGTATAATAAACGCGACGCGTTTCGGATATCACTCATCCATCTTCGGGCGTTTATTATACTCAGAGTATAATAAGATGGATGAGATCCGAAACGCGTCGCGTTATAAAACAAAATTTAAAAGTTGTGAAATTTATTGTTTCTTTCAAAATAAAATATAAACCAAATTATAAATAAAAAATTAAAATTCAATTGTTCGTTTTTATTTTTATTTTTCGTTTTTATGTTAATTTTAAGCCTATAGTACAACAAAAAATTTCAAATCATTTACATAGATTAACGATTGAGAATTATATTTAAAACAGAAAGCAAATAATAAATAAATAAAAATGGACCAAAGTTACTCCCTTGAGGTACACACGGATGGACTTTAAATTGATGTGATGGGTTATTCCTGAACATGAAGCTATAATATATATCTTTAAGATATGACAAAATCTACCATCTGAAACGATCGTTAAGTCTTATTTTTCTTAATACATTTAAATTAAAACATTCATGACTTACATAATTTGTCAAACTTGTAAGTGACTTTCGAATGCATCCTAACAAAAGATAGATAGATTTTATTTCGCAAAAAATAACTTAAAGGTGGTGTAACCGCACATTTTACAATTCAGAGATCTGATTAAACTTATCTTACATCTGAAACATTATCTTGTTTTTATTTGAAAAATTTATTTGGGCAATAATTTATTTGAAGGAAAATGCTTATGAAAAAACCTTCAATTTAAGTTCAGGAAAAAAAAAAATAATAATAAAATGACTAGATTGCAATGAGTTAAGAAAACAACAAACAACATTTCAACAGTAGTTGATATAATTAAATGAAAATAAATATGTAATAAATACAAACAAAAGAAAAACAAATTAACAAATTAATAAATAAATAAATGAATAATCAAATAAATATAAAAAATAAATAAATAAATAAATAAATAAATATATATGTATGTATAAAGAAATAAATAAGTAAATCGATAAATAAGAAAATAAATAAGTAATTTGGTACAAATAGGTACAAAACAAGTAAATTAATTAATAAATAAGTATTTGCTTTAACAATTAAATTTAATAACAAATAAATAACAAATCAGTTAATAAATTAACAAGTAAATAGATGGATATGTAAAGTGTAGAACAAGAAGAACAAATATTTATCACAGTTGGTTAATGAGAGGATTTTCAGATATATCACAGCTATAATCAAATTTATTGCCGAGCTTCAGGATTCGTTCAGAAATCCACTCAACACTCGCTCTTTGGTGGAGATCTATAGTTGAATGACGCCAGGGTAGATTCAGCATCATTTTTAACAATTTATTTTGTGATACCTGGAGTTTTTTTATGTGACAGGAAGCTGCCTTTCCCCATACAGGACTTCCATAGAGCAATATTGCTTGGAAGATAACCTTGAATATTATGATTTTATTTTCATTAGTGAGAGTAGAATTGCGGTTGATAAATGGATATAGAAGTTTAATAGCTATGCCTATTTTCTTTAAAGTGCTGTTTATATGGTCACTAAATGTTAGTTTAGTGTCGAGGTGTATCCCTAAATATTTGACGGATCTTTCCCAAGCTATATCTTTTCCATTAATTTTAAGTTGGCTACTGGGAAGATAACAAGACTTTCTTTTTCGTGTGAAAAAGATATGTAGCTTGAAATTTCTCATCATTCAATTTAATTTTCCATTTATTATAATATTTATGCAATATTTCAACAGCCCGACTTAGGCTCCTCTCAATATTGAGAGCGAGCTTGTCTGAGCAAAATATTGCTGTGTCATCAGCAAAAATAGCTGCTTCACATTGCGGGATTTTTGGGAAATCCGAGGTGTATAGATTGTACAAGGATGGGCCAAGCACGGAACCTTGTGGGACACCAAAATTGAAGTTCACCAATGATGAAACACCACCGTCAACAAAAACACTAAAACATCGACCGGACAAGAAGCTTTGAACTATTTTACATAAATATAGCGGAATTTTAAATGTTAACATTTTATAAATAATTCCTTTATGCCACACAGAATCAAAGGCCTTTTCTATGTCTAATAAGACCATACCTGTTGATTTACTTTGAGCACGGTTGCGTTTAACATGATTGCTTTCATGATTCTTTCAAAACTTTCTCATAAACTTTGCTTATACTACTTAACAAACTTATTGGCCTATAGCCACTAGCATTGTCAGAAGCTTTTCCAGCTTTGGAAATAGGTACAATTTTAGCAATTTTCCAAGTGGCTGGAAAGTATTGCAATTTTAAACATGCGTTTATAATAAAAGTGAGATATTTTACACCAGTTATTGGAAGATGTTTTAAATAAACATTTTTTATTTGGTCTAGCCCTCCCGTTTTTTTAACTTTAAGCCTTTTGATAACACTTTTTATATCTTCAACGCCAACGAATGCGTAAGAAGGTGTTAATTCTTGGGAAGCATCAAACTTTTCAATTGATTCTTCCACTAGAATTTCCGTTTCCCTGTCTCCTAGATTTTGAGAAACCAAGTGGTTTGTTGAGAATTGCCTTGCAAACAAATTCGCTTTATCTACATTTGTGCAAATTGTTTGTCCAGAGTCTTTCAAAAATGGAATATTTCTATTTTTGTTTTTGATTATTTTCACTATGTTCCAAAAAGGTTTTCCGTTTTTATCAAGAACGCTTAATTTCTTATTCCATTCTTCATTGCGGAATTTTAAAATTTCATTAGAAATTAGCTGGTTGAAATGAGAAACCATGTTTTGGTAAAAGGGTTGGCGATACTTTTGCCAACTTCTCCTATGAATATTTCTCATCTTAATGAGATCTAAAACATGAACAGGAAGTTTTTTGTTAGTGTACATAATCATCTTTTTTGATTACCTTTGGTACACTTTTATCAACAGAAGACAAAATAGCTTGTGTAAAATCATGAACAATGCAGTCTACATCATTAATACATGAAATGTTTTCAAGATCGGTGGATATGTTTTGCAGATTCATATTTAGACTTGTTTGAAAAAACTTCCAATTTGCTTTATTAATTTGTTGTATGTATTGCACTTTTTTCTCTCCCGACCAAGGAAGTCGACAAAAAACAGGGTTATGATCAGAACTCAAAGCACTAACAGAAATTGGTTGGGATATTTGACTAGGCACATTCGTAATAAATAAATCAAGAACGGACGGTGAACCACGAGAACTGGCGGGGAAATACGTAGGACTAGGAGGGAATAATATATTTATTGGTAAGACAAGAGACATATTTGCTAATAAGTTACCCCAAGCATTTGCTCGAATACAACCCCAATCCTTGTGACGACAATTAAAATCGCCACCAAGTAAATACTCTCCATTTATAGCGAACAAATGATTGAAATCGCGTTTGAGCACTTTTCGTTTTGCATCCGATGAAGATCCTCCAGGAAAGTAGACACAATAAACCTTAATTTCTTTACTATTCATAAGCCTAACAGATATACCTATATTCTCCACAGATCGAGTTTTTATAGTAGGTAAGAGCGAGTGTTGAATTGATTTCCTAATCAGAATTGCAACTCCACCACCCTTCAGATCAGTTCTATCTACACGATAGCACTTGTAGTCAGAAGAGGGTAGCCTTACTTCACTTGTTAGCCAAGTTTCAGTTACTAAAGCAATGTCAACTTCGTTGCTATTTAAAAAATGTAAAAATTCAAAATATTTGTTCCGTATTCCCCTAGCATTCCAGGTAATTACATTTATATTATTGTTTAGTATTTTACTTATCATCATTAGAAATAGAATAAAGAAATTTAGTAGCTAAATGTGCGATTACATTGAATTGTTCTATCTTACTCTTACATGCAGATAAATTAGTTATCATTTCCATACAGAGAGCATTAAGCTCTTCGATTGAAAATAAAGATGAGTTGTTGTTGGTGTTGATGGATGTGTTGATGTTAGAAGAGTTGTTGTTGACAGCTGATGGTGTGTCTGCTGTGGCAGCGCGTGTGCTATTGTTTACCCATACATTGTTTGTTGTTGGATTCAGATTACTGGAACTAGCTAAACCTCTGTTTTGTGCAATTATATTTTTTCGTTGCACTTGGGGCGTAGGCAGTGATGGAAAATCGGTCATTGAACCATAAGAAACCGGTTTTTGCGATGAAGCTTGCGTAAGTGTAGCGAACGAAGCTCTCGGTCGATAATTTGGTTTACTATGTAAAGATTTTTTTCCTTAATTTGTAAATATGTTGCTCTACTCGAACAGGTTGAATCGGTGGCTTTGTGATTGCCGTTGCAGTTGGCACATTTGTGTATAGTGGAGTTATCACAGTCTATTGTTTTGTGTGACCCGGCACAGACCGCACAATAAGTTTTGATGTGGCAATTTCGTTCGCCGTGGCCAAACATTTGGCAGTTGTGACATTGGGTCAGCTTGCCCTTTAGTTTTCTTTGATAATTCCAATTCACTTGAGTGTGAAGAATTGAACGATGTCTTTTCTTTAGATCATTTAATTTAACTGATCCATTTTCAAAAGAAATAATATAAAAAATGTCACTATAGTGTTCAAAGTTTTTATTTATTTTCTTGACTTCAACGCACTTTAGTTCACGTCTTATGAGTTCATTTTTAACATCAATTGCTTCTAAATCTCCCAAACCATAGAGAACAACTTTGAAGGCTTTTGCACTTTTCAAATCGTGGGAGAAGAATTGAAAATTTTCACTATTGAGATGCTGTTGAACAGCATTAAATGATTTTATAGATTCACAAATGATTTTTATGCCAATAGATAGTTTCTTAATGGAATAATTAGATATTTTATTGTTTTTCATTAATGCATGCACATAATCAGGGGTTTTTTGCAACAATTTAATTGGTGGCACATAAACTTTTTTTTCAACAGGTGAAATAATATCGTCCATATCATCACTAATATCAGTGTCTGGATGACATTGGAGAGAAAACCATGGGTTTTTACTAAGACCACTTGTACTAGCCATGGCTGTACGAATTTTTTTATCCAAGGACAGTTGTCTGCCCTCGGATTCAGGCGATCGATCGCGTTTGGTAATGGTGATTACGTTTAGATGGGAACTTATAAGAGAGAACACGTTGTGCGCTGTCGAAAGCTCCGAATAAACTCCATCCTAACAAAAAGTAGAAAATTGTAAAGAATTAGTAATTATAGATTTTTTTTCCACGAGCCCATGTAGATTTGCACATATAACAGAATAACAATTAAAAGAAATTATGTCACATACAAATGATTCAAACAATTCAGGATTTTAATGCGTAACTAAATTTTAGAACCTTTTTTATGGACTGGCGGTAGATAAAAATATTTACAAAGATCTGGGAACTAAGAACCCTTCAGAGACTTGTTGAAAAGAAGAAACAATACCAAACATAAGACCCACACCCACCCAATATTATTCCATTAGGACCTGAACTGAAACATTCATTTAGCTTTAAAATAGAGTTCGCAGAAATCGAAAAATTGATTGATGTAAGATGACTGTATTCTTGTGTTTTTGGAAAAATAAGATAAGAGGTGCTTGCAGAAGAAAAATCTTCAAAGGCAGTCTTAAAATAATCTGCGAACATGTTCGAACTTGACTCTGGCAGATGGCTCGAAGAATTTTTAAAGGTATTCTAACTGGATATCCTTCAAACTAACGTTTACTTTTAACGTATTTCCAAAACATGTTAGTATTAAAAATGAATTGAGAATACAAAAAGTTTGAATAAGTCCCAAAGTCGTATTGCAGTTCTTGGTAAACTCTAAGCGTCTCATCACTCTTCGTTAGATTGAACTTCAACCAGGCCTTATTTCTTTTGTTTTTAATACGAATCAAACATGGCGTGTACTATTTAAAGTTTGTAACCTAAATAAAATCACCAAAAACGGCGAGTTCTATCATATGAAATTCCATAAGAGTTTTTGGGAAGTTATTTCACGGAGCCGAATAAAACACTTACGCCACCTCCAAGAGGTTTCCGCTGCATACTAATTTCCCTAAATGCATATGCATACTCTTATACATATTTCATTTCAGTGTATCTATAACCTTCAGATATGCATATCGTATATCTTCTTTTAATCGTGTATTTTGAGAAAAACAATTAAGTTGGATAAATTTGATTAAAAAAAAAAAACAAAAACAATAAAAGTAACACAAAACATTTTACAGTTGTTTTCCAATCTTATGGTTTTTCTGTAAATAATAATTCCTTACAACAAGGAATCCATGAATATTATTTTTTTTTATTTTATTTTTTCATCAAAATTATTGTAACCGGAACCCACAATGAGGACAAAATACCTGAAGCACTTTCCCGTACTCGTTGGTCACCTTTGTTACGTGGTGAAAGTTTTTCTTTCTTTTGTGAATAGTACATTGCTCCTGCAATGCACTGCAAGTTCTGCTCTTCACTTCCTCCACTGCGCGCGCCGCGACGCCATCATCATCATCTTTTCCACCTCTTGAGCCAGCCGGATAGTTGTTGTAAACTTTTGTATTTATATATTTTTATTGCTTTAACTTACCTGCATTTTACCTGTTCGTTCACTGTTATGCAGGCTTCAGCGATCATAGCCTGAGGTGGTTAAAAATTAATTGCGGCAAGCTTGCTGGTCGTGATTGGGCGTGCTCTGCTAACTATACATAATGGCGGCGGGCGCCACGTGGCATGATTCCTCTAGCTCACTTGTGTTGTAGCCTGCAGGTACATAGGTTTACTTGGAACAGCACGATATGCATGCTTTGTAATATTTAATGAGCTAGTGGTTATTTTTCAACTGCCCCGGTGCCACACAATAAGCAAACATCATCACTGTCCTGTCCGTGTCTAGAGTGGTCAAACGGAAACACATGTTTTTATGGCAGGATGTTTATTTGAAGACTTTTTAGCGCAACAGAGAGAAGCCAAATCGGCAGAGGAAGTTAAAAAAGTTTTGTATATGAATTGTAATTGATGCACCACCACTCATAAAACCAGTACCATGACAATACCAGGTATACAGGTGGGATGGATTCAGGACAATCAGGATAAAAGGATCGACAAAGTTGAAAGTTTTTTAGTCACCGTTTTTGAGTGCATTTAAAGGATTTGGTGGTACAGATAGACATAGACAACAAAATAAACCAAAACCAAACATTTTTCATACACATCCTGGCAATAAATTTGGTGTATGGAATGCAATGGTTTAAAAATAGTTTTAATGGCGATAGTTTAAAATTCTCACACTTCCATCTAGTCTACCTTGAAATTATCAGTACGCTAATCTAGCTAACGACTTTTAGAATTGAATGTTTTTGAACAACAACAACAACTTAAAGGTGCTACCACTCATTGTTTTTGGCTGGAGATATAGCTATTTCGTGCTTTGCCACTTTTGCACTCATCAGTCTCCTTTTTTGTGGTGCTGAGCTTTAATCCAATTTTATTTGAAAAACTTTCTATACACACCATAGGATTCGAACCCACGCATATCAGATTTGCTCAGTCTTAGAAGTCGTGTGCACTACGCACTCCACTACTTTAGACCACTGACGTCACAGGTCGAGATGTGCTAATTGTTTATCAAATGCATTTGAAGCATCAACCTTTTTATAAGCTCCTTTAAGTATGCTGTTTTGTTCCGCCTCCATTTTTCTCCATACCTTATTTGATAGACTAACAATTCGTAGTACGTATCAAAGGGGGAGAGGTTGGAAGATCGGTAACGAACCAGACTAAGTTATTATTGTTATTATTTGTATCGTACTATTCGTACTAGAATGTCAGCTTGTTAGACTTGACCATTCCTTTTTAATTTTATTGAATGTTTTTGAACAACAACAACAACTTAAAGGTGCTACCACTCATTGTTTTTGGCTGGAGATATAGCTATTTCGTGCTTTGCCACTTTTGCACTCATCAGTCTCCTTTTTTGTGGTGCTGAGCTTTAATCCAATTTTATTTGAAAAACTTTCTATACACACCATAGGATTCGAACCCACGCATATCAGATTTGCTCAGTCTTAGAAGTCGTGTGCCAAAAACAATGAGTGGTAGCACCTTTAAGTTGTTGTTGTTGTTCAAAAACATTCAATAAAATTAAAAAGGAATGGTCAAGTCTAACAAGCTGACATTCTAGTACGAATAGTACAATACAAATACCTTTGATACGTACTACGAATTGTTAGTCTATCAAATAAGGTATGGAGAAAAATGGAGGCGGAACAAAACAGCATACTTAAAGGAGCTTATAAAAAGGTTGATGCTTCAAATGCATTTGATAAACAATTAGCACATCTCGACCTGTGACGTCAGTGGTCTAAAGTAGTGGAGTGCGTAGTGCACACGACTTCTAAGACTGAGCAAATCTGATATGCGTGGGTTCGAATCCTATGGTGTGTATAGAAAGTTTTTCAAATAAAATTGGATTAAAGCTCAGCACCACAAAAAAGGAGACTGATGAGTGCAAAAGTGGCAAAGCACGAAATAGCTATATCTCCAGCCAAAAACAATGAGTGGTAGCACCTTTAAGTTGTTGTTGTTGTTCAAAAACATTCAATAAAATTAAAAAGGAATGGTCAAGTCTAACAAGCTGACATTCTAGTACGAATAGTACAATACAAATAATAACAGACTTTTAGAATTGTTTGTGTGGGAAAAAGTGTTTCTTTTTTTTTTGCAACAAACTTGCAAACGGATTCCAAATGCAGACCAGAGACCTCGATTCGAAGCAAAAACCATTTGATTTACAATTATTGCTCTGCACAGTTTCACCAAATTTAAAAGAATCAAACCAAATAGGAGGAGCTTTCGACTAAAAATCTAGGGAACAAGAAAAGATGCTGAAATCATACTTATCTTATCATATGAAAAATATTATTGTTTACATTTAGGCCCATTTCCTGATACAAAACACACATATTTATGTTCAACTTAAACCCTTAAGTAACTCATATTGATTTGCACCAAACCTAAATTCAAACATAAATTTCGTAGAATAAAACATAACTTAATTGATAGAAAAAAGTTCCTTATAAAATATTTATTTAAGACTTAAGTACAATTTTATTATTATTATTATTTAAATTATCTGCCAAGAATTGTGAAAATAGGAAATAATGTATTTTACAAAAATTGGATTTTGACTTATTGGACCTGTTGGAAGATGACGTAGAATCTTTAGAAGGTTTTTTTTCAAATTTAATGAATTAATTAAAGAATTAATTAAATTAATTAAAGAAATCCACCAGTTAAGTGAAACCGATGTCGGTAGAATGCATGTCAGTTGACAGCTTCAAGAAGGTGTTGATTATATAAAATTTACTGAAACCTATGCTGACATTTCGAGTTTTTTTTTTGAAAAAGCAAAATCTAAACGTTTTTGGATTCATGAATGGTAGTCATATTAAAATTCAGTCCCCGGGTAAATTATGATTTAAAATTAAATGTTGATGTAATGACGTCATGTGCTGTTTTCAATTAATGCAGGATACGAGACACAACAAATAAGTTCTGAAAAGAAAATGATATTGTAAGCGTTCTTAAATTAAAATTATTACTTCATAAAAGCAAGCATGCAAAAGCGTATTTAAAAAACAAGCAACATTAAAACTAACATGCAGAGTTTACATAAAAAAAAAACATGTTAATCGTTCAAAGGCTTTATTCAGACTAAATTTTAATATCATTGTTTGAAAGCTTAGAAGAAGCAAAAACAGTAAAAACCAATAAATTACATAGTAAGAACATAAGAATATCATTCGATAGTTTTGTTATCATAAGCTGAGAGATCACTCTTAAAATACATAATAACATTATGTATGTTTTATAAAACATAAGAATTTTACGAAAAGCCAACTGGGACGGTCTCAATGAATTCTTCAGGAACTTTAACTGGTCACTATGCTTCCTCGATAGTGACGTGGATTCCAGCGCAGATATGGTAACAAATTTAATTCTTTGTGGAATGAGAAATTTTATCCCGAATAGGGTGAAATCTATCAAACCCAAAGAGAACTCATGGTTTGATTCGAGCTGTAAAGAGGTTATTAGGTTCAGAGATGTAAGTTTCCGTTGTTATAAAGCCAACCCGACTGAGGAAAACCGGAATAAGTTCAAACAAGCTAGAAAGACCTGTAATGGTCATATTCGACGAACCAAATTTTTACGTGATCAGAAATTAAGGCAAAAAATACTACAATGTCCCAAAGGTAGTAAAAATGTCTGGTCATTTGTAAAAAACGTACGAAACACCACGTCATCCTCGGTTCCAACGCTCGTCCACAATGACACTCTCTATGTAAGCTCGATTGATAAAGCCAATTTGCTTGCAGCACAGTTTGCTGTTAATTCGGCGCTACCGGAAAGTGTCATAAGTCCTCCTGTTCTTGAGAGCGTAAATGATTCTATAGGACGAATCTTCTTTCGCACTCGTGCAGTTGCAAGAGTATTGAAAGACCTTGACACACACAAATCCGCTGGCCCGGATAGTATTCCCCCTGTTGTTCTGAAGAGGTGTTCTTCAACGCTGGCAAAACCACTGCGTAAGCTTTTTCATCTGTCCTATTCTACAGGTCTCTTCCCGAGTGGATGGAAAACTGCATTTGTTCAGCCTGTCCCTACAAAAGGCGAATCCTCCTCCCCCTCAAACTATCGTCCAATTGCACTTACGTCCCTTCTTTCCAAGGTCATGGAATAGCTGATTAATTTTCAGCTTAAGAAATATCTTGAAGAACGGAAGCTTCTTAATGACCGACAGTATGGCTTTCGTAGCAATAGGTCCACTGGTGATCTCATGGTTCATCTCACCGAACAGTGAGAACAAATCTTTACATCGTTTTGGAGAAAGTAAGATTATTGCACTTGATATTTCAAAAGCATTTGATAGAGTTTGGCACCAAGCTCTCTTATCGAAAATGCGTGCTTTTGGTATTGATGAATCTCTTCTTCGTTGGATTAGAAATTACCTTCCTAACCGTTCAATACAAGTTGTATTAGATGGTTTCAAGTCTGAAATTCATAAAATAAATGCTGGTGCCGCCCAGGGCTCCATTTTGTCTCCGACTCTCTTCCTTTTATTCATAAATGATCTCTTGTCTGTCACTTCTAATCCATTAAACTTTTTCGCCGTAGACAATACCCTCAGCTTTTCATATTCGTTTCTAGATTCACATCCTTGTCCTTCGGATGTGGAACTTCAACGGCAGCGTATGATAAGCTCATTAAATTCTGATCATCTTGACAGCATTGTCCATTTGTCCAATGGGGAATCAAAAACCGTGTAGAATTTAATGCTTTGAAAACTCAATGCTGTCTCCTGTCGTTAAAGCATAACCCAACCCCGATGCCACTATCTATGAGTGGCACTTGCATCCAGGAAACCAATCAACTATCAGTACTCGGTATGTGTATTATACAGATCACCTCTTATGGAATGATCACATATTCGATATCGCCAAAACTGCTGCCAGGTGCTTAGGATTTCTCCGACGATGCAAGAAATTTTTCACCCCTTCTGATCTGGCTATAATCTACAAAGCTTTCATCCGTCCAAAGCTTGAATATAATTCGCATATCTGGGCAGGTGCCCCTAAAACAAGTTTAAATCTCTTGGATAGAATTCAAAAAAGGGCTTTAAAAATGATAGGCGACAGAACTATAATCGAAACATTTACATCGCTAGAACACCGCCGCAATGTTTCATGCCTTTCGTTGTTTTATCGATATTTTTACAAACAATGTTCTGTCGAACTAGCCAGTTACATTCCACGCCTTAAGCTATTCAGCCGTAATACTCGCACTTCTAGAAATGCTCATCAGTTTACCCTTGAGCTCAATTTCGGGCGTACTGTCAAGTATAGAGATTCTTTCTTAAATCGCACATCGAGAATGTGAACTTTAAGACCAATGTGCACCGGTATCTCCTCTTAAATCCTTCCCTATTTTCCTAACGCTCGCACTGTGTTTAAATATAAACATATAAAGGGTACTAATAACCCCTTGAGTGCTTGTGAATTATATAAAAAAAAAAATGATCGTAAGAGATGACGAATTTATTTTTGATTTTTGCCAATTCAGAATATTGATCTGAAATGTTAGTGCTATGGCAATGTTGAAGTCCATCATAAATTCTGGTTGCTCGGTGTCAGCAAATTCTTTTTGAGATCATATCACATTGTCGTCAATTGTGTCTTTTAGTTCTTAAGCTTGTGTTTTTAATTAAGGGGGTTTATATTTTTTAGCATTGATGGTAGTATTGTTTGATTGTTTTTTTTACAACCTTTTCGTTACTACCTTTGTGGGTTCATAACCGACATTTTTCAAACAGAAAACACGTTAAAATATTAAATTAAACTTTTACGCTTGATAACTTGACATTTCAATTTACTGACTTGAAGTTAGTTAGAATTGAAAAGAAGCTATTTGCTTAGTTGTTTTGTTTGTATCAGCAAATGGGCCTTAGTTACTTTAGATTAACCTTTTTACAATACACGAAAACCTACAATAACAACAAAAACTTATAAGAAATCGTTCGACCCAAGTTTTTAGAACGAAATTTTCTTTATTGTTTCAAAATATTTGACTCTGATTTCACGTTTCTGATTTTAAGGGTGGTTGTCTACTTAAAACATTAAAAAATTACTCCAAAATCTGAACACGTTTTATTCGACATTCAACAAACAGATCTAGTTGAATTACACAGTTTTTATCCATAAAAATAAAAAGTATGTTCATTCAATTTTTGTGTAAACTTATCTTTATAATGAAATCATAAAATTAAGACGTTGAATGGATAACTTATTGATCCTCAAAAATCAAAAATTTATATTCAAGTAAGCCTAAACTTTAGTGTGCAACAAATGCTTGAAGCTTAATACAAATCATGCTTTCATATTACAGGAGTTTATTTCGGACTGACCAGATTACATACAGAGATGTGAATATGTGATCCGAGAGTTTTAAAAGAAAGCTACTTAACTCTGTATACTTTTATTGAAATTTATAGCCTACAATTTATTCAAATTAATGAAAATTAATGTGTGTTCGCGGAAGTCGGTGAACAAGTGAAGTGTTCTTTTTTTATTTTTTCCATGATTTTTACAGTTGCTATAAATCTGTTTTGAAGGTCCGATCACATCATACAGGAATTTAGTATGAAATTTATTCAAAATGCATAAATCGTAAGAAATATCTTTGTATATATAGACTCCATTCTATTTCATATACAAAGGAAGTATCATAAGCAGTAAGAAGGCTATTTTGGAAGTGCAAAAAATAAATCCCCAAGGCCTTGAGCTCACAGTTGAACACATACATCTTGTATGGTGTATCCGATACCTCCATTTTTCTAGTTTTGTTAAATATTCAAAACTGAAGAATACTAGCTATACAACAGTGTTCTAAGAGTTAAAACGTTTTTCAAGTTTAAGTTGGAATATTTCGAATGATTGGTTCAAATTGAGCCTGGTAAAGCGTTCCAAAAAATCTCTATACTTAACAGTACGTCCGAAGGGCTCATAGATAAACTGATGAGCATTCCTAGGAGTACGGGTATTACTGTTGAGTGGAGAAATACAACTGGCTATTTTATTAGAGCATTGTTTGTGAAATTATCGCTAAAACAATGATAGACATGAAACCTTGCGGCGGAGCTCGGCGGTGCTCAAGAGAAGAGAAGTCTCAGTAATAAAACGATCGTCTATCATTTTCAAAGCTCTTTTTTCAATTCTATCCAAAAAGACTTAAATACGTTACTGGGGCACGATCCTAAATAGGAGAATTATACTCAAGTTTTGGACGAATAAAAGCTTTGTAAATTATAGCCAGATCAGAAAGATTAAAATAACTTCTTGCACTGTCGGAGAAAACTTAAGTCCTTAGCAGCATTTTTGGCGATGTCGAATATGTTATCTCTCCACAATAAGTGGTTTGTGATGCACATACCTAGAACTGAAAGCTGTTCAATCTCCATGCAAGTACCACACATAAATAGTGTCATTATGGTAGCGTTTCACATCGCTGTCGGAATTTAATGATCTTATCATACGCTGCTGTTGGTAGTCCATATAAGAAGAACAAGGATGGGAATCTAAAAACGAATATGAAAAGCTGAGGGTACTGACATCAGCGAAACAATTTAGTGGGTTAGAAATGAGAAAGAGTGTTGAAGATAGAACCGAGCCCTGGGGCACACCAGCATTTATGTTGTGGTTTTCAGACTTGAACTCATCCAATAATACTTGTATTGAAAGATCCGAAAGGTAATTACTAATCCAATGAAGAAGGGATTCAAGAAAACCGAAAGCACGCGTTTTCGATAAGAGAGCCTGATGCCAAACCCTATCAAATGATTTTTAAATATCAAGTGCAATAACCTTACATTTTCTAAAACGATGTAAGGATTTGCTCCACTGTTCGTTGAGATGAACAATGAGATCACCAGTGGACCTATTGCTGCGAAAGCCGTACTGTCGGCCATTAAGAAGCTTTCGATTTTCGAGATATTTCTTGACCTGATAATGACCTTAGAAAGAAGAAATGTAAGTGCAATCGGTCGTTAATTAGAGGGTAAATAAGATTCGCCTTTTTTGGGGATGTGCTGGACAAATACTGTTTTCCATCTGCTCGCAGCAGGATCTGAGGAGTACATAAGACGAAAAACATAGGATGAAAAGGCTTACGCAGTGGTTTTTCCAGCGTTCAAGAACACCTCATGTGCAGATTTATGTGTGTTAAGATCTCTTAGGACTCTTCCCACAATATAGCTACTGGATGACATTTAAAACGAAAAAAAAAACATGGTTAATTGTAAATAATCTGGGAAAAACTATTTACCTTAATCGCTTTTCCCGAGACCGAATAATAAGCTAATTGCACTTAAATAGGATTTTTAATCAAATAATGCAAAAATAATGCTGCAATAATTTTGCTGAAAGTTGAAGGGTATAATTTAATTTGAATCACGTGTATTGCATTTCAATTGTTGTAATAAAACTCTGGTACTGCTGTCCAAAATTAAACCCGCCCGATTTATATTAAAATTTAACGCAAATTTAAATTCAAACATACATGCATTGCATATATTGAGAACCTTTTGGCATATGAACTGAATTCCTAATATAAACCCTTTTTATATTCACAGGATATGCTTTTAACTCTGAAAAGTGTGGGCTATACGAGAACATACATACCTCTAGATACGAGTATGTATATATTTTACATGCCTATGTCTACTTTTATACACACTGTAATTGTTCCTCTAATCTTGTGCTCTTTGCAAATGGACATTTATTTTAAATCCTCAGATTGAATGGCCTACATCACTTTCTGTTTGATTCACCATTTTTGGTATTCCTTGTTTTCAAATGAAAGGATACCCCATGGTGGTTGTGTTATTGGGTGTTTTTGTAGTGTCCTCACTCTCAGTATGAATAGTGAATGGAATGCAAGTGCCAGGACATATCACGTGGATAGATGAAGAGATGACGCGTTCAGCCAAGGTGTTCGTTGGTTCGTTTAGGTTCAGTTTGATGGATGCTGTGTGAGAATACAGTGGAAATGTAGGTTTTAAATCCTGACCAAAATTTGTTTTATCTTAAAATAACTGAAAATGGCCAAGGGGAAAAGCTCAAATTTTCTTACTACTCGTCATTTATAACAAATTCTTAAAGACTTAAAAATAATTTTAGTATTCTGTGTTTATCAAACTAGAGATACTTTTAGGACACCTATGAAATTACAAAAAGAACTTATTTTAATTTCTAAACTTTTATTCCAGAATTAAAAACATTCCTGACCGCTGTAATGCTCTTTTTCTGATGAAGTTTGCTTCATTCAACTCATTGCGTTAAATTTCCGAGCGCATTTTGTAGTATGTACCCATCTCGGGCTTAGAAAAGCTTTTCTAGCCTTGTATAACATGTTTGTTTGCGTATAGTTCAAAGAGCCCAGCTTAAGGATAAAATGGCTCGACTTTAGAAAAAGGCTATACAGTATACACAAAAACATAAAAATACATTGTGTTGGTGTATATAGGATGAATGAACGTGATTATTTTTGAACTCTTAGTCTTTACACGCGGTGTTACTATAGCTGCGATGCACTTTTTTGAAGGATATACTTGGCGCGTGACAAAAAGGACTTTAGCACCTTTACCTCAATGCTCAGACTTTTTACTATATAAAGACATTGCCAACAACTCTATTCATTTTGCATTCCTTAGCGATAAGTTTCAATGGAGGTAATATAGTGAATTGTGAATAGAAAAAGGGGATACAGGAATGTATAGATGTAGTGTACGAATACAGTTTTATACATTAAACTGTATTTTAATATTCCACTCAGCAAGTTTTTTGTTTAACTAAAACCGAGTACACAGGAGCATAGAGAGTTATATGCATTTTTATTTTCTTAGGCAAATTAAGTTTTTTTTTTTTATTTTTATTCAACATTAGGTACTTTATTGCGGGTTTAAAAAGTTAACTGCTGAGTATACTAGTTGAAAAATTGAAAGCTTATGTGGGTGTATTACGTCAAATTTATCATAGGAGTTCTAAAAGTTTAAAACTTTAAGGAAAAGACATAATCTTTTCTTGTAGCATTTAAATAAATCTAACCTATTTTTATGTTACAGAAAAATTACCTACTGATATATTTATTAAATACGTTAAATGAAAATTCTAACGTTAAGTTTACGATATTTACTTAAATCTAAACATCAAACTTATGTACATAGTTTCAATAAGAATAGAGAATTTGTTAAATTTACTGATTAATTGATTAAGAGGACTGTTGTCGCCATAGTTCGGGGTACATTTCTTCTTAATCGACAAAGAATATATGGCAATCGGTCCATTCAATACTAAAGGTTTATCAGGCCAGGGGAAAAACGAAGACAAAATCTTAAAAATCTACGTTAAACACTTTCTATTCTTTAAGTATGGCACTAATACAATGCTAGCGCATTCAAGAGTTCGCCTGACAAGAGAAAAATACAAAATTTTAATTACATATGGGTCACGGAACTTTCACGGAACTTTTTTGACGAAACCAAGTGAAAACACCAAAGCCAGAAAATATATTACCTTTGCGTGTAAAACACATTGTCTTACATTTGTCAATATTTAAAATATAACTACGAGTATTATTACTGCACCTTTTTTAAACTTGATTTATATCTTCTTGTAACTCTTTACAATCCTTGATGGAGTTAATAATTCGAACCATTTTAACATCATCTTCAGATTACAATATAGGATTATAAAGGGTTATTTTTTAAAAGTTATATGAAAGATTTTCAAAAAAACACATACAATTCAGAAAAATGCAAGAAATCTTTATTTGAATCGATATATAATTTAATGTTTGAATATTATTTTATGCAAATGTTGACCTTGACTGCACCTCAAATGGTCCATCCGCTGGTCCAATTGTGGCATACTCTTTCCAACATTTCGGCCGGTATCTCACAAATAAATGCTTTAAAGGCAAAAAATAGTTTAAAGGCGTTAAATCGCACGATCTAGGCGGCCAATTGACCAGTCCCGAACGTGAAATAAAATGTTCACCGAACTCGCCTCTCTATAAGTCCATTGTTGCGCGAGTTAAGTAAAAGATCCTCTGAGATCTTAAAAAAATATATTTTCATATATTTTCTTCTCCGACTTCAACTTTGGAGGAAAAGTGATTGAAACGAATTTTTAAGCGGAACGATCTTCTTTATTGAACGAACGAATAGAACTAACTTAAAACTAAGATACAATTTATGTTTAAGCCTACGGTGCCGATATATGCCAATATGTTTATAGATAGTGTTATATATATTGTAAATGGATTTAAAGGAAGATGCTGTGTTTGAAGGAGGATGCTGTGTTTGTCTTCCGTTGTTTACTTTGGTTCTCATGGCATCGATGTTTTTGTTTAGTCTGGGATTTTTCATGGCTAAACTGCTGACATCGGTATCTGGATGGATACCAACTGTGGAGTGGCCATGGGTATTGGTACCTTTGTAACTCGCGTGCTGTGTGGCATGTGACACCGTCTTGTTGAAACCAAATATCATGCAAGTCAAGCTCTTGCATTTTGGGCAAAAAAAGTTGGATATCATCTCACGGTAGCGCTCACCATTCACAGTTACGTTACGATTCGCATCATTTTTGAAGAAGTACGGTCCAATGATGCCACCAGCTCATAAACCGCACCAAACTGTGACTTTTTCTGGATGCATTGGTGGCTCTTGCAATGCTTCTGGCTGATATTCACTCCAAAATCGACAATTCTGCTTATTTACGTACCCATTGAGCTAAAAATGAGCTTCGTCGCTGAACACAAGAAGCGCGCGATGAACTTTCTTAACAGAGCACGAAGTTTGATAATAAAATTCAATAATTTGCAAGCGTTGTTCGTTTGTAAGACGATTTATGGTTAAATTATAGACCAAACTGAAGCTGTTTGACAAGGAAACAAAACACGAAACGTGCGTCGGCTGTTTAAACCAGTATTACCAAAAAGATAATAGCTAAAAAATCACCCTTTTATTAAACATTTTACGACCCAAGTCGAATTCCTGAAGTAGCAGGTCAATCCACCAACACCCTAGTAATAATAAATACGCAATCAGTGTATTACTGCCTCTAGGCACATCAGACTATTCTTCAGGAACTTTAAATGCTTCCTCGATAATGACGTGGATTCCAGCGCTGATATGGTTACAAATTTAATTCTTAATTCTTAATTTAAATTTTATCCCGAATAGGGTAAAATCTGTAAAACCCAAAGAGAACTCTTGGTTTGATTCAAGCTGTAAAGAGGTTAGAGATGTGAGTTTTCCGTCTAATACTACCCGATGCCGATGTAATTTACAAAGCCTTCATTCGTCCAAAACTTGAATATAATTGGCATATTTGGTAAGGTGCCCCTAAAAAAAATGTAAGTCTTTTAGATAGGATCCAAAAAAGAGCTTTGAAAATGTTAGGCAATAGATCTATTACCTAAACATTTAAATCACTCGAACACCATCGCAATGTTTCATGAATTTCATTGTTTTGCAGATATTATTTTAAACAATTTTCTGTGGAACTAGCCAGTTACATCCCCCCCTCTCTCAAACAATTCAGACATAATACTCGCAATTCCAGGAATGCTCATCAGTTCACCCTTGAGCTCAATTTCGGACGTACTGTTAAGTAAAGAGATTCTTTTTTGAACCACTCACCAAGAATGGGAAATGCTTTACGGAACTCTGTTTTTTCCTCCCATTTTAATATTCAATATTTTAAGACCAATGTTCAATGGTGTCTCCTCTTAAATCATTCTTTATATTTTCCTAACACTCGCACTTTGTTTAAACGTAAACTTGTCAAGGGTGTTAATAACCCCTTGAAAGCATGTAAATTATAAAAAAAAGAAGGCAAATCATTAATTAATAAAATGAACAGCAATGGACCCTTGACGTTCACCAGAATTGACTTTAAATTGTCATGAAGAGTTATTCCTGAATATGACGAAATAAACATAACAAAAAGATCGTTTAGCTTTATTCATGACTTAATTTGTTAAATGCCTCGCTAAAGTCTGTAAAGATACAATCGACTTAAGTGTGTGCAGTGCATCCAAACAAAAAGTAGAGAATTTTAATTAATTAGTAATACCTAATTCATTTTTTTTTTTCACAAATCCATGATGATTTTTTACAAAGATCCGGTAATTTAGAACATTTCAGAGACTCGTTGAAAAGAATAAACAATGGATGGGATGCATAAAACACAAATGATGCTCCATCAGGGCCATCCAAACTTTTCATGCAGTTAAAATAAACACCTTATAATAAGTCTTTGTTATAGTAAGTTTTCGGTTTGTCGCGTGTAACTAACATTTATATCAACGCTTTTACATAAAGTTCGGCACCGAAATTTAGATTAAGCTAATTATTTATTTTAAAAAGAACTCACGTGGACCTTGTAGTTTGAGATGACAAAAGATTTGCCATTGTCCTTTATTAAATTATGTTCTTTAAAGTTAAAATTTCGAAGAAAAAAAACTCTATTATCCCTCGGAATAAACTTGCCTAGACTTAAAAATCTCTTCCATCATGAAAAATATACAAGAAGAATATGATTTTGATTTAGTAATAACTTTCAAATAAATACAACCGCCTCCAACTTTAGTTTTAATCAAATAATAAACCCCCAAGGTAAAGACTTTCGCTTTGTGCAGGAAGATGGAGAAAAAAAACCCTAACTCGTTTCATGTGAAATTTTATTTCGCATAAAATTAAATTCTAAATCCGATTAGGACATAAAGACCCTTTGCCTAACTAAAGATACGAGGAAACCAACCGGCGGCGCGCAGAAAAAAGTTCAATATTATGTGTACCTATAAAGGAAGAAGAAAAGCAAAGAATAAAGTGGCCAGTTTCAGAACTTACTATGTACGACTTTTTTTCTGTAGATATATAGACCAAAGCTTATTGCTCCAGTTACTTTCCTAGAAAACTGATTATTCTAATGGGATGATGGACTCAGTTACTTGAGTTG
Source organism: Eupeodes latifasciatus (assembly GCA_920104205.1). Taxonomy (NCBI): domain Eukaryota; kingdom Metazoa; phylum Arthropoda; class Insecta; order Diptera; family Syrphidae; genus Eupeodes; species Eupeodes latifasciatus. Next base: position 85,223,155 of record OV049926.1, on the reverse strand, counting down.
TTCTTGTCTCAAATGACTTTCAAAACTTTCCGGCGGGAGGTGATTTTAATAAAAATGAGAGATGGAGAGAGATCGAAAAAAAGAACTAAATGAACAATATTTCTTAATAATTAAAGGACTTTTACGTTTCAAATTTATCATCTTTAAGTATCATCTTTCAAGGACTGAAACTGAAACGAAAAGGCGAATGAACAAAAGAAAATATATAAATTTAAATAAAATTAACAGCAGAATGCACATTGAAATTAAGCCTGATTCAGGGTGCTGAAAAAGCCAACCTCCCTCATCCCCATTAAAAATAAAAAAAAAACCAAAACTTCTTAAGAAGTTTCTTTCCAAAATGAGTCCATGAATTATAATTTCTACTAGAAACCTTTACCAACCCTCTATACGTAAGTTTATATATGTGTCCGTTCGTCCATCAGTCCGTCGCGGCGTCGTCGTCCACCTACATAATGCGGATGAAGATGAAACTGGAATGAAAATTGGTATCAACAAGGAGAACAAGAATTCCGAAACTAGCAGTCAGAGAAAATATGTTGTTGCAGCAAAAATATTTTCTCCTAAAGACAGACAAGAGTAGGGATCCATTTGGTCAAATTAATTACTTAAAAAATGGACTTTTATTTCATCCTGCTGCTGCTATTGCTTCTGCTGCTGCATCCTTGGTAGTATAGTCCTCGTACTTGGTCTCTCCTTTTTGTTATGATTTTTCCTCTTTTTTGTTTTAATTCTTCATCTGTTGTCATCATCTGTGTGCAGTGGTGGACTTCTTTTGTGTTGACCATTAAAAAGAAAATAAGAAGAAAAATAGTTAAACACAAGTGAAACATCCTGAAAATGTAATTCATTAAGAAGCGAACATCCTTTTTTTACAGGGTGGGCTTACGGTGCAGTGGCGTTGGAGGGATGCAGTCGAAAAGTCAATTCTGTGTATACCCAAACCACCCCCATAGAAGGCGGGCAGTCGTAGCTTTCCTTCTCAGCAATCTGTCATTTGAAATAAATTCTTTCAGTACTCGACCAAAAGTTAAATTAAATTTCGAGAAGGCTAATTCTGGACTTTTATTTTGGCATGAAGCACATCAGAGATCAGCATCACACATGCACGGAGGAGACAGTAGCTTCCTTTTAAACTTGTTTAATTCTGCATGAGGTTTAACTTACTCGTACCTCACCATGGTACAGGTAAGTCTCACGTATTTGATTTTGTGGTTTTTTTGGCTAAAAAGTTTTTCCACCCTTACTCGTCTTGGTAGGCAGGTATGCAGGCAGGTAAGAGGGCAGGCAGGCAGGCAGGCAGGCAGAAACAGTCTGCTGTGTAGGCAAAAAAAGTTTACCTAAATATACGAACTAAAAGTTTTATGTGAGATAAAGAAGTTGTTCGAGCTACCACATTTTTCATATATGAAGAAAAGTTTCATCCCTCAAATGTAATTTTATGGCTAACCCCAAATTGCTTATGGTCACTTTATTTTCAAGTGTTAAAAATTGTTGGTAGTGAAGGTTTAAAAAGTTTAAGAAAGAATAACACATACTTACCTAAACAGTGTTTTATTTTTGATGCTTACGAAGGTGTATCTTGGTTACGGAATTAGGATATTAGAGTCAAGGGTTTACATTAGACATTTATTTTTCTTATAGAACTCTTCCTGAATCGGTCGAAAATAAAGAAAAAAAAAGTTAAACTGCGTATACTTACATTGAAAAGGGTTCACCAAAAGGAAATTTAAGCATAAAAGTTGTTGTACATTTATGTACCTAATATGAGCCTATTTAAACTTTGTTGCTTATCCCTTTATTCCTTTTTGTTGAACAAATAAGCAATAAAAACAAAGAAAAACCGTACATAATTACAAAGGAAAACCTTAAGGACTTAATTGTTCATACATTTTAATAAAAACTGCACTGAACTCGAAATTGTAGTTTGTTAAATTTATAATTTGGACAAAAATAATTGATGATTGTAATCAACTCAAAGTGAAGTTAGTGTTGGCAAAATTTGTGGCATCTACAAAATATTGGATTTCTGATATTAGGGATACAAATCGTGGAAATAAGATCTTGCATTTTATGTTTTAAGACTAAAATAAGGTGAAAGAAAGAAAGAATGAAATATAAGAATAGCGCACTAATCCGGAAACGTATAATAGTTCTATTCGAAAGCCCTGCAAAAATAAATTCCCAAATTGCTGGCTTTCTCAACTAATTCAAAAGTTGAACCATTGATTTTAAGAGGGTTGGGGTCGAAATACTGTATGGATCAAAATACTGTATTTAAAATACTGTATCTCAAAATACTGTATTACAAAATACTGTATGTACAAAATACTGCATGATCAAAATGCTGTATCTCAAAATTCTGTATTTCAAAATTCTGTATATCAAAATTCTGATATCAAAATGCTGTAAATAAGGCTAAAAAATAAAAATTGGTTTGACAATGTAAAAAAATGCTCATAAAAAAAATAAAAACGCATCATAATAATTTTTCATTAGCATAATGTTCTAATTCTAATATGTTTCCCTTGAACAATAACATATACATATATAAATAAATAAATTAGGTGGCGCTACAGTCCTTTCAGAACTAGGGCCTAGTGAATTACAACTCTCAACCATTCCTGTGTGCGAGTAATGTTGTTACAGTTTCAAGCCGATTCCGAACGGCTAATTTGAGAAAGCACTTTTCATGACAAGAATTACTCTTGAAGGATTTGTCAATTCCTCGCAAGAGGCAGTACCCGTGAAAAACACTTTAGATGGCATATGCAGGCTTTGAAACCAACATAATATGTACGATGTACTTATGATAATCCATAAGTCTTTGAAATAATAAAAACAAAAACAATATAAAGGTATCTTCTTCTTAATTTCTCTTTACCATTTTCTTCTTCTTAGTTATTTGTATCTCTCTCACATTTTTACATTAATTCTTCCTATCATAATCAACAATTGCATAAACATTTGCACCAAACTAATTGATCTGTCAAAACTTCCAGTATTATACAGTATTATGAGATACAGTGTTTTGACAATACAGCATTTTGAGACACAGTAATTTAAATTTACAGTATTTTGAAATACATAATATTAACCCTACCGTATTATGACCATACAGTATCGTACAGTATCATACAGAATTTTGACCATACAGTATTTTAAAATACAGCATTTCGACCGCTCCCATTTTAAGATCAGAAAAATAGGGAAAATTAAGCTCAATTTCTTACAGATCACAAGGCATTTTGTTTGTTTGGATTTAAGATAAGCCTACATTAATTTGGCCCTTCTCTCAAAAAGTGATTTCAAGTAGATAGACAATTTTGAATATCATTCGGAGTTATTTAACTATAAACAGTAATGACTCCAAGATGAAGACTATTGTAACTAGAAACTTTAGTAAAAGTTGAATTATAAACTAAGTTTTAATGTTTTTTGTAGCCCAAACGTTAATTGATCGATTTCAGGTCTAAATTGTTGTTCATTTCTTTTCAGCTCCGAGGAATTTGACAAATTAAAGTTTTTTAAAGATTTCCACGTTTTAAAGCCTTCATTCGTGCAAAACTTGAATATAACTCACATATTTGGGCAGGTGCCCTTAAAAAAATGTAAGTCTTTTAGATAGGATCCAAAAACGAGCTTTGAAAATGATAGGCGTACAAACACTTAAGCCGTAATACTCGCATTTCCAGGAATGCTCATTAGTTTACCCTTGAGCTCAATTTCGGACGTACTGTTAAGTAAAGAGATTCTTTTTTTAACCACTCATCGAGAAATTGGAATGCTTTACTGAAATCTGGTTTTCCCTCCCATTTTAATATTCAAAATATTAAAACCAATGTGCACCGGTATCTCCCCTTAAGTCCTTTCCTATTTTCCTAACACTCGCACTGTGTTTAAACGTAAACATGTTAAGAGTATTAATAACCCCTTGAGTGCCTGTACATTATAAAAAAAAGTAATCCATTTTGGTTTATCTGAAATATCTCACGAATAAATATTCTTACGGGCTTCAATACAATTTAGTACACATTTCGATCGTTATACAGAATTGCTATATGAAATTTTAAAATTTTAACATATCATTTTTTTTGTTTTTTGTTTTCAATATTTTTTATTTAGAGAACAACTTTTGTAATAACTGATAAATTTATTAATAACTATACTGAGGTACAAATTCACTAAAAAATACTTATAAGTAAATTTTAGGTCCGAAATGTATTTAAAACTTATAATCTATAACTTATAAACTTAAACTTAAACTTAAACTTAAACTTAAACTTAAACTTAAACTTAAACTTAAACTTAAACTTAAACTTAAACTTAAACTTAAACTTAAACTTAAACTTAAACTTAAACTTAAACTTAAACTTAAACTTAAACTTAAACTTAAACTTAAACTTAAACTTAAACTTAAACTTAAACTTAAACTTAAACTTAAACTTAAACTTAAACTTAAACTTAAACTTAAACTTAAACTTAAACTTAAACTTAAACTTAAACTTAAACTTAAACTTAAACTTAAACTTAAACTTAAACTTAAACTTAAACTTAAACTTAAACTTAAACTTAAACTTAAACTTAAACTTAAACTTAAACTTAAACTTAAACTTAAACTTAAACTTAAACTTAAACTTAAACTTAAACTTAAACTTAAACTTAAACTTAAACTTAAACTTAAACTTAAACTTAAACTTAAACTTAAACTTAAACTTAAACTTAAACTTAAACTTAAACTTAAACTTAAACTTAAACTTAAACTTAAACTTAAACTTAAACTTAAACTTAAACTTAAACTTAAACTTAAACTTAAACTTAAACTTAAACTTAAACTTAAACTTAAACTTAAACTTAAACTTAAACTTAAACTTAAACTTAAACTTAAACTTAAACTTAAACTTAAACTTAAACTTAAACTTAAACTTAAACTTAAACTTAAACTTAAACTTAAACTTAAACTTAAACTTAAACTTAAACTTAAACTTAAACTTAAACTTAAACTTAAACTTAAACTTAAACTTAAACTTAAACTTAAACTTAAACTTAAACTTAAACTTAAACTTAAACTTAAACTTAAACTTAAACTTAAACTTAAACTTAAACTTAAACTTAAACTTAAACTTAAACTTAAACTTAAACTTAAACTTAAACTTAAACTTAAACTTAAACTTAAACTTAAACTTAAACTTAAACTTAAACTTAAACTTAAACTTAAACTTAAACTTAAACTTAAACTTAAACTTAAACTTAAACTTAAACTTAAACTTAAACTTAAACTTAAACTTAAACTTAAACTTAAACTTAAACTTAAACTTAAACTTAAACTTAAACTTAAACTTAAACTTAAACTTAAACTTAAACTTAAACTTAAACTTAAACTTAAACTTAAACTTAAACTTAAACTTAAACTTAAACTTAAACTTAAACTTAAACTTAAACTTAAACTTAAACTTAAACTTAAACTTAAACTTAAACTTAAACTTAAACTTAAACTTAAACTTAAACTTAAACTTAAACTTAAACTTAAACTTAAACTTAAACTTAAACTTAAACTTAAACTTAAACTTAAACTTAAACTTAAACTTAAACTTAAACTTAAACTTAAACTTAAACTTAAACTTAAACTTAAACTTAAACTTAAACTTAAACTTAAACTTAAACTTAAACTTAAACTTAAACTTAAACTTAAACTTAAACTTAAACTTAAACTTAAACTTAAACTTAAACTTAAACTTAAACTTAAACTTAAACTTAAACTTAAACTTAAACTTAAACTTAAACTTAAACTTAAACTTAAACTTAAACTTAAACTTAAACTTAAACTTAAACTTAAACTTAAACTTAAACTTAAACTTAAACTTAAACTTAAACTTAAACTTAAACTTAAACTTAAACTTAAACTTAAACTTAAACTTAAACTTAAACTTAAACTTAAACTTAAACTTTAATTTGAGATGTTATTGTAATCGGTCCGATTTGTACAGTTGAAAAGTTTTTCATTTCTCGACGTTTCAAGGTCCCTAGAATTTACTTCCGTACGTCCATACGTTAGAGATACCATTATTCACATCGTCCATATCTCGAGAACCAGTATAGAGATATCGACTTCAGATACATTTTGTTTTACAGATAATAACATCGAAAGGTACAGAAAGGGCTTTTAAATTGAGTGGGTGGTTTTTTTACTATGGCAATTTAATAATAATATTTTTTGAACAAGAAATGATATTAACTCCAAAATAATGTCATATAACAAAAAATAACGTCTTATACAAGGTTAGGTTAGGTAAGGTTAAAGTGGCTGCGGATTCAGAATCCACACACTTAGGCCAAAAGAAAAGGCCCTTTGTGATACCACATGAATCTAGATAATTACTACCCACTAGTCGAACCATTTTGAGCTTTTTATAAAGCGAAGGAGATATCTGATATCCTTTTTAGCTAGTTCACTGGGATCATCAAAAGAGTATTCTCCCACATGAAGCTTGCGTCTTATTGAAAGAGCAGGGCAGGTGCAGAGGAGGTGAGAGATTGTTTCTTCTTCCTCCTCGTCCATGCAGCTCTTGTAGAAATCATTTGAGGCTACGCCAAGTCGTATTGCGTGTCTGCCTATAAGACAGTGTCCCGTAAGGACACCTATTAGGGAGCTAATATGAAGTCTGCTTTGAGATAACAAGTCTTTAGAGCGCTTTAAGTCCAGTGAAGGCCATATTAGTTTTGTGGCTGCGCATGTTGGTAAATTGTACCACCTAGAGTTTGCTATCTCGAAAGCTGTTTCTTTTAGCAGAAGTTTACATGTAGCTATCGGTATACCTATCTTCTCCCTTTCAGGTGAAATAGGTAAGACGGTTCTATTTTTAGCGAGTTCATCGGCTCTACAATTTCCTGCGATGTCTCTGTGGCCCGGCACCCAGCATAGGTGAATGTTAAATTGTTGCGCCATCTCCATAAGAGACGATTGACAATCGAGGGCCGTTAGAGATTTGGTTGAGACGCCGCCGTCAAGAGTCTTGATAGCAGCCTGACTGTCAGAAGTTGATATCACGTTTTCTCTTAGCCAGGAGAGAACCTCTTTGATCCCTAAAATTTCCGCTTGGAAGACGCTACAATGATAAGGGAGGCGGAATGAGATGCTTAGATTAAGCTTTTCTGAGTACACACCACTACCAACTCCCTCATTTGTCTTGGTCGGTGTAAAAATGGATGCTTTTGTCATCCAGGAGTTTTTTGTCTACCCATTCATCTCTGGATGGAATGGATACCTAAAAGTTTTTTCCAAATTCGGGTTTTGGAATAGTGTAGTCTATGTACTTTGGTATAGAACCAAAAAGCCTTTATAGAGTGTTGGAGATTAATCTGTAGTATTTGCAGCATTTTGGCTACAAATAGGCAGATCAACCTCCACCACTGTTAAATCCAGCTCATCCAGATCAGACGAAGAGGAACCTAATAGTTCATCTTCTACCTCAATGGGGAGAGCTTTGTTGTTTGAGTCATCAGTCTCCATTAGGGATAAACGTTTGACGTTTTCAGAAAAAGACTGTGCTGTGACAGAAGAGGGCCCTGCCACATTCTCATCCATATCCAAGGATGGGAAGGTGATGATAGCACTGGGACTTCCTACGTCTTGCGACACAGCTTCTGAAGAGGTTTCGGAAGAAGAATGTGCTGCGACAGAAGAGGGCCTAGGTACATCATCATCCAAGGAAGGGAAGGTGATAGTATCACTGGGACCCCCTACGTCTTGCGACACAGCTTTCGAAGATGGTTGAAAAGGCTCGCATGAAGCGTCTACCTCATCTTTTTTATAAATGCCGAGCGTGGCTGTCTCGAAACCGTTTCTTATCACTCCCTTATCTCGCGCCAGAGAAGCCACAGAGTCTTTATTGATTACGATAATCGCACTTCGATAAAGACCCTTTGGCTACTCCAGTTTCGCGATCTTCCACTCGTGACAAGGGAGGTCCGGGTTGCTGATCTTAATCATCTCACGTATGTCATCTGGACATGAGGGTTCTCTCTCGGCCTACATGGAATATCTTCCTTTGCAACGACCTCGAGTTTTGCGCCTGGCCAAACTTCGCCCAGCATGCCGACAGCAAGCGTATATAGATCGCGCGACCTCCGATCGTTACAAGCGATGAGTTTGACATGACCTTGATACCAACCCCCATCGCTTGTTACAGGCGGTGGACCCGGATGCTCTCGTATGACTTTGAGAAAACCAGCCGAGAGCCCCAGTTTTACCATCTGCCAACGGTCAGAAGTAATCGTGCCATCAATATTGCTCCTATCAATGACCGCAACTATGATCTTGTTGGACTCCATAAGTACATCACTAAATGGTTTAGTGAGAGGTACTCTAACAATGTTGGGAGTGCTGTTGTTCTGCACTTTGTGCTTTTTAGGGACGGGAGTGGACTCCTCCAAAGACCTTTGTCGCTTTGACGTGGAGCCGTAGCTGATGTTGGTGTTGTCTAAGATGGATTTAGCCCACTCTTGCCCCTTGCCTCTTGCTACGGGTGGGATTACTTCCATCCCCCAATGTTGAACCAAGGGATTTTAGAATCCTCATCGCCTACCGCCGCTGTTTATATGAGCTCCTATGTTGGGTGGCGGTATTCGTAGTGGAGGCAGGGTCGTTATTCAAAACGCTGCTAACCCTACGGAGACCACCACTAGGAGCATCCTGGAGAGGTTTACTCTCTTTGGTAGTGGAAAGATCATTATTCACGAAATTCCACTACCGACCTGAGGAAGCGTTTTCGCAAATGATACATCCTGTACCGCACTAGATGTGGGTAGTGACTTGGCACAAACCCTTCTCCGGTGTTTGGCACAGGAGTAACGACAGCCGACGTTGCCGCCGAATTGCCGCCCGGTGTAGATACAACCTGTACCGCACAAGAAGATGGGCAGTGACTATTAGGCACAATCCCTTCTCCGATGTTTGGCACAGGTGGAACGACAGCCGACGTTGCCGCCAAACTGCCGCCCGGTGTAGCTGAAGTACCGGTACCGGTTTGACGTTTTTGTTTTTGTTTTATATCCATTTGGTTGCCACGAGTATGCGAAGTAAAGGGGGGTCCGTCTGTGCAGAGATTCGCTTACACAGATAAGGCTAGCTAATCCGGAGGTCGCCTGGTATCCGGTTACTCCGTTAATGACTGAGCTATTTTTAGAAATTGGGCCCTCAGCCTGGCTGATCACCGGCACGGGTCGTATAACACCTTAGATCCAGCCCAATTGGGAAAAAGGAAAAGGAGAGACGAACAGCAATTAAGCCATAAGCATCCCAGCAAGGAAACTAGGTATTGACAGACAGTGATACACTATACAGTCAGGGGATAAGGAGCCATCAGCCAGCTTAATAGCACAAAGCCGACGTAGGAGGGGGTAAGGATTGGGAAGGGGAGGGGCGAGCGACCTTTGGTTTCAGGACTCTTCTGGAGAAATAATTCCCGAGAATCATTGACCTTATTCAGCTTCTACAACTCGACAAGTTCGACGCTCAGGTAGGAGACGTCTTATACACACATTTAAAACTTTTAGAAAAATTCAATTGACAGTTTTCTTAACAAAAACAAGAACCTTTTCGACGAAAATATCATACAAATTATTTGATTGTGCTCAAAATATTGTTTAATATTTATATTATTTTTGGAAAAAATTCGATTGACAATTTGTGTACAAAAAACGGAAGCCTACAATAAATAACTAAGAACTATCTTATTACGACAAAATACGACACCCACACAAGACTCAGTTATGTACACGAGACTGAGATTGCTACAAAGACAAGACTGACATTTTTTATCGTTGAATAGTTTTGTATAAGAAAATCATCTCTTAAAGATTGAGCTAACTATTATTGAAAATATGTGCTTTTAATAAAATTTAATAAAATGTTTGTTGGTGATGTGTAAAAAATGATAATAACGGGACTAAAAGAAGACAATACATCCTTTTTTCTATTGAATTTCACTGTACGAATATTTTTCTAAATCATACATCTTTTAAATTTCCATTATTATTTAAAATTTATTTGTCACTCAAACATAACATTAAATAATACACAATTCATTACCTGAATTATTTTTTTTCCTTGTCATGTTGATTTTCCAAAGAGTACTCAATTTCTTAAATTAACATATATTGTAATGCTTTAATGTAAAAAAAAAACAATTCCCATAAATTTATCAGCAATTGAATTTTCCAAAAAAGAAAACTATCTTAACTTTTCCATTGCCATCTCATCGCATAAGCAATGACATTTATGTTATTTGCTATCTTAAAAAGCTTCATAAACATCTCAGATATACAGCCTTGCTCTTCCCTGCCCTGTCCTACCCCGCACCCTATTGAAAAGCAGTTTTTCCCGTTGCTCCGTATATTTTTTTCAAAAATATTATTTTATAGCAGCTAGTTTACATCATAGCTCTTTTAAATCATTTATGAAAAGATCGTCTCATATGCTTTCAAAATATATACATACATGTAAACTCCAAAGTGTTAAGGATCAAAACGGACATAAAGTGAAAGTAATGTAATGTGCGGTACGACGAAAACAAGCTATCACTTACGGCAATACTACACATTCATTAGATATTAAATTTTACATCATTTCAATGTTTGCTTGCCGCCTTCTATCTTCAAAACATCACAACATTTACTCGAGAAAAAACCTTGAAAAGACCACAAATATCGCTTCACATTTGTACTCCTTTTGAAGTGCGGTAAATGAAGGACACCCTTCCTTCGAGAGTGACAACAAAGGACGAATAGAAGCAAGCAAGAAATAAAAAAAAAACTTTGAAATGGAGAGAAAGTCCTTTGAAGGGAATGAAAAATGTGACTACGTTTCTTCCGTCGGATAAACTCCTGCGACACTAACCACCAACAACAACATCAAGAACAAAAACAAAAAAAATTAGACGCATAAGAAGAAAATAATATACGAAAAGTTCTTATTAGGAAAGAACGCTCCAACTTCCAACATTTAAACGATTCACAAGTTCGTCTTCTCCTTTTACGATAGCAGCTCGATTCTTAATCTTCTTCGCTACAAAAGACGATGATGGCGATGGCGATGGCGATGAGGAAGACGATGACGAGGCCGATGAAAACACTACACTAACATCTATACTGTGCAATAAGATGATGGCCCAAGAAAAAGTAGTAGCAGAAGGACGAATCTTTGGGTTGTTTTGTTTGAGGATGCGGTATTAGTGTGAAGTTGTATACCTCTATAGAAAGAAATAGGAAACGAAAAAGGGGACAACTTTCGACATTGACAAATTGCGGGGCGTTTTTCACTTTTACCCTTAAAACGCTCATTTTTAGCGAATGAGTAAAAATCACACAGACATTACAAGGCTAGAATGAAAAGATAGCTAGTTGGTCCTGCACGGTTCGGTATCGGTATACCTCCTGGAAGGACCAGCCAGAAAGGACATTTCTTGTTTTGTCCATAGACACACCATATACAATACATATATATTAGGGTGATTCATTTCCGCAAAAAAATTTTTTTTTCTCGGTGCTCAAGCAAAATATTAATTTACTTATAGAAAAAAAAATTCTCACCAAGGTAGAGCTCTTAATATCAATTTTAAGTACTTGCAATTTAAAATTGAAGTTTTCCCATATAAAATGCATGTAAAAAAATGCTTTTTTTTTCAAAGTTCTAATGCTCACGCACCTTTTACAATATTGTCAACCGGTTTAATGGACCTTATAGGGAATTTTACGCTCTTTAAAATTGCTTTTATGTTTTTTTGTGTAACTCGCACTGGTTCGCCAGTAGGAGTCATCAAAGTGTAATTTTTTGAATAAATAGCTTTTTTTCCAATTTTTTTGAGCAATTCGCAAAAAGTAGGGAGAAAAAAGGGCTGATTCGTAAAAAATAGTCCTTTGACCAGTATTTATTCAATTTACAGCCATTTTTATGCCTCAAAACTTAAGAAATTGATAAATACTAATCAATCATGCTATTTAAATTGAACTTTTTTATTGATTACTAATGTATTTCTCTATAGCAACAACTTTTTTAGAATTATTATGATTTCTGGCTTATGACAAATATAAAAAGAACACATTAATTTAAAAAGAAACAACAAAACTTTAATCAAAACAAACAGAAGGTTACATTATTAGGTAATATATTGCAAAGTTAGTAAACATCTCAATAGTCATAAAAAACAAGTTGATAAATATTAAATAATTACGATTTTTATATAAAGCAGATTAAGATTTTAGAGCTGAGTGGAGCTTTTTGGCACACGTTGCAAATTCTTTTCTGCACTGTTCAACTTCAAAATTGAATAAACTTTATCTATATTCTTCAATGTGTTAATTGATGTGTTATTTTTATATTTATTATAAGTCAGAAATAATAATAATTCTAAAAAAGTTGTTGCTATAGAGAAATACATTAGTAATCAATAAAAAAGTTCAATTTAAATAGCATGATTGATTAGTATTTATCAATTTCTTAAGTTTTGAGGCATAAAAATGGCTGTAAATTGAATAAATACTGGTCAAAGGACTATTTTTTACGAATCAGCCCTTTTTTCTCCCTACTTTTTGCGAATTGCTCAAAAAAATTGGAAAAAAAGCTATTCATTCAAAAAATTACACTTTGATGACTCCTACTGGCGAACCAGTGCGAGTTACACAAAAAAACATTAAAGCAATTTTAAAGAGCGTAAAATTCCCTATAAGGTCCATTAACCGGTTGACAATATTGTAAAAGGTGCATGAGCATTAGAACTTTGAAAAAAAAAGCATTTTTTTTACATGCATTTTATATGGGAAAACTTCAATTTTAAATTGCAAGTACTTAAAATTGATATTAAGAGCTCTACCTTGGTGAGAATTTTTTTTTCTATAAGTAAATTAATATTTTGCTTGAGCACCGAGAAAAAAAAAATTTTTGCGGAAATGAATCACCCTAATATATATGTATATATACATATATATGGTGTGTCTATGGTTTTGTCCCAAACGACGACGAAAACTGCGAAAACGACGACGATGACGAAGCGGAGGGGGATAAGAAAATGACAAAAATTCACTACTTTTCACTTCCAGAAAAATATCTCAAATGCCATAGATAGCCGCTCTGAAGGGTCCTTAGTGTACGTTCTTTATATATGTATATTCGTCTTGTAAATGTGTGTTCTTGTTCTTTTTTCATCTTTCTTTTGTGTGTGCGTTTATTTCGTCTTTATTCTCTATAAAGAATCATAAGATGTAATGACATTTTTTTCAGACTCCTTAGACGCCAACCATCACTATATATCAACAGTCGAAAAAGGGGTAAACCAGGACACAGACCCACACCGGCAAAGAAAAATAAGACATAGTATTACTGTTTATCTCTTGAGACTTTTGAGTTTGTTTGAAAGGATTGAATGGATAGAGGGGGCAGTAGAGGGGTCTTAGCAGTAAGGAGTTATTTTTCATGACATTGTGTAGAGAAATATTAAATAAAAAGACAACAGGATGTAGGATACGAGTAGCTTAGCTATACCATATAGTGTCTTTTTTGACTAACTCACTTAGTCACGTATGTGAGCATTTAGAGCAGAAGACTTACGGGGCTTGGTTAGTGTTTCTTCCGAGTTGGCCAATATTTATTGTTAAGGGACATAGTAGTAGGTACTCCTTTATGTAAACCAAAGGAACATGCTATTAAATTCTTATTACTCTTAGTTAGATAAAATTGTATTTATTACATTTGGCACAAGGCAGATTTTAAACAGCAGCGACTAATATTTGGTAATCTACGACTTTTAAATCTTCTAAAAGCAGGTTCTTCATCTTTTGATATCGAGGAAATAATATTAGTTAATATCGTAAGAAAGTATTGGCTTTATACATATACTATTCATGTAATTCCAAACTGCCCGAAAATGAGCTCTACCACTTTCTATCCAAATACGCTACTATGTTACTGGAACTTTTAGAGTTAAATTATCATTCCTTTTATTTAATTTTAATCCTTTTTTAAAAGTATGAAAATGGTTTAAGGAAAAAGTTATTGTTGTATTCTTTCAACGCCTGAACGCGTAGCAATGAGCTACAAGAAACAATATAAAAGTCATATAAGATCTGAAAACTTCTAGTTATTAAGTGCACAATTCTGATTTTTAAAAAAATTAGAAACAGGAAATAAACATTGAAGCGCATACATACATATATGGTGACGTATAGAAACTTATGAAACGTATTGGATTCGTAAACAAAATTTTAACTCAAGATTTTAATGAATTACATTATAGTTGAGAAGTAGAAAAACGTAGCTCCAGTGATTCCGTCCGTCTATAAGTCTGTTTGTCCTCGGCTTTACAGCCTTAATAATTGGGTCGAATGAGTTGAAACTTATAAATGAAGGTTAGGCCTTTTTTCCATTTTGTATATATGTCGTAATTCGGTAGCTCGAATTTTCTCAAAAACGGCATGATAGAATTTTGGCTGGCGTAGGTTTTTTCGTCTAAAACCATAACGCCCAAATCCTTAAATGTCATAAGGCCCAAAATTGGTCAGAAAACCCAAAAAACCAAAGTGAATTTTGTAACGCCCAAATAAATTTTTAATAAAAGAATGCCCAAATTTTAAGTTTTAATTTTGAATTTGGGTTCTATGACATAAGGGTTGGGCTTTATGACATTGCGATTATTATGATCTCTATCGTTTCTAATGTCTTATCAACCCAAATTATAAAATGTCATAAAGCCCAAAAAGTCACAAAACTCAAATAAAATGTCACATCACCCAAACCGACTTTCAATGTCGTAATGCGCAGATTTATTAATGTCATCACACCCAACAGATTTTGAGTGGTTGAGCTTTTAGAGGCTTATAAATAGTGATGTATGTATGATGGGTATGCTGCCCCCCTGCTTGAACTCACTTTAGGATTTGGGCTACGTGCGATGTTGGGTGCATTCAAAGTTTCCTTGCATTTAAGGAATCTGGATCTAAAAAAACTTTTGCATTCACGTAACCTCGCACCTACCCCAAATCCTAAGGTTACCTAAAACAGGGGGCTGCATCCAAATTTAACGCCATAATGCTATTTTACTTTGAAAATTGGCATTATTTCACTTTCTGCAAGTGAAATAAGGCCAAACATATTTGTTATACTTTTTTGACGTTCTGAGCTTTTGGGCGATCTGCCATTTTTTTTTTGTTAAATGTTTCCGTTTTGGCGATAAAATTTAAAACTCAAAATGTTGTATTGCCCAACATAAACATTTTGTTAGATTGCCCAGATGTTAAAACACATGACAACTTTTGGGCGAAAAGACAATTACAATTCATAATTTACAGGCACTCAAGGGGTTATTAATACCCTTTATATAATTATGTTTAACCATATAGTGCGAGCGTAAGGAAAATATTGAAGAATTGAAGAATAGATACATTAGTCTTAAAGTTCTCAATATCAAAATGGGAGGGAAAAATAAACAGAGTTGTCCAAAGCATTCCACATTCTCGATGTGCGGTTAAAAAAGAATCTCTTTACCTGACAGGACGTCCGAAATTGAGCTCAAGGGTAAACGGATGAGCATTATTGGCGATGCGAGTATTACGGCTAAATTGTTTAAGAAGTGGATTCCAACTGGCTAATTTGACCGAACAATGTTTGTAAAAATATCGGTAAAACAACAAAAGGCAAGAAACATTGATGCGGTGTTCTAGCGATATAAATGTTTCGGCTATATTTCTATCGCCTATCTTTACCAAAGCTCTTTTTTGGATTCCATCCAAAAGATTTAAACTTATTTTTGGGACACCAGCCCAGATATTTTGTCAATTTGACATTGATTTTGTGCTATGTGGAATTTTGTTCTGAAAAAGTTTTTAGGCGATATGAACTCTTGGAGTTCTTTTTATTCGAATGTCATAAAACTCAAAAAAGTTTTAACGCCCAAAGGTTCGGTAATATTGCCTAAATCGTACAAATACTAAATTGTTTAAAACATATTTGATGATCCAACATGTCCATTTGTTGTTTTGATTTTAAAAAATTATTTAACTTTTTTTCAAAACTCGATACCTCAAAGAAGGGTTGGGTACCTTAGCCCCAAAACAAAAATCGCCAAACCAAAATCCCCAAAACAAAATCCCCAAAACATAGTCCCGAAATCTAAAATCTCCGAGACCAAAATCCCCAAAACCAAAATCCCTAAATCCAGAATTCCCAAAATCAAAATCCTTAAGCACAGATTCACCATATTTTGAGTATATCTATGAAATTATGTTTGGCACCAAACATAATTTCTTAGATATACTCGAAATATGATGAATCTGTGCTTAAGGATTTTGATTTTGGGAATAATTCAAATACATTTTGAATTCATGGTATTAAATAAACAAATGAAACAAATAATCTATCATATCAATAATTTTTCCAATAATAATGTTTTTAATTGATAGTACGGTGCGGGCGCGGACTAGCAGCTAGGTATGTAAGGCGAGCATGCCGCCCCCTGCAACCCCCCTGTTTGGAATCACTATAGGATTTGGGGTGGGTGCGAGTTTGGGTATATGCAAAGTACTTTTTGCATTAGAGCACTAAAATCAAAGAAATCCCCAATAAAAAAAATCAAGTATGGCAACACTGAACAAAAAACATGGAAGAAATGTCAAAATCAACCATTTTTGCGTGTGTTGTATGCGAAAATGTGAACTTTGAAAATTAATTTAAAATAGAAATAAATGTTTCCTCGCTCTTAAATTGCTATAATTATTATTTATCACATATCTATCAAATAAAAAAAAACGGCGTGTCGAAATTCGTGCTGAGCTAATGGAAAGTTTGGGAAACTTGACCCCCCAAGATCATTTCCTTTGATAAATCTCTTATTAGTGCATATAATCCCGAGTTTTTTATCCTTACAATGCACTTGAAGCGGTGATACCAAGCTTCTACTACATTTTGTGTGCGAGGAAAATTATTTTTTAGACAATTGGCAACTGACTTTGACCTGGGTTTATGTTTTCTTTTGACGCATCCAGAAAATTGTTTTTGAACCAGAAGTAAAGTTTTGAAATGTCGTAATCTTCTGAACTATTGCTTAGCTCCGAAAAGAACACTCAAATGATAAAAACCAACATGCATTGACGGAATTTGAAAAAATTAGATTTGGGGATTTCGTTTGTGAATTATGGGCATGGGGATTTAGATCCTGTGGATTTTATTTTTGGAGATTTTGGTTCTTGGGGATAATGATGTTGTGGATTTTTAAAAGTGTGGGGATTTTGTTTTTGGAGATTTTGCACTTGGGCATTATGTTGGTATCCCTACTTCATTTCCCTTACTAAGCAATAAGCAATTGTTTCGGGGGTTGGTGATAATTTCCCCGAAAGGAAAATTCCCAAATCCAAAATCCCCAAAACGAAATCCCCAGCAGCAAAATTCATATCCAGGGCGAAAATCCCCAAGTGAATATCCCCAAAAACAATTATGTTCAAGTAGTGAATCATGCGATTAAATCGCGCGCGAAATTTAATCGCATGATTCACTACTGGAACATAATTGTTTTCAATATATTAAATTTCATTTATATTGCATGAAGTGCAATCCAAAGATTTGGAAACAAGAACATCATCCATTTCAATTTTTATTCCAAAACAAAAGAAATACTAGTCACTACAAAACAATACTTAGACAGCACTAAGCAAGCACTACGAATACAATGATTCTCTATGAATACTAAAGTCAGACTGAGAAGTGTATGCCTTCATAGTGATTTTTTTATTTAAAAAACTGTTTATCATTATAATTTATTAATATCACAATAAGAGAATTTCATGAGAGTTTTTTCTAAAAACTGCATGCATAAATGAAGATATGCACGGATACTGGAGATTTGGAGATTTCGTGGGGATTTTGGCAAAATAAATTATTTAGTTGGGGATTTTGTCCATTTGTCTTACGTCTTTGGGGATATTATCAAAATGGATTAAATTTGTTTGGGGATATTATTCCGTGGGGATTCTTTTTTTGGGAATTCAATACGACACCCTTGTTTCGGAAAAAGTTCAGTCGATAAACCACGAACCTATAGTATCTTATAATACATAAATGTAAATATGCTTTGTTGGAATCTCAGTAAACCTACATACATACCAAATAAAGTGATCGTGGCCACAATTAAATCATTCTACTCCTTGATCCGATAGAGATGAAAAGAACTTTGTTCTTTTTTCACCCTCATAATATGTTTCATATGAGAAACTATATATAAAAGCTTTTGCAGCAGAAGGTGGCTTCCGGTTCATTAACTAAAGTAAATGGTTTTATCCTGTATCTTACATTTACATCTAAAAGGAATTGATATTCCAACTTAACATACTTACATACGTATTAGATGTTACAACATTATGTAAATGTTCCGCAAACAATAAAAGTCTTTGAATAAACTTTCTATACAATCTTGTTCCCTCTCATACAATGCCAGTGTACTTAAGGGATAGGTACCCAACCTATACCTACTTATGGTATATACCATCCTACATTAGTATATCTAAGGATTTGATTTGAATGCTTTGATTACTAAGCAGCCTTACCAAATCTTAAATAGCAAAATAAAAGGAACTCACAAAAAAACACCAAAGTAGCTATTGTGCATAACAATAGAAATTGAAATAAATAAAAAAACAAAAAACCACAACGAGGAAGAACAAGGATATGAGATTCTCAAGCTAAGTGGGTACACACTACACGAAAATTAATTTTATGTTTTTCACTATACTATAACTAGGTTAAGGTTACACATAGTGACTATACCTAACTTGCTATGTTTCCATATCACAAGTCCATATAGACAGATATAGCATTTTAAAAATACTCGTACATACATAGATTTGTTTTTAGATGTATATTTTCAAGTAGCATCCATGATAATCACCCCCAAAGCATTAACTCTTCCAAGATATAAACAAAAACAAAAAGTGGCACGAACAAAACAAGCAAGCAAACCAGCATCAATTTTGCCAACAACGCCATCTACTTTCCACTTTAGTGTATATGAACCCGAAAAAAGAAGCATTCATGATAGAATAAATTGCTGCGAGGAGATTGTTTTATTTTAGAGGCCAATGATATGGTGGAAACTGGAAATGCAATTCCCCATCACAATGTACGTAGTTTTGTAGATGTATGGTACCATCATAAAAAGGACACACGGATGACATGTTGACATTAAAATTGTTTTGATTATTATTCAATGAATATTTTTGAAAGTTAAGAAGGTTAGGTATAGATGTACATACATCTACTTGGAATTGTATTCGCATCATGGATTATGAGGAAGTGCAGTAAAACATGGCGTACTTTTTTATTTGAAAAGCACAATTTCTGCACAATTCTTATTTGTCAGCTCGTGTAGTTATTGCACAGTTTTAAATCTTTAAAAAATGCATATTACTTCAACAAACGATAGTTGTTACTGCAAGAGGTTATTAAAAGTTTTGTTTTTTGGTGCAAAAAGCATGAGTTTAAACTTAACCCTGTTAATTGAAACGCTAACGTATTCGTATTCCTTATTGGATTGGTAATAAAAATCGCAGAATTCTATGTTCAAATGGTAGACATGTGCATTCAAAAGGACACAAGCGTCCACAGGTTTTTTCTCAAAACCCACCTGTGTCTATCAACTCCTACTCTCACCTCCCCGCGCTGAACATCGGGTGCCTAGTACCTCAACTGGAGATTGGGTTCTAGCCTCAGTGGAAAGTTGTTGGGGGCAGCAAACGAGAGGAGGGGGAGAGGTGTTTCCACTAAGGCACCTCTCCATATCCAGACGGCAGCGGACGAATTCTCGAGATGGAATCAACGGTGGCGTCTACAGTTCCAGTAAGGTTGAACTACTTAGCGAACACCTTATAGGGCTTCTACGACTTATTCGGAGCCCAGGCCTATAAGGAGCGGTTTATCAGGCTCCCCGACCACGTAAAAATCTTCTAGTTGCGAAGCACCAACAGGCCTCGGATACGGACGGATTCACTGTTGACAACCGAAGCAAACGAAATAAGGACAACGAACTTCGGATCTGTACGTGGAATTTTAGGTCCTTAACAGACCACGTGCAGCCGAACAATTAACGGAAGCCCTAAACTGCTGCAAGGCAGATATTACCCCCATCCAAGAAGTGCGATGGGAAACTAAAAGACTGCGATATATACTACGGCGACTGCTACCGAGAACAAAGGCAGCGTCTATTTGGGTGTGGATTTGTTGTTGGAACTAGACTCAGGCAAAAAGTCTTGAGTTTCAACAGTGTGAGCGAGCGCATCACGACAATCCGCATCAAGGCTAAATTCGCCAACATAAGCCTAATATGCGCGCATGCCTCAACAGAGGAGAAAGATGAAGACATCAAAGACATATTCTTCGAGCTCTTGGACAAGACATATGAGCAGTGCCCTGGCTATGACATTAAAATTGTCTTAGGAGATTTTATTTATTTATTTATTTATTTATTTATTTATTTCATCTGTCGACTTACATCTATCAGACTAACATTAACAATAAATATTATAATAATGATAAAATAAATTATATAATGTAATAATATGTACAACTTAAATTAAAACTTAGTTTCCAAGATGCAAAGCACCAATATATATAACGTATAGAACATTATGTTTAAAAATTGATCTCACTTGACTAAAGTCGATTACATTGGAAATGGAGTTAAACGCAGTACAAGATTTGACTATAGTATCATTACGGGCATAGTTTGTTCTATGATACTCAATATAAAAAAAATCTCTAGATCTTATAGATCTTTCAATCCCAATCTAGCTTTCCGATAGCATAACGTGTACATCTTTTCTGAATGTTTTCAATTCTATTACTATGACAAACATAATATGGATTCCATATAACAGAACAATACTCCAAAATAGATCTTAGATTTCAAAGCGTGAGGATCGGAAAAATCTTGAGAGTTTCTCCTTAGGAATCCCAACATGGCATTGGCTTTCGAGATTAAATAATCATAATGCGGTACAAAGCTAAGTTTCTGATCAAAAATTACGCCTAAGTCCATTTTAAAATTGACTCTAAAATAGAATAATTAAATAAAAAACGATGAAGAAGCATGAAAAACGAGAGAACATTACATTTAGAAATCTTAAAGTGCAATCTATTAATAGCACACCAATTAACAACATTATTAAGATCCTCTTGAAGAAGACTTCAGTCCTCTATACTTTTCAAAGACTTAAAAATCTTGAGGTCATCAGCATAAAGCAGACATTTTGAATTCATAATATACAAAGGCAAATCATTTATGAAAAGCAGAAAAAGTATAGGTCCCAAATGACTTCCCTGAGGAACTCCAGATCGGTTAAAGATAACCTTTGACATTTTGTTCCCAATATGTACAAATTGCCTTCGTCCAGTCAAATAACTGCACAACCATATGAGCAAAGAAGAGTGAAACCCCATTAACTGTAATTTTCTTATAAGTATTTGATGTCGAACCCCTTTCAAAGGCCTTTGCAAAGTCAGTAAATATAACATCTACCTGACAACCATCCTCTAATTCAGTTCTTAAGAAATTAGAAAATAAAGTTAAATTAGTACTGGTAGATCGACCGGTAAAAAACCCATGTTGGGGTTCGCAAATGTAGTTCTTCACTTCATTATAAATTCTTCGTTTTACAATTGCTTCGAAAATTTTCGGGATCAATGGCAATTTAGATACAGGACGGTAATTAAAAATGTTTTGTCTTGAACCTGATTTGAATATTGGGGTTATTAAGGATACTTTCCATGAATCCAGAAATTCCCCAGTTTGTAAAGATAAGTTGAAGATTGAAGTAAGTGCTATTGCCATAAACTCAGAACAATTTTTGAAAAATATGGGTGGAATGTTGTGAGGACTACAAGCAAGGTTTGAATCCAAACTCAACAACTCAGCCCTTACTTCATCCACAGTTAGAATCACATAACCAAGATTTGTTATATTATTTCCCCTATAAATATTACCATTAAGGCTTGAAGCGTCTAAGTCTACTACAAAATTTGACTGAAAGAAAGAACTGAACATATCACAAATATCATCCTCACTTTTCGATACAGCTCCTTCATAAAACATATTTTTTGGATAACCTATCGTTTTTCTTTTACTATTAAGGAACAACCAGAATAGTTTGGGGTTGGATCTTATATTTGACTCAACAGAGAAAAGATATTTATATAAGAATTTTTTTAAGAATTCATATTCTTTTTTTGTTCGCAAATATTCCGAACGAATATATGGATTGGATTTACTCTTCTTATATTTTTTATTCAAAGCTTTCTATTGAATCAAATCGGTCTATTGTTTCTCCTTGTCTTTTTTATCGGCACATAGTTGACAAATGCAGTTGTAATTGTATTTAAGAGAAAATTAAAGCTTCCAAGTAAGTTGCTATTAAAAACAATATTCCATTCTATTTGAGAAAAAAATTGATTAATCGCAATGTAATCAGCTTTAGCAAAGGTGACGTGAAATAACGCCAAATGAAAAAAGAGGCTGGGATGCGACCCACACTGATAACTTCCCATCCCGTCTATCGATTTGTCTTGCTTAAAAGTTTGTCTAAATGTATCAATTCTTACCAAATTTGCGTTCTATTTTTTGTAGATTTTATTTTTAACTTCCCATAGGAAGTTATTGTAATGGGTCCGATTTGTCAAATTGAAAATTTTGACATTTCTCGACGTTTCAAGGTCCCTAGAGTCGAAATAAAAGATTTTTAGAAAGATGTCTGTGCGTGCGTGTGTACGTACGTCCGTACGTCCGTACGTCTGTACGTCCGTACGTTCGCGATGTTTTTTTCGTCGTCCATAGCTCAAGAACCAGAAGAGATATCGACTTTAAATAAATTTTGTTATACAGATAATAAGGCAGAAAGATGCAGAAAGGGCTCTCAAGAAAATTGCGTGGGTGGTTTTTTTACCATAGCAGTTTAAAAAAAAGGTGAACATTCTGGTTAACCCTAAATATCTCATGAACCAATGACGCTAGAGACTTGAATTAAATTTTATATTATATATTGTAACGTGATACAAAACAATTATATTTTTGGAAAAAAATTCAATTAACGGTTTTTTTTATAAATCAAAAAAACTGAAAAAAAAAATTTGTCACTTCGAAAATTTTACGACTAAAATATGATTTCATTTCCAAAACAATTTTGTGCAATGAAGAATAATGTTTTTGACATCTGATAAAATTTTGAGAAAAATCGAATTGACAGTTTTTTTACAAAAAATAATAACCTAAAAAAAAAATTAAAAAAAAGTTGGTAAAAATTGAGTTTTGACTCAAATATCTTTTCAAGACTTTGAGATATTGGCTTTAAACTACTTTTATCTTTCAAAAAATGTTGTTTTCAACATCCAGTAAAATTTTGAAAAAAATAGAATTGACAGTTTTTTTACAAAAAATTAAAAACCGAAAAAAAAATTTAACAAAAGTTGGTAAAAATTGATTTTCGACTTGAATATCTTTTCAAAAATTTGAGATTATGGCTTCTAACTAATTTTAACTTATAAGAAATATTGTTTTCAACATTAGGAAAAATTTTGAGAAAAATTTAATTGACAGTTTTTTTTACAAAAAATAAAAACCTAAACAAAAAAATTAATAAAAGTTGGTAAAAATTGATTTTCGGCTGAAATAGCTTTTCAAAAATTAAAAATATTGGCTTCAAACTTATTTTATTTCACAGAAAATATTGTTTTTTATATTCATTAATTTTTTTATAAAAATCCAACAGTCCGTTTTTTCATAAAAAAAATAAAATCTACAAAAAATAGAACGCAAATTTGGCAAGAATTGATACATTTAGACAAACTTTTAAGCAAGACAAATCGATAGACGGGATGGGAAGTTATCAGTGTGGGTCGCATCCCAGCCTCTTTTTTTTTATGAAAAAACGACTGTTGGATTTTCATAAAAAAATTACTGAATGCCAAAAACAATATTTTCTGTGAGATAAAATTAGTTTGAAGCCAATATTTTTAATTTTTGAAAAGCTATTTGAGCCGAAAATCAATTTTTACCAACTATTATTAATTTTTTTGTTTAGGTTTTTATTTTTTGTAAAAAACTGTCAATTCGATTTTTCTCAAAATTTTTCCTAATGTTGAAAACAATATTTCTTATAAGTTAAAATTAGTTAGAAGCCATAATCTCAAATTTTTGAAAAGATATTTAAGTCGAAAATCAATTTTTACCAACTTTTGTTAAATTTTTTTTTTGGTTTTTAATTTTTTGTAAAAAAACTGTCAATTCTATTTTTTTCAAAATTTTACTGAATGTTGAAAACACTATTTTTTGAAAGATAAAAGTAGTTTAAAGCCAATATCTCAAAGTCTTGAAAAGATATTTGAGTCAAAACTCAATTTTTACCAACTTTTTTTTTATTTTTTTTTTAGGTTATTATTTTTTGTAAAAAAACTGTCAATTCGATTTTTCTCAAAATTTTATCAGATGTCAAAAACATTATTCTTCGTTGCACAAAATTTTTTTGGAGATGAAATCATATTTAAGTCGTAAAATTTTCGAAGTGACAAATTTTTTTTTTCAGTTTTTTTGATTTATAAAAAAAACCGTTAATTGAATTTTTTTCCAAAAATATAATTGTTTTGTGTCACGTTACAATATATAACATAAAATTTAATTCAAGTCTCTAGCGTCATTGGTTCATGAGATATTTAGGGTTAACCAAAATTCTCATTTTTTTTAAACTGCTATTGTAAAAAAACCACTCACGCAATTTTCTTGAGAGCCCTTTCTGCATCTTTCTGCCTTATTATCTGTATAACAAAATTTATTTGAAGTCGATATCTCTTCTGGTTCTTGAGCTATGGACGACGAAAAAAACGTCGCGAACGTACAGACGTACGGACGTACGGACGTACAGACGTACGGACGTACAGACGTACGGACGTACGTACACACGCACGCACAGACATCTTTCTAAAAATCTTTTATTTCGACTCTAGGGACCTTGAAACGTCGAGAAATGTCAAAATTTTTAATTTGACAAATCGGACCCATTACAATAACTTCCTATGGGAAGTTAATAAAGCCAAATTCAAAAAATTTGGCATTTTTTGTTTTTGAAAACGAAATAAGGCCAAATTTTCAATTTGGGTTTATTTCGCTTTAGAAAACGAAATAATAGCAATTTGGCATTGTTTCGATTTAAAACTTTGCAAAATTAGAAAAAAACATAAAGTAAAATTATCTTTTGTTTTCTCTCTATGGTAAATTAAATTCTTTATTCAATTTTGGAAATTACAAAACTCGGTAATTGTCTAGAATAGCTACTTTTGCTAAGAACATAAAAAAAATTCCGAAAATAACCAAATCGGTGTATTTTTTTCGTAAACTTTAATAAAAAATCGGGGGAAGTGCAATTTTACAACAATTTTTTTTGTTATTAATTAAAAAAGTTGAAAAATGACAGAAACTTGTTGCTCGATTGAAATTTTTGAAATTGGAGCCTAAAACAAGTTTTTTTGAATTGATAGCACGGCGTTCTAACAGCTGGGTATGTAAGAGGGGGCATGCTGCCCCCTGCAACCCCCCTGCTTGGGATCACTATAGGATTTGGGGTGGGTGCGAGTTTGGGTATATGCAAAGAACACGAATGCGTTGTGATTCTTTCATAACTGTGAGCCATACTTGCTTTTTAAATTTGGGAATTTCTTTGATTTTAGTGCTCAAATGCAAAAGTTCTTTGCATATACCCAAACTCGCACCCACCCCAAATCCTATAGTGATCCCAAGCAGGGGGGTTGCAGGGGGGAAGCATGCCCCCCTTACATACCTAGCTGTTAGTACGCTGTGCTATCAATTCAAAAAACTTTTTAGCAAAAGAAGCTATTCTAGACAATAAATCAACCATTTTTGCGTGTTTTGTATGTAAAAAAGTGAACTTTAAAAATGTTTTATTAACTTTTGAATTTTAAAATATTCGGCGTTGTTTCCATTATTTTTTTGGCCTTATTTCTTTTTATAAAAGAAATAAAGAAATTTGGTGTTATTTCATTTGGTACTATTTCACGCCACCAAAACCAAACCTATATTCATCATTATCAAATTTAGAAATTTTACATGACAGTAAATCAAGAGTGAACTGAAGAGCTTTATAGTGAATACTATTTTCTAATATAGGAATATCAACTTCGCAGAGCTCTGCATTAACTATATGATCTCCAAAAACTAAGTCGAGCGTTCTTCCAATTGAATTTTTAACATTATTGATTTGCACTAGGCAAAGAGACATAATAGAATCCAAAAAATTTGAATCAATCGTATTGCTTATATTAAGAGGAACCAGACATTTTTCTTCTTGAGAATAAACCCAGTTTACATTGCCAAGGTTAAAATCACCTAAGATAACAACATGATCTCTATCTTTAATATATTCTAAAATTTTAAATGTGTTTAAAAAATGCAAGGTATAAATTTCATCAGTAGATCTAGGTGGAATATAAGATACAAATATATAAATACTTAAAAACCTGTTACCAGAGTGATTATCAGGAAGGTCAACTCGAATACACCAGAACGAATAGCCATCATCAAGCCTCCACCAACGATATTTGTGCCTGGAAAATGCCGATCCTTACGAAACACATTGAATTGAGCGTCAAAAAATTCGGTCGTTAGAATTCCATCACAAAGCCAAGTCTCAGTAAGAGATATCAAATCGTAAGAGCAATCGGAAGAAGCGAGCCAAAAATTTTCTGATTTGGTGCGCATGCCACCAACGTTTTGATAGTAGCAGGAAAATTTTGTATCAACCACAATCCGATGACCTTCAGAGCGATTAAGTTGAATTAGAAATGGAGGATTAACTTCATCAGCAATAACATCAGCATCAACGGCAAGATCAGCAACTACAGCTTCAACAGGAATTATAGCATTATCAGCAAGTTCAACCACCTCAGCAACAACAATAATATCACCATCAGCAACACTATTCATATCATTTGAAGAATACGAAGCGTAGTTCTCAGACCTATGAGAACTAACAATTATTCGTTTTTTGGAATATATACAAATGGTCGTATTGTTACTCCCGATGGCCAAAAATTCGCATCATAGATTGAACTGGTATATTCAATTGGGGCACTTAATTTAAAGTTTATAAAATTATGCTTAGAGTCCTTATTTTTATTTAGCACTAGCTGACCCGGCAGAATTCGTACTGCCTCAATCGATAAATAAAAGGCTTAAACTCTTGTATAAATTAATTTCAAAACAAACAAAATGTATTGAATAAAAAAGAATTTTTTTAATTAAGCATGAAGTTTTATTATTATTTTCGACACGTCATGTTGCTTACTTAAAAAAACAGAGTTTTGTTATGATACAGTTTGTTAATCAATTTAAAAGTTTCTCATAAACTATTTTTTTTTTGTTTTGTGGTGGTGTGCGAGACAGGGAAACTCCAAGTTGATTCCGCAAACTTCTAAAGACTATCTTTGCGATTTATTTATTGCCATCGCAAAGGCCAGACGTACTGAAAATTGTAAGCGTTTAAAATCGAATGGTATATCCGTTGGAATTATCGTTATTCGCGGGATCAAGACATCCTCTCCTTTGTATTTTCCTTTTATGATTGTTGCCTCAATGACGTTATTCATCAGCTTTTTCACAGCCAGTCTTGTTCCATTGCATAGTCGAGGTTGATTAATATTACGCAGCATGATGACAATAGATCCTACTTTTAACTGCAAATGTGAGGTGGTAATCCAGTCAATTCCAGTGAATTAAAAAACTCCGTGGATAGTTGACTACGTCATCCTGGTTCATAACGGTGTCGACTGATTTGAAGGAAACCAATTGTCCTGGAAGAAAATTCTGAATGGTCGCATTGAGATCCTCGACATCTCTATTTTTCGCTGCCAATATTGCCCGTTCACCCAGCCAATTATAGTTATTGAACTTTTGCGCTTTATCTGGGAAAACACGCTGAATAAGCTCCTCTTTTGAATCTGTGATGTGACAGAAATCTGTGGGTAATGTGATGAATCCGGTCGAGGTGTCTATTGCAACTTTATTATTTCCAATATCTAACAACTGCTTCGCAAACACATTTGCAGTTTCATCATGTTGCAAAAATACTCGCATGTTAGTTATTAATTGGAGTGTCTTTACGTATTGCCACAAATTCGATGATTTTAGGCATGCATTTATTTCATCAGCAACAGTTGATCGAGGAATAACTGGAAGAGTCTGACGAAAATCACCTGACAACAGAATCACGGCCCCACCAAAAATATTTTGGTTGTCACGAAGATCTTTCAATGTTCTGTTCAGCGCCTCCAGTGACCTCTTATGGGCCATTGTGCATTCATCCCAAACAATTAATTTGCATACCTGTAGGATCTTGGTCATTGCGCTATTTTTGGCGAGCGATATTGCAAATTGGTGTTTCGGTGATTTGCATGTTTAATGGTAATTTCAAGGCAGAATGTGCAGTTCGTCTGCCTTCTAGCAGAGTCGCAGTTATTCCAGATGAAGCCAACGCTAGAGCAACATCATTCGCGATCTGATCCTCGCCAAAAGCAATGAAATTAAGAACGTTTTTCCGGTTCCTCCGGGAGCATCAAGGAAATAAATTCCACCAGATCCCCTGTTTACAGCTTACGACTATTTTCTTGATCTGTCTCTCTTGTCATAAGTGCGGTTAGCACGTGAGGTAGCTCTTCGCATATTTGATTGACTGCGACGAGCTAAGTCAGGTCGTCTTCTCCTCGACATCGTAACGTAATTAATCAAAGGGAGAAAATTTCTCGCTCACTTAACATTAACAGTAACTTAACAGTAAAGTGTCACTATCACAAAATATCAACAAAAAAGAGCACATTACTTGGAATGTCACTATCACAAAGGATCACAAAAGTAAAGAAAGTTCTCGCGCACGTAGCGGTAATCGTCACTCACAAAGATAGAAGGATGCACTCATAGAATATCGTTACCATGATCGTAACACAATATCGTCAATCGTAATACTTTTTTCCGTGTTCTGATTTTTTAATTTATTTTTTTGTTTCTGACAAAACTTAAGATTTATCAAACTTAAAAAAATTAATCTCATACAGTTACAACTGAAGTTAGCTAAAATTAAGTTTCGCGAAGCCGACCAAATTAATTGGAAATCAGTACTATTAATAGTTTATTACATTTTTTATCGCGTTCGCGATTCACTTTTGTTTATTTTCGGAACGCAACATTAGATCCTCCTTAGCGCACGAGTAACGTATATTGACCCTACCAAGAAAAGTGATGAGTCTATAAATCAAGACAATATTAATAAATTGCAACCACTTTCATGGTAAGGTAAATAAACACCTCACTTCCGTTGCCTTACTCCAACGTCAAACCAATATTACTCAGCATAAATAAGTTTATAATTCATAATATGAATTGTACCTACATAGTAAGCATTAATTTTAGATAAGTACATATGTAAATAAAATAATTTTCTTTAATTTAATTTGGCAATAAAGAATTGAGTTGAGTTTGGAACTCTAAACAATACGGTCGTTTTTTATTTTACTTAAATATATAACTCACGCGAGGACTATTTTCATAGATATGATTTAATTTGAACTTTGACTTTGAAACTTTGACGTTAGGAGCACACCTAAATTGCTTAGACAACAGTGAGTGATTACAATTTAATATGAACTTTATTGAATAGCAATAAAGTTCAAATTGACTCTAGAAAACGTTTGTATGGGAAATAGAAAAGGGCTGTTTTTAGGCAAATTATTCCCGGAAATTATTCGATTTTTTCTCAACTTTTAAACCTTCCCTAGACCTCCACGAACATTTCAAGACTAAGATAAGATAAATCCGTTCAGCCGTTCTCGAGTTTCAGTGAGACTAACGAACAGCAATTCATTTTTATATAATATAGATAAAGCAAGATATTCCTGAAGGATTCGGAAACGCAGATAGATTCGAAACAATGTAGTCAATTATTGCAACTGAGGTAGTGTCAGGATGAAAATCAGAGATATGGAAACATTTTACTTTGCGTACTACCTTTATATTTTGACATTGCACTCTTTTTCCTACAAGTCCTTGAGGTCTAGGAATTGATCTTTTGGCAGCAGCACTTGTACCCTTATTTCCATCGATAACGACAACGCGAGTATTAGAGACTTTACTAGCATCATCGATAGCAACATCATTTGTATTACCAACACCACTAAGACCAGCAACATCAGTAGCACCAGCATCATCATCCGTACCATCAGCAACAACAACAGCATCATCAACGGCAACAACATTTGCATCACCATTAACAACAACAACATCAGCACCACTAGTATCATTAGCACCAGCATTCACAGCAACAACACCAACATCAGCAACAACAACAGCATCATCACCGGCAACAACATTAGCAGCACCAACAGCACCACCAGTTATTTCCACATCGGGATCGTCTTTATTCTCTTCAACTTCAACTCTTCAAATTGACAAGCGTCGTCGGCTTTACCCTCATACGCAACCTCTTTTTTATGGACGTCATCGGTTATTCGCAAATCATCACTGTTGCCATTTTGACTTGTTTTCAGTCAGATTTGACCGGATTTTTTCTTCGTTAGCTGGAAATAAAATACAGATCCAGTCAACATTTATTTTTGACTGGAATCAAGTCAAAAATCCGAAACACTTTCTTTAATTATTAAGTTGCTTAAGGCTACAAACAAAGCCTTACCTTGGAGTCGAATGCGAAGAAAAACTTGATGAATTAGAATTGAATTTGGAAGTAAGCAAGGAAGATATTGATGTACATATTTAGACAAAACTGTAAACATTTTATTATAAAGCTAGAAAAGAGTTGCAGCAGAGAGTGCCAAAAAATCTTAACATTTTAAAGCAGATAAGAATGCTTTCGGTAAGCGAATGAATTTCCCAAAATAAATCCTCCCCACAACTGCAAACTGTTTTGATGCAATGAATGTCGAGGCGAGTTTAGCTGACAAAATTTCTAGTCAATGAGACAATCTAAACTTTGTAAGATGGAACAACATAGAGGAAACAGTACCTTTTTGGTGTGAAGTTTCATCTTAT
This sequence comes from Eupeodes latifasciatus, assembly GCA_920104205.1. Classification (NCBI taxonomy): domain Eukaryota; kingdom Metazoa; phylum Arthropoda; class Insecta; order Diptera; family Syrphidae; genus Eupeodes; species Eupeodes latifasciatus. The sequence continues at coordinate 85,192,028 of OV049926.1, read as the reverse complement.
AAAGATGCTAGTGGAGAAAATAATTTTAAAGAATTGGCAAAGTTCGCTATTTCCATATTGGTAATATCAATTTCAAACGCTGAGGTAGAACGAATTTTTACCCAATTAAACTTGGTCAAAACCAAGCAAAGAAACAGGTTGCATTTAATTTTACAAATGCTATTTAATTATAAGAAACAATTTGCGAGGGGTAAAATGTTGCCATAATTTCATCATTCCAAATGAAGTTACGAAACGGGAGATACAGCCTGTATGACACCACCTCCGACAACGGATTCAGGCTGATCGATTTCGCTGCGGGGCGAGACGTTCTGGTAGCTAGTACGCAGTTCACACATCTCAATTGTTGTAATTAAAAGTAATGGTTTAATACTTCTATGATCACAAAGATTTATTTCAATTAATAGTATAATTTATAATTCAGAAAAAGCAAAGAGATAAGCTGGGGTTTTAGGTTAGAAAGGAAGTGACGAAATATAATTACATGACAGTAAAATGAATGACAATCTAAGAAGGCAAACACTGCTGCCAACAAATTATTTAAAGGTGTTATTACTTCACTCCCTCAGACTTTATTTGGAAAAAAGACTGGTTTTTTCCTTATCCTTCCCGTACGTCTGAGTGTAGGCGTAGCTGTAGATTCAGTCATCTGCGCGGTTGTTTTCTGCTGTTCAATTTGATGTCCTGTTATCTGACTGCCCGATGCCATGGGGCTGGACCCACTTCTTACTTCGTTGTCTAATCGAACATCGCTGTATGAAGAGCTGTCGGGTGACGATAATGGATCTGTACGCAAAAGCAAATCGATGTCGAGGTCGTCAGTGTTAACTTCGTCTCCGTTTTCTGTATTTTTTCGTGCTCGCAGTTGATTTTGGTGACGTTTGACATTGCCTCTAGATGTTTGTACTATGAACATCATCCGACCGACCACCTTGGTTATCAGTCCAGCGATCCAACGATTACCTCTGATATAAGATCTTGCGTACACTTTTTGGCCGATTTCAAATTTAGTACACTGATGCTGACTAAGGTGGTTTTCTGGAAACATGGCCGAAAATATTGTGCGAGGTTGGCGGCCGTGCAAGAGTTCCGATGGTGATTTTTTTGATGATTGGATTGGTGTCGCTCGAAATGTGATGAGATATTTGTATAAAGCCTTCTCTCGGTCATTCTCCTCCTGCATTATTTTTTTGAAAGATTCCTTGAATGTCCGGACAGCGCGTTCAGCTAAACCGTTTGAAGCTGGGTGAAATGGTGTTGTTCTGACATGTGCAATGGAATTTAGCTTGCAGAACATTTTGAATTTGGCTGATGAGAACTGCGGGCCATTGTCGCTAACGATTGTGTTTGGCAGTCCCTCGATTGCAAAAATTTTTTGTAATGCATAAATTGTAGATTCTGCTGTTGTCGATGACAGCTCAAAAATAAATGGAAAACTGGAAAAAGAATCTATAACAATTAGCCACATTCGAGAGAAAAAAGGCCCTGCGAAATCGATGTGGATTCTTTCCCACGGTCCAGCTGCCGCAGGCCAGGGTGAATATTGTTGTTTCGGTTGACTTGCATGTAGACCACAGTTTGAACAAGCTTCTGAACAATTTTTAATCGCTTGATCAATGTTCGGGAACCATATATACCTGCGCGCTAGTTGTTTCATACGGGTTTGGCCCCAATGACCCTCGTGAAGCATTTTGAGAACCTGGTCTTCGAGCGATTTCGGTATAACGACGCGAGTATGCTCTGTTTGCAGAAGCAATACTCCACTCTGCAGAGAAAGAGCAAACTTTCGATGAAAATATGGAGTTAAATTTACCTGTGATTTAGATAGCTTCTGTGGCCACCCGTTTTGAATGTAATGTATAACGCGACCGAGAGTTTCGTCTGTTTTAGTGTGTGCTGCGATGATTTCAGCGCTTATTGGAAAATCTGAGATAACTGACTCATAAATCTGGTCAACTGTAAACATTTTTTTCTCTCTGTTATCAAATTCAATGTCATCTCCTATGGGTAGGCGTGATAAGACGTCAGCATTTGCATGATTCTTTGTGTTGCGGTAGTGAATCGTATAACTATAGGCCTGGAGAATAATTGCCCAACGTTGAAGCCGATGAAGAGTCATAACCGGTAGTTTTTTTGATGGGTGGAAAAGAGTGACAAGTGCTTGATGATCGGTGAGCAAAATGAACTGCCTGCCATAGAGGTACTGATGGTATCTCGTAACGCCGAAGATAATTGATAAGGCTTCTCTTTCAATTTGAGAGTATTTTGCCTGATGCTCATTCAAGGTTTTCGATGCAAAAGAAATTGGCATTTCTGTGCCGTCTGCATAGCGGTGTGAAAGAACAGCTCCTATTCCCGTTTTTGACGCATCAGTTGCTAACACGAGAGGAACATTTTCGTCGAAGTGAATTAATTGAACCGCATTGATGATATCGTTCTTCAATAAATTAAAAGCTGTACTTTGTTCTGTGCCCCACACGAATTTCTTGTCGTGTCGTCTAAGTTGATTCAAGGCTGAGGCCTTTGACGAAAAATTTTGAATAAACTTGTTATAATAATTTAATTTGCCAATAAATGATTCTAATTCCGTTATGTTTTTTGGTTCTGGCATTAACTTTATTGCTTCTATTCTTTTTTCAGTTGGTCTAATACCTTTCGCATCGATTTCGTGGCCCACATACTCTAATTTGTCTTGCGCAAGATGACACTTTTCTTGTCTACATTTGAGGTTATGTGCGGAGAGCCTGTTTAAGAGTGTTTCAACATTATTTCGGTGTTCTTCATTATTCTTACAATGACAATGACATCATCGAGGTATACTGCGCATCCAGGTATACCAGCTACTACACCTTCCATGATTCTTTGAAAGATGCCAGGTGCACTCGCAATTCCGAATGGCAATCGTTCAAATTGGAAAAGGCCAAAAGGAGTGTTTATAACCATTAGCTTTTTTGAAGACTCTGTGAGTTCTATCTGAAGATAAGCGTCACTTAGATCAATTTTAGTGAATAACTGGCCACCACTTAGTTTATGAAACAACTCCTCTATTCGTGGAATCGGATATCGATCGATTTCAATTTGTGGATTTACAGTGACTTTAAAATCAGCACAAATTCTTATCTTGCCATTCTGTTTTTGTACTACCACAATTGGGGCGGCCCATTCACTCGAGTTCACTGGCTTGAGGATATTCTGGGATACTAATCGGTTAATTTCGGTGCGGACGTCTTCATAAAGTGCGAATGGTAGATTGTATGGTTTATAAAACTTTGGTTGAGCATTTGGTTTTAATACTATGTTAGCCTTATACGTGGAACAGAGTCCTAGTTCGGATGAGAATGTGGACTGAAATTTAATTTTAAGAGCTTCGAGATCTGCCTTAAGAGATTTTTGGTCTACTTTGAAACATTGAGGGGTTGAAGAACTGCACTCGTTCATGTTCTTTGGCATTTGTATGCCGAATTCCAGTTTTTGAAACCAATCCATGCCTAGGATGTTGGTTGCACTGGGACTGTCAACGACTGTTAAACTCAAACTTTCATGATGTGACGCTAAGACTACGTCGACTAATATTGTCCCTTTCAATGGTAAGATGTTGCCACCGTATGTTTTTAAAATTTTTGTTGTGGGTAAACACAAGGGATTGTTCAGTTGCTTCAATCCTTCAAGACCAATAAGTGAACACGACGCACCTGTATCTATTTGGAACTTAAGAATTTTCTCATTGACGCTTACATCTACAAATAGTTTATCTGAATGTATAGGGCTATGATTGACTTCGATTTGTGACACAAGTGAATCAAATAGATCAACAGTACTCACGGTTTCAAAGGGTTTAATCTGATTTATAGTTTCATGATTTTTGCTCTGCCACTTTGGGACCTCTGGTTTCCGATTGTTTGACTGGGATGATCGATTATGATGAGATGAATCTGGGACTTTTGATGACATGCATACGGCTGCAATGTGTCCGACTCTTTTACATTTCTTACATATCGATTTGTTTTTATAGTGGAAGCACTCCGATCGTTGATGAGAGATGTCGCATCCCGGGCACGACTTATTACTTTGTCTAACTACACTCTTACTCCCAGTACAATCGTTACCTACCCGCTTACCTCTTGATCGTAGATGTGTTGATCGGTGCACAGCATTCACCTCTGCTTCACTTTTCTGCTCACCCTTAAGCTCACTGCATGTTTTCATAGTTTCCTCGTAGAGTTGTGCAATTTGAATAACCTCTTCCAGTGTTGGATTTTCTTTTTGTAGAGCAGTTGACCGAACCTATCATGTGGAGTATATAGGATAATCATATCCCTAATCTTCGAGTCTACGTATGATTCTCCACATCCTGCTTTTTCACAGACAAACATGCATTCTTTGGCTGTTCCACGCAATTCTGCAACCCAACCGAATAAGTTTGGTTAGGTTGCATGAACGTCCTATAGAATTTGAATCTAGATGCAAGCATGTGAGGCTTTTTTTCAAAATGATTAGTGAGTTTTTCAATTAATTGACCGAACGATACTTGCGCAACCTTTTGCCCATAAAATTTTTGAAGTAAGTCCAGAGAGCTGCCGCCAATCCAGCTAAGCAAACAAGCTCGCTTTGTGTCGTCTTCAATTACGTTGTTTGCAATAAAGTGTTGTTCTAGCTGAAGAAGATACGTGGCCCACGTTTCTTTAGATTTGTCGAAGGATTTGAAAGAAGAAATAAATGATTGTTTCACGGGTTTTTGCTCCAAGACGCTCTTGAGGAATTCTTGATTGGAATCCTGAAGCCTCTTGAGTATAATTTCGAGAGTTGTAGCGTCCATACTCGTGGGGTTCGTTCTTTTCCTCGTCGCCAATGTTGTAATTAAAAGTAATGGTTTAATACTTCTATGATCACAAAGATTTATTTCAATTAATAGTATAATTTATAATTCAGAAAAAGCAAAGAGATAAGCTGGGGTTTTAGGTTAGAAAGGAAGTGACGAAATATAATTACATGACAGTAAAATGAATGACAATCTAAGAAGGCAAACACTGCTGCCAACAAATTATTTAAAGGTGTTATTACTTCATCAATATCCACAAGGGGACATGGAAATCTCCTGATCAATCAACTGTCAACCAGATTGACCACATTGCAATCGACGCACGACACTTCTCCAGTATACAGGATATCCGAACATTCCGAGGGCCAACATTGACTCGAACCACTACCTCGTTGTAGCCAAGGTACGGCTACTGATATCCCGATACAAGCCAAAACAAGGAAGTACTGTGAGAAGTTTCGACGTTAGACGGCTACAATCGCAAGAGACTGCCATGTCCTTTTCCGATCGAGTCTCTAGTAACCTCTTAAGGAGTCCTATGCTGCCTGCATTAAGCATTGAAAACCAGTGGCAACATTGCCTTGCAGCCATCATAGATGCCGCCTCTGAAGTGCTAGGTTTCACACGGCCACCACATCGAACCCCCTGGTTTGACGACGAATGCCGGCAAGCACACTCAGCGAAACAACAGGCATACTTCTTCGGCTTCTTAAATGGAAAAAAAGAGAGCATAAGAAGCGCGCGATCGAGGAAATACAGGGATGTCACAACAGGAATGTGGTTCGTAAATTTTACCAAAAGGTAAAAAAACCTCCCAAAGGTACCAACCACGAACCGAAGACTGTAAGGGCGATCAGAGGAATATCGTAGTAGAACCGCAGTCTATATTGAGAATATGGAAAGACCACTTCTCCAAATTATATAACGGCGATGACGAACCGAATTCCGCTGTAAGGGAGATAGAAACACTCAACCTAGGCGACGCAGATCAACAATTCCGCCTACCCGACCTCGACGAAGTGAAGATAGCTATATCTAAACTGAAGTCAAACAGTGTGGCTTCCTTATCAGTGTGGCTTCCGACCATAGGAAAGTCCACTATCGACCAAATATTCACACTACGGCAGATCTTGGAAAAAACCCAGGAACTTCAAATCCATACCCACCATCTGTTTATCGATTTTAAAGCTGCATTTGATATTAATAACAAGAAAAGAGGCTGTAATGCGACTTACACTGATTACTTCCCACCCATGACCATTTGTCGAGTTTTCTTAAACTTAAACAAAATATTAAAAACAATATTTTGCGTGAGATACAAAATTTTAAGTCAATATCTTTCTTTGTTCTCCTGATATTGGAGCCGAACACCATTTCTACGAAAGATGTTGTTTTCTACAAAGCAGAAGCTTTTTAAGGTTTTCGTGTTTTTGTAGAAATAAGTTGGAATTTTTCTAAAAAAAAATAATTAAAAGTTCCCAACAATATTTAGAATACGACAAAAAAAAATGTTTGATTTCAAAATATGTTTTTGTTAACGAGATTTTTAGTCGAAAAAGTTTTTATCAATTTTAGTAGCATTAGAAAAAAATCATTTTGCAAACGCGAACTTCGCAAAACAAGAAAACATTTAAAATCCAAACGAAACGAACTTAAACAATAATAAATATGTATCCGGCGCCGGCGCGCACGAGTAGATACATATTTCTATTCAGAATGTGAACGAACGTCAAATATAAAAGGGTTTGTATGCTAATTCTGCCACCGACAGCAAAAATTTAGTCAAACTTGATCAATAAAATCGAAATGAATAATCAAAATATGAAAGATAATAAACCTTGTACATGGGTATGACAAACAAAAATAGTCAAAGTGGGCGCCAGAAAGTATTCTGGTACTTACCATTACCAATGGAAGAAACACTGTAAATAAGAAAGAAATTTCCTTTCCAAGTAGAAATAAAATAATAAAATTTACCTGAATAGGTTACATTATTTTATTGAAACTAGAATCTGTGAAACTTTAATAAGTATAGGTATAAAACCCAGAATATTTTCGAAAATAAGTACACTTTTGTTTATTTTCCTCAAATGGGATTTTCATCACAAAAAATCAGAAATTCTTCTCACAGAACAATTTTCGGCTATCCACACTTTTTTCCGATAATTTTCCGAGAACAACCTTTACTTTTTGATGATCTCACTCTTTTTCCCTTTTCTAAAAAGTGTCATCCTCATAGGGAACCTCCTTAATTCAACATGCCATCATACTCTGACCTGTTGCTATAAGCTATTCGGTCTAACTGCGACACCCGGCCGTTGGTTGAATATTTGAACACCAACCTTGGCTTAATGGACGAGTTCCAGTTCAGCTCTTCTCCGTCGAATCCAATTGGTCTAAAAAAACAAAACAAAAAATCCCCAGCCCAAACCAGTGTTGCGAATGTCGTGTGGATTTCCATATCCATATTCCACACTAGCGGTGAATCACCCTGTGTTAGAACAAAACGAAAGTAAAATGTCAAAGATAAGTTGTGAAATCAGCTGGGTGACCGGAAACTCATGTCAAAATCTTGAAGCCTAAGTTTGATCTTCGTTACGTTTCTCATATTCGTTCTTTCTTGGTGTAGCTTTCATCCTGTACGGATGACAAAGATCTGGTAACTATCCCTCGTAAAAGAAATCGAAACATAGACAAGAAATTTCATCCCTATCCTGTTTTAGCAATACAACCGAAATCTGAGATAATATCCACTGCCCACCAAGGAAAATACTAGAGGAGGGATTCTGAGAAATTATAGTCAGCAGAGGCGTTTACTCATTCCGAACTGCCTCGAGTAATCCTGATCATCCCGTGCAACCAGCCAACTTGCAAACACTTTACATCCACCCTGTCGATGAATCCAATTTTCTTAATTGGATGTAATTGGAAATATTTGGACCACGTGCCAAATTTATCGGCTTCAATCCAATTTGAGAGGCATATCTAACATTCCAACAACCCAATTCACCACGCAGATCATCCCAACAAAAGAGCGAAAATTTCCTTTTCTTATTAGAAAATAGCTCCATACTACCACTACAGCTAATCGCGAGGCGACAACCTGTCTATCATTTGCACTTGCACTTGCACGAGCTCAAAACTAGGTCAGTCATCATCTTGGCCTTGGCCCGTTCGCTCGTCCATCTACCACCATCAACGTTTTCGTGTCGCAGTGCAAAGTGCAAAGTGTAACAAGAAGGTCGCGCAGGTGTCGCCGTCTAAGTCGTCGGCGTGGATGGTAGGAGCGCGGCGTGTGTGTGGAGATAGGGCGGGTGATTTTTACCCCCAGGAAAGGCCCGAGAAAGCTATTTTTTTTAGTGGTCATTAGCATATCCATAATATGTAATCCTAATTAGCTCATATAATTTCCTTTTTTTTAATCACGCGTATGTGAGCTAATGTGGCTTTAAGAAGCATGTACATATATGTAAAGAAAAGAAAAGGTGAATAGTGTTAAAACAAAAGAACATAAGGAAAGAAAGAAGCTTAATAAGGGTGAAAAAGAGAAAAAAAATTAGAGAAGTGAGAGGTAAATAACGATACAAAAAGAATAGACGACACAGTTTCGCGAGGGTTTGTGGTTTATAGAAAATCAACATTAAATTTTACAGCTATACTAGAGAGCCAACGGAGAATTGTGCACAATTGTCTGGACCGTAAGTGGTGAGTTTAATTACTTATTCACTATACTTATTTACTATACTTATTTTATGACTTATTTCTTGTATGTGTCCGAGTGGGAAGAATAGACTCTCGCTAAGTTAAACTGTCATTTTTTTTTTAAATGTCCGTCCGTCGTCCTCTGTACGTTTGAATCTAGGCATGAAAACAAGATCTTTTGTTTGCGATTGCCTGCTCTTTGAACAAGAACCTCACCCACCGACGTTCCTAGCCGCGCCCTGCCGCCAGCATGCCTAGCCCGGTTCAGATAGAGTAGTATGACCAAATCCTTTTAATCCAAGATCACATAACACCAGCTCAGTTTAATGACTTGAGAAAAGCATTCTTGTAGATGGGAACCTTGTCATTTCTCAACCAAGATTGTAAGGCAGTATCCCATGGTTCACTCTAAACCCTTAGACTTTCGTGCATACAATTTTAGGGGAAGTAAAAACACATCCCAACGTGACATTTCATTTTATTTCAACACTTTAGGCTGGGCATTAAGCCATACTAATTATGGGGTTGTATGCAAATTAAAAAAAAAGAGGCTGGGATGCGACCCACACTGATAACTTCCCATCCCGTCTGTCGATTTGTCTTGCTTAAAAGTTTGTAGATTTTCGTGTTGGGTTAAGAAAGTTGTCAGTTGAATTATTCTTAAAAATTTTAAAATTACCAACAATATTTTTCATATAAAGAAATAGTTTAGTTTGAAAATCTAGTTTTGTTAAATAGATTTTTAGTCGAAAACAAATTTGTACCAATTTTAGTAGCATTTCTTAAATTTTTACAAATTGGATGAATGAAATTAATTTGAGAGATATCAAGAACCGATCATCAGTTTTTACCAAATTTGCGTACTATTTCTTGTAGATTTTGTTTTTTTATGAAAAAAGCCGGACTGTTGGATTTTTATAAAAAAAAAACTACTGATATCGAAAACAGTATTTTCTATGAAATAAAAAAGTTTGAAGACAATATTTTTTATTTTTGAAATGCTTTTTGATTCGAAAGTAAATTTTTACCAAGTTTTAGTATTGTTTTTTTTAGGTTTTTTATTTTTTTTATTTACTAAATGTTGACAACAATATTTTTTAAAAGACAAAAGTAGTTTAAAGCCAATATATCAAAGTTTTGAAAAGATATATGAGTCCAAAATCAATTTTTGTCAACTTTTATTAACTTTTTTTTAGGTTTTTATTGTTTGTAAAAAAAAATCCCAAATCGATTTTTCTCAAATTTTTTAGAATGTTAAAAACAATATTTCTTATAAGGAGAATTAGTTGCAAGCCATAATCTCAAATTTTTGAAAAGATATTTAAGTCGAAATTCAATTTTTACCAAATTTTGTTAAATTTTCTTTAAAGTTTTTAATTTTTGTAAGAAAACTGTCAATTCGATTTTTCTCAAAATTTTACGGAATGTTGACAAGAATATTTTTTTGAAAGATAAAAGTAGTTTAAAGCCAATATCTCAAAGTTTTGACAAGATATTTGAGTCAAAAATCAATTTTGACCAACTTTTATTAATTTTTATTTAAGTTCTTATTTTTTGTAAAAAAAAACCTTCAATTCAATTTTTCTCAACATTTATCAGAATGTTGAAAACAAAATAAGTTTGAAGCCTTAATCTCAAGTTTTTGAAAAGATATTTGAGTCGAAATTCAGTTTTTACCAACTTTGAGTAATGTTTTTTCTAGGTTTTTATTTCTTATAAAAAAAACTGTCAATTAGATTTTTTTCAAAATTTAATCAGATGTCAAAAACATTTTGTTTTATTTTAGTCGTAAAATTTTCGAGGTGACAAATTTTTTTTTAGTTATTTTGATTTATAAAAAAACCGTTATTTCGATTTTTTTTCAAAATATACTTGTTTGGTATCACGTTACAATATATAATATAAAATTTAATTCAAGTCTCTAGCGTCATTGGTTCATAAGATATTTAGGGTTAACCAAAATTTTCACCTTTTTCTTAAACTGCTATTGTAAAAAAAAACACCAACGCAATTTTCTTGAGAGCTCTTTCTGCATCTTTCTGCCTTATTATCTGTATAACAAAATTTATTTGAAGTCGATATCTCTTCTGGTTCTTGAGCTATGGACGACGAGAAAAAACCTCGCGAACGTATGCACACGAACGTACGTAACGTACACACGCACGCACAGACATCTTTCTAAAAATCTTTTATTTCGACGTTAGGTACCTTGAAACGTCGAGAAATGTCAAAATTTTCAATTCGACAAATCGGACCCACTACAATAACTTCCTATGGGAAGTTAAAAAGGTGTGGGCCATTTACCTCCCACTCAAAAAGTCAAAAAGTGACTCATCCGTCACATGATCATTCAGTTTGAGACCTCCCGTCACAACTTTTAAAACTAAAGTCAAATGTGGACCTTCCGTCACACAACTTCTTTGTAGATTTCAAAACTTTAATAATTTTTCTTAGTTTTTGATTTAAAAAAAAGTTAATTCGATTTTTCTCAAAATCTTACCAAATGTTACAAACGTTAATCTTCGTAGCATACAATTATTATGGAGGTAAAATCCTTTTTTGTTCTTAAAAAAGTCAAGGTGGCAAACATTTGTTTTCAATTTTTTTAATTATAAAAAAACGTCAATTGATTTTTTTTAAATAAAACTTGTTTGGAATAGTATGAAATTTCATTACAGTCGCTAGCGTTATTGTTTCCTTAGATATTTGAAGTCAATCAAAATGTTCACTTTTTAAAATTGCTATACTTAATAAATTACACGACTCTGTCGCACGAACTTTTAATATTTAAAAAATTACCTATAAAATAAGTTTATCTTCAAAAATTTAAATATTATTTAATCACTCAAATTTACTTGTATCAATTTTTTTTCGAAAATCGTTAGAGCGTTTTTATTAAATTGATTTTTTATAAACAAGAATTTAAAAATAAAGGAATGACATTTTGGATCATCAAATATTATTTAGGAAGTATATATGTATAAGAGCTTGTGCAGAAAAAAATATATTGAAATAATTTGAGAAAACTTAAAAACAGAATATCGGTTTTATGGGGGCTACCCTGCTGGAAGTTTGAACTCAATGGTTTAAGTTTTAGGGGCGAGGATAGACAAACGGACTGATTCGGGGGACCCACCATTTTCTACTTCTCTCCCATTTTAGTCATGTTTGATTAAAATCTACAATTTAAAATTGTTTACGAATGCAATACATACTTGCATTATAGTTCCTAACGTCGAAATTAAAAAAAAAACACCCACTCCAGGCCCTTTTTTGCATCCTTCTGTGATACTATGTGATAACAAAATTTATTTGAAGTTAATATTTCTGCTAGTTCTTGAGCTACGCACGACGAAAAATGGTATCCCGATCGTACAAACGTACGTTACTTACACATAGACATCTGTATAAATATCTTTGCTTCAGATTCTAGGGACCTTGAAACGTCGAGAAATGTCAACATTTTTAATTCGACACATCATACTAATTTCAATACCTTCCTATGGGAGATTAATACTGACGGAGAACTCGACTACTTTAAGGTAAGTCTTAAAATCATTTATATATAAATCATCATATGCGATTGCGGTGCACACAATTAAAAAATTGAAAACATATTTGATATGTATTCAGAGTTTTGTTCCGTTCAACCACTTTTTTTGTTGATTTAACTAAATAAACATTATTTTATTCTAATGCTAAATAAAATACCAGTGCTACTTTAATTTTGACGAATGTGTGCTAGAAATTAAGAATTAATTGACTCTTATTTGTGGAAAAATTGTATATATTCTAACATATTAGTTAACTAGCGGCCCGGTACGTGCTTCGCTACGTATAAGGCATAGTTATAAAAAAAAATGATTATAAAGTTCATTGATTCAAACAAAAAAATATTTTAAATTGCTAGCTATTTAAAAGTCCAAATGACCCAAATGATATATTGTTTATATTACATTTATCAGCAAAGAGTAAAAACTAAAAAATAAAAAAGGATTGGGTACTCTTACTATAGTGGGTCTATATGGGTTAGTCTAAAACAGTTGGATAAACAATATTTTTTTGTTTTTCCATTTTGTGCGTGGATAAATAAACAGGGGTATCGACTCTGGAACAGGCAACATAAAGTTGGCGATGTGAAAACATGATTCCTCCAAATGTACACCACAAACTTGACGTGTTTGCCCTTGGGCCTTATTTATGGACATCGCAAATGATAAACGCACAGGATATTGTAATCTTTTGAATTCAAATGGCATACAGTTGGAATCATAGGAATACGCGGTATCAAACACACTTCTCCTTTTGATTTACCAGTTAATATCGTAGTTCAATCAAATTTGGCAATAACTTTTTCACTGCCAATCTGGTGCCATTACACAGTTTTGGTGGATTAATATTTCGCAATAATATAATCAAAGAACCAATTTTCAGATTCAAGCAATGCGGTAGTATACCAGCCGGTTCCAATGAATGTAAAAATTCAATTGGATAATTCATTGCCTCATCTTGATTCATAACACTGTCAATTGATTTATATGTCGTGACTACACCTGGCAGTTTCGCTTGAATTTGAAAATTAATGGCATTGACATGAATGTTCTTCGATGCTAAAATGGCGCGTTCTCTCAACCAATCATGATTTCTGTAATTCTGAAGAATATTCGGAAAAACACATTCAAGCAACTCATCTATAAATTGCACAATTGTACAAACATTTTTCGGTAAAGTGATCAATCCATTGATACTGTCGATTGGTATTTTGCCATCACCAGATTCTAACAATTGTTTTGAAAACTCATGGGCAGTTGCATCATTATGTAGGCGAATACGCATATTAATGTTCAGTGTCAATTTTCGTACATATTTCCAAAGAACTGATGACTTCTAACAGGCGTTTATTTCATCAGCAGGAGTTGATCGAGACATGACAGGCAATGTTTGACGAAAGTCCCCTGACAGCAATATCAGAGCACCATCAAAAAGCTGTTGATTACCGGGTAGATCTAACATTGTTCGATTAAACGCTTCTATTGATTTTTTATTCGCCATTGTGCACTCATCCCATAAAATAATTGACGTTAATCGCAGAACTTTTGCCATAGCAGAATTTCTCGAAATATTGCAAGTTGGAATTTCAATCACCTGTACATTCAAGGGCAATTTTAATGCAGAGTGTGCGGTCCAACCAATAATGTAGCAGCAATTCCCGAAGATGCAGGTGCCAATGCAATTTTCTGTTCCGATCGAATAGTCGCTAAAATCAATGATACAACGAAAGTTTTGCCTGTACCACCAGGTGCATCCAAGAAATATAATCCACCTGCATTATTGGAAAAGGCTTGCATGATTGTGTCATAGGTATACATGTTTTTGTTGAATTTTCAATATGGTGCTATTACAATTTTGTGATTATCAGGTGGCATACGATCAAGAGCAATTTTGAACAATTGAACTAATGCGTTATGCTGATGGAAAAACCTTTATCAATCTGACTATTGTAATTAAAAGCAGCACGCAGCATTTCATCCAAAACAGCACGACGTATTCGTTATTAAGTACAGGTAGAGGGTCAACAGATCTATTCTGTGCAGTACGTTCACGCTGCGATGCATTAGCTTGTGCGCGTTCATCTGTAATCTGAGATCGTCTTAATAATGCCACTTGATTTGCATTACGCGTTCGCCGGCCTATGTTTGGTCGTCTTGCTCGTGGCATTTTACCTTCACTCAAAAACTCAACAATATTTTGGAAAATATAAACACAAAGCAATAACTCAACAATAGTTTGGAAAATATAAACACAACAAAGCAATAATTATCGCTGATAAAATGAAATGACATATGATGACATTAAATTTGTTTGACAGAACTAACGATACTTTTTTGTCTTCGATTGTTTTGTCAAAGGTTCAAATTGGCTTGTTTGTATATGGGAGTATAAAAAGATGTTGATTTTACACTTTTTCAAGATTTTTTTTAAATTTTCTCTACGTACAAACCTTCTCTGGATTTCCACAAATAATTCAAGACCAAAATTAACCAAATCGGTAAAGGCATTGTTGAGTTAAAACATTACAACGAAAAGTGGCATTGATTTTTATATATATAGATTTACTTTTGAACATTTCGAACCTAATGAATTAGTGTCATTTAAGGTTCACCCTAATGGAATACTCATTTATAAAAACACATACCCGTTTTAAAGTTGTTCAGGTTTCAAAAATATTGTTATTCTTTTCCCATATGAAAACCACAATATTATCAAACAAACAAAATACAATATTCAAGCCAAAGAATACGAAAATAAAAATAAATGCAAGCAGGTGGAAACACCCCATTTCCTTTGTTTCACAACCAAACAATAGGAACTTAAAAATCCTGCAGCTGCCATCTCCAGAACTTCTCGTCAATTTCTTTTGAATTTACTCTGTAAAACCTTAAAAACAAAGACAAAACGAATAGTTCGTGGTTCAAAATTAGTATTGCTGTGTAAATTTTCTGTTAGAAATATTTGTCATTTATAAAATAAAGTGATATTGTATTTTGTATTTGGCCTTTTAAAAAAATTACCAAATAAAACACAGTCCACATCAATCTAAGTAAAGTTGAACAATTTGTGTACAACGTTTTTTTAATTTAAATTTTATACTACTATTGGTATTAAACCAGCTCAAAATTCACTCAAACGAATTGTATTAAATCACAACATAATGCAATGGCAATACTATAGCTTTTTTATCCTTAACTGGATTCAAATAAAAGGAAGGAAACACAACCGGGAAAAACAAAAACATAGAAATATGATGAAACAATTCAATAACACATCCGGAAATAAAGGAGCCCTTTCTTTCTTCAAAGTCTTCTACTGTTACGTTATGTTGGTTCAGCCAATATTCATTCATATTGACAATTTTTGTAAATAAAAAATGAATGCAATAAGGAGGGAAAGAGGGAAATCATCGTTTGGTGCTTTTTTTTCAAATCGCTCGTACCAAGAGGATGGAAATTAATACTTGATGTTCGGAGGAAGTGCATATTTATGTAAATTGCAAATTGAATTTTTCTTCCTTAGTATTGAGATCATTCTAATAATGACTGTTAAAGGATGTGGTAAACATGTTAAAGAAGAACTGATGCACTAGCTTTGAAGGTCAATTAGTTTTAGATATTTGTAAACCATTTGTGCTGAAAAGAAGGTTAATGAATTTTTTTTTATCGAAAATGTAAGCTTTTGACTATATCTTTAAAAATGTAAATGCTACAAAAAATATAATCCAGGCTTTTTAGATCATAAAATTTACTACAAAACAACTTTAATATTTTTGTTTTTTACGAGCAAGCGTTTAGAAGTTACAGCGGTTCCATAAAATGTCAAATATCGAAAATATCGATTAATATATATAATACAGTGCCGTTGGAAAAATATTGGTCAAACTTTTTTTTCGAATTTTGTCAAATGTGTTGAAATAACAACATATTTTTTAATGAGGTTTTGTTTTTTATGGGGTTTAAATCGTTTTATGATACAATAAGAATTTTGAGATTTTTTTAAATTGTCACGGGAGAAAAAAGTGATTATACTGAAAAATGAGGTTTTTAGGTATCTTAAGGATTAAAGGAAAATACTTTATTGGTGCAGTTTTTTGTTTTTTTTTTTCATTGCTTTTCAGAAACATGTTGTTTCTAATTAGTACTTTGTTGGACCTCCTCTTGCTTTTATTACGGCGAGACATTGAATGAGATAGGTTTTTCCATGTGGATGCAGGTACCGTGTGCCAGGTCCGGATAAGTAGTTTTTTTAATTCATCAACTGACTCTGGGCGCTTCTTCGCAACCTCAAATTTCATTATAGACCAAATATTCTCAATTGGATTGAGATCTGGACTGTAGGGAGGCCAACTTAGTACATCGATATTATTTTCTTCGAAGTACTTTTTAACCTTAGAAAAAAAAATCCAAATATTATTTTTAATTAAAAAAGTTTTAATATTAGGCAGTCATGGTTAAAATAAAAACAAGTTCATACTTACAATTTGACTGTACGACAAGGAGCATTGTCCTAGTGAATAAAATGCACGACTGGGTCGCACGAACTTGCTCCTGTATGCAAAGAGTCTGTTTAAAAAAGCACCTATATAAGATTTAAAATTATACCTTTAAAACAAGTTTGTCTTCAAAGATTTAAATGCTATTCGATTTGTCAAAAAAACCGCGCGATTCATCCCAAGACACAACTCATCCTAGGACAACTCATCCCGGAAATGAATTGGTATTTACAATAGTTATAGTTATAAACAATACATACATATGTACCAAATGCATTATCTAATTTGGATAAAAGATAGTAATCAGCCCTATCATGAATTCCATCGTAGTCGGAATTTTTACGAATCCCGAAAAACTGTATCATGAAATCCGTTCGTAATGCAAAATTGTATGAGATTTTCCACTACGAACGGATTTCATGATATAGTTTTTCGGGATTTGTAAAAATTTCCGATTACGATGGCGTTCATGATAGGGCTGAATATAATAAAAGTTTTGTCAATGTAATGCGCTCTTTCGGGCTCACGCACAGGATCTGATCTGGTGAGATGGGAGGGGATTACATTTAATTCAGTAAAATAATTTAAAAAAAAAACTATTTTAAGATTCAAAACTTTACCTGAAAAATAAGTTTGTCTTCAAAAATTTAGATGCCATTTTATAAATCAAAAAACCCTTGATTTTAAAAATTTTTTTTTTGAAAATCGTTAGAGCGTTTTTTTTTTAAATTAATTTTTTATATATAAAATTTTTAAATTTTGTTCTAAAAATATTTTTGGTATGCAGTTGTTTAGTGATTGTATATATATATACGCTCTACATTTAAATTTCGTAAAAAAATGTTGACCCGTTTTTGAGATATAGAATTTTGAAAAAAAATCAATATTTTTTTAAAAATCCAAACAATAAAAAATTTCACTTTTGATAATCAAATATTGTTAAGGCAATATAAGAGCTTATTGAGAAAAAAAATTATTGAAATCGGTTGATAAGTTGCTGAGAAAATTAAGAAACAAAATAACGGTTCTATGAGCGGTACCTTTCCTGAGCAATACAAAAATATGTTTTTCTTATGAAAAGAAGCCAAGTTTAAAAATATAATTTTAGAGAAAATTTAAAAAAAAATCTATCGGTTTGTTTTTGAGAAAATTCGAATTTTCGTTTTTTGACCAAAAAAATTGTATGGGGGCCACTGTTAGTTTTGGTCTTAAAAAAAAAATGAAAAAAACGCCTAACGCGAATCTGCTGAAAACCTTAACTTCCAAGTTTGAACTCAATCGACCCAATGGTTTAGGCTGTAGGAGCGTGGACAGACAGACAAAACAGACCGGACGGAATCGCGGGACCCACTTTTTTCGACTTCTCTACCATCGTAATATCATGTTTGATTAAAATCTCGAGTTCGAAATTTTGCACGAATGCAAAACTTGCCATATAGTTCCTATATGTCGCAAGTAAAAATGAAACTGCAAGTGTCCCCAAAAAGTTCTAGCACCGTGGGCTCCAATACGTTTTCCAGAACTCGAAGGTAAACTTTTGCATTGAATTTGGATTCTAAAAAGCTCATAATTCTACCTTCTTCATCTCCAGAAAAGCATCCCCACACCACCACACCTTCAATTTTGGGGGGGCATAAGCCCCAAACCGATGCCAACGACTGAACAACACCAACAATCAACCAACAAAAACAATCTTCCACTGGGGTCGTCTTTTTTGGCCTCCCTGAGCCTTTTTTCCTGTTAGTAGTCCCGGTCTCACGATATTTTTTTAAATTCCATGCCACTATTTGTTGAGCAATATTTAGTCTCTTAGAAATTTCACGTGCTGTCAAATTGAGACGTGACAGACACAAAATATTGGCTTTATGTTCCGAACAGATTTTTCCCATTTTTCTACAAAATCACTTCGGTTGGTATTGGACTACTATAACAAGCCAAATGCAGCTCTTATTGATTATAACATCAACTTGTATATAGTGTTTGAATGACATGTTGCTACCTAGTGCAAAAGAAAACCCGTAGCATTCCTAAATTCCAAAAACTGATCTCGAAAAGGGTTATAAAAAGTTTGACCAACATTTTTCGAGCAGCACTGTATAATAATATAATAAAATCGAAAGATACAGAAAGGACTTCCAAAACAATTGAGTGTATAGTTTTTTAATACAGAAATAGTTTGACCCCAAATATTTCACGAACCAATAACGCTACAGACTTCAATCAAATTTGTTACCTCGAAACCATTTTACAAACACATAATAATTTTACCTCCAAAATAATTGTATGCCATTAAGAATAGCGATTTTGACATCTGACAGAATTTTAAGAAAAATCGATATACTTTATACTTTATATTTATATTTATATTTATATTTATATTTATATTTATATTTATATTTATATTTATATTTATATTTATATTTATATTTATATTTATACTATTTATACTATTTATTTATATTTATCCTAATAATTATTAGTATTAATTATAACTATTATACTAATATTATAAATGCGAAAGTAACTCTGTCTGTCTGTCTGTTACTCAATCACGCCTAAACTACTGAACCAATTTGCATGAAATTTGGCATCGAGATATTTTAATACTCGAGAAAGGACATAGGCTACTTTTTACCCCGGGAAAATGACGCATTCCCATGGGAAAATTCAGGTGGGTCGATCGCTTTTACGCCTAAACTACTGAACAGATTTAAACAAACCCACAAAATCTGTTCGTTATGGCCAAGGAAGGAAAAACAAAAAACGTCGTATATAAAAATGTATTAACCTAACCTAACCTAACCTATGACAATCACACTTAGTATGGCCTCATCCCATATCGGCACAATTCAAACATACGTATAAAAAAATACAGCTCATTTTTTTCATACTACAATCCAAAAAAACTATCTAATGCGGACGAAGCCGCCGGTAAAAGATAGTTTATTATACATTTAAGAAAAAAATCTACAGTCAGGTTTTTATATAAAATATAAGAATCTATAAGTTATAATACTCAACATTGGTAAAAACTGATATTCGATTTGAATATTTCGAGAATTAAAGAAGGTTTAGAATTAAAAATTATTTTATTCTATGCAAAATTTTGTTGTTAATTTTGGATTATGTTTTTAGAAAAAGCAATCCATTTTTTTATATAAATAAAGACTTTCAGAAAATGCTGCTTGAATTGGTATACATAGGTTTTGGATTTAAAATGTCGGAAAAAAAAATTTATTTTAAAATCAAACTTATTTTAATAATGCAAAATATTATTGCTAACTTTCAGTTCCCTATTTTTTTAAGAAAAATTCAATTGACAATTTTTTTACAAAACTCGAAAACCTACTCAATATTTTTAACAAACACATTGTATAATTAAACGAATTCGGTTTTGTATCATTTGTAATTTTTAAACAACTAAAGTTCTCAAGAAACTTATAACTTAGAGAATTATATTTAGAAAAATACATACCTATTTGAATATAGAAAAACTTATACTCCAGTAACTATATACTACATCAGACCATGAGTAATTTAATTCTCCGGCCTCGAGCAAAGAACGCAACATCTCCAAAAAGCCGCTAAAATGTCTCGCTTCTTTCGCTTATTGTTATTTTTGTATCTTAAGGAGAATTTTTTCAAACCAAACATGTTCTACGATTTTAAGGCTAATAAATTAACTACAATTTAAGCCTGAAGTTGTGTCTAGATCTAACGGTTTTCATAATACATCTGTTCAAAAATTTGGTAAAATATGTGTTTTTACAAAAAAAACGCCGTTTAACCACTAAAATACCAAAAAAACACAATTTGTCATAAGGTATACTCTGAGTCTGAAGTGACAAGTTTGGACCAGAAGCAGAAAAAAAATGGTGAAGGATGGGTAGTCTATATTCCCCCTGTTAGACGGGAGAGTTAATCTTTCAGAAAATTGAGCGTACATACAAAATCAAAGATTGAAAACATCAATCCGTAAAGTCAAATCTAAAAATATTTTTTTAGTTTTTGAAAAAATTACTCTGGACAAAAAGAGCTGTTTCCGTGAATCCGGTAGATGCAATTTTGTTTGTCTAGATGATTATGAAGTAGGCCTTATAAAAAATCCAGGTTTTCGACCCAGAGATCTGAATGCAACATAGGAAAAAATCAGGTATTGCCGATTTTAGCCCTAATGGACTGGACACTTACGATTTCAAGAAAGCTGGAAAATCGCTATTGATTAGTTTGTAAATTAATGTATTATACCACACCAAGTCAAATGCTTTTTCCACATCAAGTAACATAAGCCCAATTGATTTCCGCTCATGAATGTTTGACTTGACATGTTGACAAAGTCCTTTGCGGAAACTAAACTGATAAGGGGAATGATATTGTTCTTGTCAAGAACTTTCAATGTTTTAAGAATTTCTCAAAAAATTTTGCTTAATTGCCGCCAGTAATTAACTATCTATACACATCCCAATTGCCCGTTTTTAACCCCACCCGAGTTTTTCAGAGATAATCAACATTCCAAAAGTTACAAAAAAACCATGCCAGAAATTATTTTCAAAATTTTAAAAATAAAAATAAAAATTGTAATGATAGTTGGCAATCACGCTTTCTCCAACATTACGAGGCTTACGGGACTTGAGAATCGGAATACTGTAACTTTAAACATGAATTTATTATAAAGAGAATACAAGAAAAACACTATTTTCAAGCTGTTTAATTACTATACTTAATTTTATCAATACCAGCCGATTTTTGTTATTAATTGTATACAATAAATGTTTAATATCCTCAGTAAATACAAATTAATTTCATGTACAAAATTTCGTAATTAAAAAAAATAATCTAAAGCCTTTTTTAAGGTTTGGACCTAATTTCATTAGCTCGAATATATTTCGAATCAGTACCATTTAATACAAAAAAAGAACGAAGATTTATAGAAATAATTGTGGTCCAAAATAATTGTGCCGAAATAATTCCTATGAAGAAACAATTAAAAAATTGTACCTATGCGAAAAAACGAAATTTTCAAAATGTCGGCAAAAGTCAAAATGTTGGAAAAAGTCTAACATTCATGTGAAGCCACTTACAAAGTTTACAAACAAGGCATACAATATTATTCAACAATATTGCCATTTGAAATATAAGACGCAAAAAAAGGTTTTTTAACTTTTTCTATTTTGTGAAAAAGAATATATAACTTAAAAATATAATTTTAGACTTTCTAATTAATAGTAAAGTAATTGACTTTATTTTTTTAAGTACCCACATACACAATTGATATATTTTAATAATAACGCATTTTTAAACCTTGTAGACAATAGATACCTATAACTAATTTAGTACTTCGTCTTATTTTTGAGACAGTAAACCGTTTACTGTTTACCGTAAACGACAAATGTGTTAGCAACTTTTAATAATGAATTTTAAATAAAAATTCATGTTAAAAACTATGTAAAGGGACGGCCATTTTACAAAATCATCAACTTATGGCATTGTGAAATTTTAACTTTTATTTTATACATCCATTTTTTTGAAATTCAAATAGAAAAATAATACAACCAACATGCACAAATATCCTTTGGGCATTTCACTCACTTATCATTCTAAGACTGTACAAAGTCTAGGAGTTTTATATTTCACTTTTTCTTCAGCTTCATGCACGAGTACACTTCTCTGACACTATTCAATAAACAATCATTTCTTCTCTTCTTGCATTGCATTAAAGAACTAAAGGGTTCTGTTTCGAATTCGAACAAAAAAAAAAGAAAACTAGAATTTTCAGTTAGAACAACATTTTTTAATATGAGCTTAAAATGAATGCTAGGTTTTCTTCACTAATTTAATACCTGATATTCAATTTTATAACATTAAAAGCGTGAACATATCAGTTGATCAAAACTTGGAAGTCTTAAAAGGGAGGATAAAACTTATTGTTAAAAAAAGCTTATAATTTCAAATATACTTGTTGTATGCCTGGACTCACAATGTCAAGTAGTAATTGCAAATATGATTTTTACAGAAACTTAACTTTAAAATTTAAGCAGAATGACTAAGATTAAAGCACAATTATCCAAAATTTGCAGAATGTGACATTTATGTTTCGATCTTAAATGAGATAACATATTTGATTGTATTTTATATTATTTTAGAGCAATCTTAAAATTTCAATTTAAATCCAAGTTTTACTGAGCAAGTAAGTCCAACCCATTCCTACTTTTTGTTTGCTTTTAGTAACCATTAACTTTTGAACCGGAGGGACATTACCTACTTTACAGAGCACTTGAGTGGGTTGCAGCACTATATATGTATATGTAGGAACTACTTTGTATGGTACTTATTTATAGAAAAGATGAATAAACTCCCTCTTCTTAGTCCTGAAAATAAGATGAATAAGTTTTTCAGTTTTTCTTTTTTTTTCATTTTATTTTGTTTTATTTCATCTTTTTTTAAAGAACTTTATTTTAAATTTAAATAAAACGGTTTTATTTTTACTGATAAAGTTTCATGACAGTTTATACGGAAAAGAATGAGAGTAGTATTCTAAGGAAATTTTTATATTTATTTTGAAAAAATTTCTAAAAATTGAGGTGCTTCGTTATTCAAATTTGCCAAAACTGTTGGTTTTGTTAAAAAACTATCAGTTCACGTTGTAGCACATGTAATTATACAAAACCAAATTCTTTAAACTTTTTTGTACAATTGATAGATTTGGAGAAATATGATCGAACATATCGGGATGTACTACATTTAGTCAAAAAACTTAATAAAATTATTGACAAATTTGGATTATGTTGGTCCTATTCGTTTTTGATTCCCCATTTGCTTTTAATATCAGATTTTAATGAGCTTATCAAAGACACGCTATATAAAGACCGAAAAACAAAATGTCATTCTAGTTTGCCTACAAGCTGAAACTATGCTAATATCAATTCCCAACTGCTTAAGACAATTCACCACTGCTACAGTCGATTCACCAGTGCGAAAGTCAATTCACCACGAATTGATGAGAAAATACGAAGAATGAATTGAATAATGCTTACCTGACCTAAAATGGACAATTTTATGGCAACATTGGTTGACAAGGAAAAATTTATTAAATCTAATGCAGAATATAGGGATAATAATTTAAATCGGGTGGGCTGAAAAGTGTGTTGTATTTTGTGATATTTTTTCTTATATGTTGTTTGTAGGTAATACACTTGAAAAGAAAGCTGATGTAATGCTAATAAGAAAAAATGGGTCACTAAAATGTCATGTTTTTATTTATTTTAAAATGTGTCATTATATAATGTTAACTCACAAAAATAAATAATTTGTAATATTGGCGAAATATTTCGGACATAGTCAAAAAAATACATTTTTAGCATTAAATAACCTTACAAGTAAACTTCTTTCTGAATTTCTGAAACAAAAATGCTTGTTGGGACTAAGAAACAAGAGATGGCGTTTTAATAAAATGTGTTAAATAAAATGTGTTCCACCAAACCAAACATACATACTTTAGTAGGTGGAATCTTTAGATATAAAGCATATAGTACTATTTCCGTGATTCTTAAGGGGCGGCACCTAGTGGCCTAGAGGTCTTTCTGATTGAAAGTGGCAAGAAATTGTTAATTTGTAACTTCACTACATTTTAAAGTGTGTATAATACACTTTCCAATTCAATAAAAAGTTATGATTGTCTAAACAAGTAATTTATTGTATTATGTAAAGAAAACTTGAAAAAAATATTAACAAAAATGTAAAACATTGTTTTTTTTTTATTTTTTAATGTAATAACCATAAATAAAGAGTTCTTATCCAGCTAAAATTATACGTTCCAAAAATTATCTTTTTTGAATGTTCGAATAATTCTTATTTTGAATTTAAAAACGATGACTATTTCATAAAAGAATTTTGATAATTATAAAAAAGTGAACAAGTTTTAACAATTTCACTATAATTCAGTTTTTGAAACTAAAAAAAAAAACACATAAAGTTTGACATCATCTCAATTAAGAAAAAATCCCACATAACGTCAAATCTAAAATCCTTACAACATCAACTAAATAAAAGAAACAACAACATCTGTGAAGTTGTAAGTAAATACACAGCATCGAATTGTTGTTGGATTTCCATTATTCATGGACCTAATGTCAAAATTACAAATACAACAATGTAAACAAATGGGTGTTAGAGGGTGAAACGTACGAAAGATTCCGGCCTTTATATGAAGTGTCTTTAAAGCTTATCATACGCTGCCGTTGGTATTCATAAGGACAAGGATGAGAAGCTTAAAACGAATATGAAAAGCTGAGGACACTGTCGTCTGCGAAACAATTAAGTGGGTAAGAAGTTTCAGACAAAAGTTTATTTATAAAAATAAGGACGAGTGTCGGAGATAAAATGGAGTCCCGGGCACAACATTTTGTGGATATCAGGTTTTAACCCGTTCAATCCTACTTGAATTGAACCGTTCAAAGGCATTTTCTAACCCAAAAAGCAGACATTCATTAATACCAAATGCAGAGAGCTCGATGCCAAACTCTATCAAATGTCTTTGAAATACCGATTGCAATATTCGTACGATGTAAAGATAATTTTTGTTGATTGTGTGCGCTTTTAAGGGGATATATACCCTTATAATGATTTAACACAGTGCGACCAATTGCGATAGGATAGTGGAATTAGAAAGGAGCCACTGATACACATTGGTTTTGAAAGTTTGCACATTGTAATGAGTGGGAAATATTGGATCTAGTAAAGCATTCCACATTTGTGTAGTGCGGCTAAAAAAAAAATCGCTGTCCTTTACAGTACGTCTAAAATTGTGTTCAAGGGTAAACTGATGTGGAACACAACTGGTTATATCACTAGAGCATTTTTTATGAAAATAGTGATAAAATAATGACAGACATGAAACCTTAAGATCCAAGAGATACAAAAGTTTCAGTTTGTTCCACTGTTCGGTGAGATAAACCATGAGATCACCAGTGGATCTATTGCTACGGAAACCATACTTCCGATCATTAAGAAGCTTTTGTTAGTCAGGATATTTCTTAAGCTGAAAATTAATTGGCGTTTCCATGACCATGGGGAGAAGGAACGTTAGTGCAATTGGATGATAGTTAGAGGGGAAGGAGGATTCGACTTATTTTTGGGACAGGCTGGACAAATGGTGGTTTTCATTCAATCGGAAAGAGGCCTTTAGAGTAGGACAGATGATAAACTTATGCAGTGGTTTTGCCGATTTCGAAGAACACGTCCTCAAAACAATGGCGTGGATACTATCCGGGCCATCGGATTTGTGAATGTCAAGATCATAAAGTACTCTAGGAACCTAACCTAACAAGTCTGAAAGAAGATTCGTCCCATAGAAACGCGTACGCTTTCAAGTACAGGAGGAGTCTTGTCACTCATTGGCAGCATCGAATTAACAGCAAAATGCGCTACAAGGAAATTGGTTTTATCAATCGAGCTTACTTAAGGAGTGTCATTGGAAACGAGCGTCGTAACCGACACACATTTTTTAGAAATGAACAAACATTTTTACTACCTTTGAGACATTGTAGTATTTTTTGCCGGGAGCGTATCGGAGCTTTTTAAAATCCATTTTTTTAAATCCCGAAAAAAAAGTTTTATAATCCCGTCTTCTAAAATACCGATTTTTAAAATCCCGTCTTTTAAAATCCCGCTTATTCAAAATCCCGATCAATTACAATCCTGCTTTTTAAAATCCCGTCAAATCCCGACAATCCCGTTGTTTTTTTAACAAAATACGTGCATTTAACTGAATAACAATAGGAGTCAAAGGTTTGAAGGTTGAATTATTTTTTTACAAAAAACGTGCCTTAAACTGAATAACAATAGGAGTCAAAGGTTTGAATGTTAAATTACTTGACTAATATATAATAAATTACAAATAAAACTAATATATAAAAATATCGTAATTTGTTTTGTTTTTACTGTACATAAACAATATTTTTTGTTTACAATATTAATTCTTGCACAAACAAAATGCATCCTACAGCAAATCTAGCTCTCGATAACGGTCTTACCACTATCGTTGACGTTGTTAATTTTTAAATTTGAGTTTGTTGTTTTGTTTTAAAAGAATACTGCTTTACCTTATTTTTTTATTTTTTGATATGTTATATTTGTTAAAGGTTACAATAAAATGAATCAAGAAAAATATCTCATTTTTTAATTTTTTAATTTTTTATAATTTCGAATTTGCAATCAAAACTAGTTGTTTAATTTTAAAAAATCGCATGACTTTTTAAAAATTAAACAACTAGTTTTGATTGCAATATCGGGATAATAAAAAACGGGATTATAAGAAACGGGATTACAAAAAGCCGGATTATAAAAAATCAGGATTATAAAAAGCAGGATTATAAAAGACGGGATTTTAAAATCGGGATCTTAAAAAACGGGAATATAAAAACCGGGATATCGAACGCAACCCTTTTTTGCCATAATTTCTGGTTCGTCGAATATGTCCGTTACAGGTCTGTCTGGCTTGTTTAAACTTGTTTCGGTTGGTTTGTATATCCGGAAACTTACTTTTTTGCGCCTTATAAAAGCTTCATTGCTCGAATCAAACTATGAATTTTCTTTGTGTTTGATAGATTTTACCGTATTCGGGATAAAAATTTCTCATTACCCAAATAATTAAGTTTATTATCATATTTGCCCTGGAATCCACGTTACCATAGAGGAAGCATAGTGGCCACTTAAAGTTCCTGAAAAATTCATTGAGACCGCCCCATATTGCCAAACGTTTCTCGTAGGAGTTTTTACTTTAAGTGATTTTTTTTTGCACAATGGCTTGATGTGCCTGGATGCGATAATACAATACTTGTATTTTTATTAGGATCAGAGATAAGAAGCCAGTCTATAATATTGGCAGAATCAAGTTGGCTCGTCTACTAACTGAGTCAGGTTGTTTAACTGAGCAAAAATCTCCGGATACCTTTCTTTGGGTGGTGCCTGGCCAGAATAGAATTATTAATAAAAAAAACAATACTTCCTTTTTGTTCGATTAAAAGAGTCAATATCAAAAATTATTTTTTACTTTTAATTGTTTTGAGTTTAAACTTAACCTTCATTCATGAAACTAAAAATGTGCGTTTCTAGGTACCTTATGAGAGGACAATGTTAATACAAAATAATTTAATTTGGTACATAAATATTACAACAACTACTATGAATGCCAAAAAGTAACTTTTACCTTCCAACAGTAAGCATTAACAAAAAGTAAATTATCACTGCTATTCTAAGTGAAACCAAATCAGTGCTTTTCACCATTCTCTATACAAATATTTTGTCTAGGCCATAACACTATTCAAATGTTATTCATACTAAATTTTAAAAAATAAAACATAAAACCTAAAACCCCTTTGAAAAAAGAAAACGTTCTACTCTTAAATCCAATGCTTTAATGGCCTTCAAAATGACTCACATGTTCTAGCACTCGCGTTTCACCGCTTAGTGCTCTAATTAAAATGCATTTACTCCACATACATATATGTAGGAACGCCCAAAAGAGTAATGATGTTCTAAACCTACCTTATTAATTGCGCCACTTATCACTTTAAGTCTGTTGCACTAAATATTCCCACAAAAAAAATGGAAAAAACTATTACCAAGGTCAAAAACATCTTACCTCTGGCCATGAATAATGATGTTTCACCCCTCTCTCTGATGAATTGTTTTAAGAACACGCTTTAAAGGTTCTTTTAAAAAATAAATATTAATGTTATAGAATAAAAGTTAAACACAAGCCCTCTAGCTTTATTTGAAACGTTACATAATGTTTAGTTTAATGTGATGTTGAACGCATAGTCAATTGCAACTTCAAAGGCGTCTCTTCAAGTCTTACAGTTATGAATATGCCACAGGTGTTGACTTAACCCAAAACCACTTATTCTGAAGTTTAAAAAAAGAAAAGCGCTCATATTTTCCTTACACAAATATTATATAAATAATAAAAGGACATTCAAAGGCAACGATGCGATTGAAGATCCTTAAAGTGCACACACAAAAATTCCTTTCACATACAAACATCCTACATCCTATTTTTGTGTTCATATTGTACATTTATGTTTGGATGTTACGAAGAGCCTCTAGCAGTAAGATGAAACATAGATTTGCGTGTGATGTACTTGAGGAGTTAAAAGTTAAGTGACGATAGCCTGGAGAGAGAAATGAATTTTAACTCTTTTTATCTATTTTTGGTCTGATTGTTGGTGTTGTTACAAGGATATGGAGGCATACAACATATAACTTGTACAACGAAGTGAATTTTACAATGATGGCAAAAAGGATTTTCATGTGACAGACAAAGTGTTACAATTTTTTGCTTGTTAAAATTTTAGAAGGGTCGTTTGTTGAGAAATGACATATGTGACATGAGGAGAGTGTATTTAAAAAAAAAGACAACATGTTTATCTAAACTTCAGAAGTCTTATGCAAGTTCAAGTCATTTCGATTATCTTTCCTTAAAAAAAAATATCAAGTATACGCCATAAGGAACGAGTACTTAAGAGCATATTGATATAGTTGTATATACATATATAAACCTAGTTCTTGGCAAAATGGTGAATGAATTTGAAAACAGATCCGCAAATCAAAGCGCACAAATTTTTCCACAACTACTTAGTAAACAAAATTCTCTTTGCAGCAGATACAAAAAGTTTTAATTTATTACCAAAATATCAACGGACTAGTAAACTTACATTTAACCTTTTAAAATTCTTGAAGCCATCTTCCAGAGGCAATTTTAAACATGTTCGCAAATTATTTTAAGACTGCCCCTAACGATTTTTCTTCTGCAAGCACATCCTCTTATATTTCACCAAACACACCATTTTCCGATTTTTGAGGTTTCTATACTTGATAATACATATTTTAAAGCTAAGTGATTGTTTCAGTCCTGGTCCTGATAGAATACCATCATTTATGTTGAAAAAAGAGGCTGGGGTGCGACCCACACTGATAACTTCCCATCCCGTCTGTCGATTTGTCTTGCTTAAAAGTTTTTAGGTTTTCGTGTAGGGTTAAGAAAGTTGTCTGTTGAATTATTCTTAAAAATTTAAAAATTACCAACAATATTTTTCATTTAAAGAAATAGTTTAGTTTGAAAATCTAGTTTTGTTAAATAGATTTTTAGTCAAAAACAAATTTTTACCAACTTTAGTAGCATTTCTTAAATTTTTACAAATTTACTATTTCATGTAGATTTTATTTTTTTATGAAAAAACGGATTTTTATAAAAAAAAACTACTGAATATCGAAAACAGTATTTTCTATGAAATAAAAAAAGCTTGAAGACAATATTTTTAATTTTTGAAAAGCTTTTTGATTCGAAAGTAAATTTTTACCAAGTTTTAGTATTGTTTTTTTTGAAGATTTTATTTTTTGTAAAAAAACTGTAAATTAGATGTTTCTCAAAATTTTACTAAATGTTGACAACAATAGTTTTTAAAAGATAAAAGTAGTTTAAAGCCAATATCTCAAAGTTTTGACAAGATATTTGAGTCGAAAATCAATTTTTACCACCCTTTATACATTTTTTTTAGGTTTTTATTTTTTGTGAAAAAAAACTTCAATTTGATTTTCTCAACATTTTTTAGAATGTTGAAAATAATATTTGTGATAAGATGAAATAAGTTTGAAGCCTTAATCTCAAGTTTTTAAAAAGATATTTGAGTCGAAATTCAGTTTTTACCAACTTTGAGTAATGTTTTTTTTTTTGGTTTTTGTTTTATATAAAAAACTAACAATTAGATTTTTTTCAAAATTTTATCAGATGTCAAAAACATTATTCTTCGTTGCAAACAATTGTTTTAGAGATGAATTAAAAAACCGTTAATTGGATTTTTTTTTCCAAAAATATACTTGTTTGGTATCACGTTACAATATATAATATAAAATTTAATTCAAGTCTCTAGCGTCATTGGTTCATGAGATATTTAGGGTTAACCAAAATGTTCACCTTTTTTTTAAACTGCTATGGTAAAAAAAACACCCACGCAATTTTCTTGAAAGCCCTTTTTGCATCTTTCTGTCTTATTATCTGTATAACAAAATTTATTTGAAGTCGATATTCTTCTGGTTCTTGAGCTATGGACGACGAAAAAAACGTCGCGAACGTACGAACGTATACGGACGTACGAACGTACGTACACACGCACGCACAGACATCTTTCTAAAAATCTTTTATTTCGTCTCTAGGTACCTTGAAACGTCGAGAAATGTCAAAATTTTCAATTCGACAAATCGGACCCATTACAATAACTTCCTATGGGAAGTTAAATATATGTGACTTATGTTTTTCTATCCATTGTTTCTTCTTTTTAACGAGTCTCTGAAATGTTCTCAGTTCCCAGCTCTTTGGAAAAATTCTTACCTAACGCCAGTCCATAAAAATGGCTCTAAGAATTTATTTACGAATTATCGTCTTATAACGAAACTGTCAACTGCAATTACTTATTTATTAGAAATCTCTTCTTTTGCAACTCTTCATGTTCTTGGTCCATTGCTGTTTATTAACTTACCATAGGAAGTTATTGTAATCGGTCCGATTTGTCAAATTGAAAATCTTGACATTTCTCGACGTTTCAAGGTCCTTAGAATCTAAATAAAAGATCCCGTATGTTCGGGAAGCTTTTCCGCCGTCCATATCTCAAGAACCAGTAGAGATATCGAGTTGAAATAAGTTTTGCTATAATGCAGAAAGATGCTAAAAGGACACCCTAAAAAATTGATAATATGTTGTTTCTTGCCATAGGAATTTAAAAAAAAGTGTAAATTTTGGTTAACCATAAAATAAAAATAAATAAAAATGATTTTACCCCTGGTAAAGTTTTGAGAAAAATCGAATAGACAGTTTTTTCCCAAAAAAAATCGTTACTAAAAGTTCGTAAAAATTGATTGAATTGAATATTGTCTTCGATACTCAGTAAATGGAAAAATTCAATCTGTATTTCTTTATATAGGAAATAAATGGTACTTAAATTGATAAAAATTTGTATTCGACTAAGAATCTCGGTAACTAAAACAGTTTTAGAAATTAAACTTATTTTTATTTTTTTATTTTTATTTTTAGAAGAATTCAATTGACAACTTCTTTTACAAGGCATATTAAACTACAAAAACAACCTAAACAAATTTAAGTCTTTTGGACAGGATCCTAAAAAGAACTTTAAAAACGATAGGCGATAGAACTATAACCGAAACAATTACGTCACTCGAACACCACCGCAATGTTTCATGTCTTTCGTTGTCTACCGGTATTTTTACAAACAATATTCTGTCGAATTAATAAATTCCACCCTAAAACAAAACAATTCAGCCGTAAACCGTAATGCTCGCACTTCTAGGAATGCTCATCAGTATAGCCTGAGCCTTGATTTCGGACGTACTGCCAAATATAGACATTCTTTTTTTTAACCGCACATCAAGAATGTGGAATGCTTTACTCAATTCTGTTTTTTCCTATAATTTTGACATTCAAAACTTTAAGACCAATGTACACCGTTAACTCCTCTTTAATCCTTCCCTATTTTCCTAAAGCTCGCACTGTGTTTAAACTTTAAACATGTTAAGGGTATTAAGAACCACTTGAGTGCCCGTTAAATATAAAAAAAAAACCTTCAAATCATTTCATCTCGCGTAAAATGTTATTCTTAATATTTTGTTAAACTCTTGGACAAATCGACAGACGGACACGGATAGGAAGTTATCAGTGGGGGTCGCATCCCAGCCTCTTTTTTTATTTATTAATTACTTAGACGATGTTGAATTGTAAAAAATATGTTATGCTAAGATCATTTTAAGAGTACTAATAAAACCACATTTACACAAATTAAATTTTGAAATTGAAAGGTTTTGTTTTACTTTGAAAAATGTCTCAGAGAGTTGAGAAATCATATTTTAAGTTAATCAATTCGGGAGATTGCTACATGTTGAGCAGTAGTGAGGAAAATAGGTCCCCAATAAAATAATTCTTTTATAAATGCTATTCTGATGGCAAAACTTTTGATCTAATAATATTATGAACCATTATTTACATAAATTCTAATTCTTCATTTAAAATTGTACGACCCTAAACCAATAATGATGCACACACAAATCGACCAAATTTTACAAATAATAAATAAATTTCAACCGATTGGCTACATACCTAACATCAGGCTTAATTGCATTGCCCACGTGACAGGAATCTACCTACCATTGATGATAAATTCGTCCCTCAATGGAAAACATATGATTACGGCGGGATAATGATATTTCCCAAAAGAACTAATCAAACTTATATCAGCGACCAGCATGGATTCAAAACCGTTCATTTGTATTTAAATTGCAAAGAGAGATAGAATTTCAAAGCCCAGGAACCATAAACAGTTTCTCCGGGCTTTGGTGTATTTTCGAAACTTTCACAAGGTGGTTCTGTAGCCTGAAGTAGGCCTACTAAGCACGCACCAACTGTGTCTAGAGCTATACTATCGTTGGAAAAAAGGCCACTAATATCATTTGAACCATGCGGCAGCATCAGTCTAACCCCCTGCGATTGAGTTTTACCGAACCAATTTTTGTTTGTTTTTTTTTTTATTCCTGCTGTGATGCTCACCTCTAATTGTATAAATCCACAACAAAACCCATAGATGGTGCTGTTCACACCATTACGGCCAGACCAGCCCTCGCCCAGCCCATTTATGTTAAACTTTTAATTCGAGGCAAAATTAAATTTGCCTCGTCGTACTACCGACGACGCGACGACGACATACGTGGACAGGACACCAGCGATGTTGCATCATGAAAAACAATTAAATTACATAAATAAAAATGAGGACGCGTTTTTGGATGACATTGTACTTTGACGAGGAGATGTTCAATAGTTACATACATACATACATGACGAGATTTTATTCTCGATCTTAGAATTTTTTGAAGTTCGAAACAAAATATATTGTGCTCTTTTTTAGGGGGTCAAACTGACTTCCGTGTAGATGTAGGGATGCTATATGCTTCTCTACAATCTGGAAGGAAGAAGCGCTTACTTGCACCTCACCGTGGAGAACAAGCTAGAGAAATCAGTGCAGCTCGATGATGCATGATACTGATCAATTCATAATTATTGATAAAGGCACTACTTAGAACTGCACTGAGAAAATTCTCAACTTGTGAGCGAACTCAAGAAGCTACGGTTTACTTCCTTCCTAAAATTAAATTTTTTGATCGTTGGCAAACACAGGACTGTCGTCCTTCCTCTGGGCAGAGGTTGACTTACTGATACAAATTATACAAACCTAATAAGTATCAGTAAATATACAAATCGAATGACTATCAGTCGTCGGTATTTAATATATGTTTAAAAAAAAGTCTGAAGTGGAATAAAAAATCATTTTTAGGAATGATGTAAATTGTAGATATAGCTCGGCGGATTGCATCCCACAAGAAGTCGGGCGACCACTTCTAGGGATATCTTCCCTAGATGTCACTTCATCAAAGACTAAATTAACATACCACTGAAGATGTGGTATCATAGGATATGTTGAAGCCCCCTGGTTAATTCCAGGAACATATGTGGTGGTTGTGGTTTATCCTATATGCATAGGGTATTGGTTTTTTATTACTCAAAAAATCAATATATAGATAGACTAAACCAATACCAAAGGTTAACAAAGATGTGAATTTGTTATGTCTTGGTAGCTTAGAAAGAGGAACTCGCTCGAAGCATTTCGCCAAATAAGAGAGGGTAAATCGGTTTTGGTTATTTTCAAAAACTATGCGATAAAATAATGCCTGGGGCAGCAAGTGTAAAAATTTGCTATCAAATTAAGGCTTACTGCCAGGTGTTGATGTTGTAAGTAATTATTCTCTCTGTGCTCTTTTTGATCCGAAAAGGTCGAAATCCTGAAGCAAAAGAAAACAAGCGTCAAGATTGAAGCGACATTTAGATTGAACAGTGTGAATGTGGAATTAAGTATAAGAGATTTTGAGGTGATTGTTTCCAAACAGTTCTGGGCGGTAGATCACTACTGTTTGAAATCAAAATGAGAGAAAGTACCTACTACTGCTCTGGTTTTGAAGACAGTTGTAATCTGAACTGTTTGGTATCGAAGAAGTTGATGTTGCACAGATTGTGGTTCAGTTGCGAATAAACAACTCTTTGATTTTAATTCCTGGCTTTTAATCAGATCGTAGATAATACCCGTAGCGTGATGGTTAGCGCGTTGGACTGTCATGCAAGAGGTCTTGGGTTCGATCCCTGCCTGTGCCACCTAACTTTTTTCACGGGTACTGCCTCTTGCGAGGAATTGACAAATCTTCCAAGAGTAATTCTTGTCATGAAAAGTGCTTTCTCAAATTAGACGTTCGGTTTCGGCATATAAACTGTAGGGCCCCTCCATCTCTGACAACATTACTCAGAAATGGTTGAGAGTTGTAAGTCACTGGGCGCTTCTACTCTGCTAACCAGGAGTTTTGCTTTCTCATTATGTGGAAACTTATTTTCTTTATCAACTTATTGTCTTATTTTAAACAAGTGAATAGGAGAGAAAGTCCAGTTACTTATAGCAATATATGGTTTGTTGTGCTAGGTACCTTACAACTTTTTTTCAAACAGTATCGCAAGAGTTGTTCAACTTCGTTAAATAGTTTATGACCCCAGACTTGTGCTGAATAGAAGTTAATGTGCTTGCGTCACGCCGCCCATTGCTCGAAACTCTATATTTCGTATCTGCATCTGCCTCCTTATGTGACATAACACTCCTCCAGCTTGCGTTTAGTGCATTTTTTGATTTTGCAAGCTTCACCGTCATATGCTTTCTCATGTTCAAATTCCGTGTTATAACTATTCGTAAGTAACTTTACTCATTAACAACCTCATTGTCCTTATTTAAGCTTGCACAAATATCATTACTTTGGATTTCGTAAGGTTGATCTTTAGCCTCCGTCTATCGCAATAGTCAGTTAGACTGTTAACCATCAACCAATGTGGTGTTTCTGCAAGTGCAACGATATCATCAACAAATATTAGATGGTTTACTCTCATCGTATCATTTAGGGAAAACTTCTTCGATGCAAACAGTAAGGGGCTTAGATTAAAGCCTTGTCTCTGGCCGATTTCTACCTCAAAATAATGAGATAGTTCACATTTATTGAATATAGCTAAAGATGTGTTGGCATAAAGGCTTTCGATTACGTTACCAAACTTCAATGACATTTCTTTATTATACAATTTAAGCATAAGGACTCTTTTATCTATAGTATCAAAGCCTGCTTTAAAATCTTTTGTCTGTGTAGATATTATGAATTGTGTAGATTTGGTTTACCGTTGAATAGCCTTTGCGAAAAGCTGTCTGATTTTCGCTGAAGAGGTTGATTTGTTGGACTCACCA
This sequence comes from Eupeodes latifasciatus, assembly GCA_920104205.1. NCBI lineage: Eukaryota > Metazoa > Arthropoda > Insecta > Diptera > Syrphidae > Eupeodes > Eupeodes latifasciatus. The sequence goes on along the minus strand of OV049926.1, from coordinate 85,156,078 downwards.
TATATATGATCGATTGTACAGAACTTTAGTAAGGACCTTCATCCGAGTATTCTATTCGAATAATGTGAATCGGTTTCAAAAACGCCTTTTAATAAAATTCTGAAACCGAGCTGGTGTCCATAAACAAATCTGTAACTCTTTGAGTGCAAATTTTATCTCAGAAGCTGTAAATAGATCATGTAGTAGATATTTTGGTTAGTTGGAGTAGCGTATTGAAATAATTATCCCTTGGCATTTATTGAAAGTAGCTGCTCAAATCTAGGAGTCCAACAGTTTGAGGGACTTTGTTATTTAACTTTTGTAAATTCTAGAAGTTAACAACTATTTCTTTCATATGATAAAATAAGTTTGATTTCAATATCTTTTCTTACTCCTGATATTTTGAGTAGAATTCATGCTTACCAATTTTAATAGCATTTCTTGAAACCTCGAGAAATGTCAAATTTCCATTTAATAAATCATTACCAATTATAATTAAAGAGCTTTGACAAAAATTCTTCAAACTAACTCAATCTTTTATGTAGTGCAATTTATTTCCATTTATTTAACAATTCCTCTGGCCAAATCCACTAACCAATCATTATGGGCTAACAGTGTGAAGAAGATTTAACCATTATGTGTGAATGCAACTCCTATGTTGGCTATTTTTGGCCTCCAAGAATTTTCGAATGGAAATGTATGTAAGCTCCCAAATTGGATTATCTTCAACCTGGTAGACGAAGCACAAGCGCCAGACATAAACACGGTTCCAACAATATTCTGCTAGCAAGACCGTAATGCAAAAGCGTGAAAAGCCACTACATGCTGATTATATGGTATAATGTGTATGTACAATGTACATTAGCTTTTGAAGTATACTCGAAAACTGGAGAAGGTCGCCTACGAGTGAAATATGACTATAATATTCATAGACTAGGTAGCAACACATAGTTGCTTTTAAATCTTATCGCCTATATTCTTGATAGCCTATTACCAATTTAGTAAATATGTTCATGCATATTATACCTACATAATGAAGATGAATAAAATCATGTTAATGGCAATTAGCAAAATGGTGATGGCTTTGCCCTTTTGTTGCTCCACAATACCTATATGTCATCTGTTTTAAATGATGGCGCAAACTTATGAAGCTGGCGCTAACATACGACAAACTTCAAAAATTAAGTGAAAATTATTCTTTCAACTTCATCTGCGTGTTAGGTTAATCACTTCGGTATGTCACTTTTCTTCTTCATGTGAATAATAATAAAAAGATGTGCCCAACCTCTGCTAAAAGAACGTGGAGGTAGGTTGGTATTTAAACGCTATAGAATTAGGTAGTATATTTTCATCACTCTTATTGCGTTTGCATATTGAAAAGTTTTGGTCGTTATCATGAGGACAAAGTTTATAATGTTTGTAGACTCACGATGTATGTAGATGAACTTTGTTATTAATTTGTAATGATTCTCATTCATTTTTATAATTGAGTGATTTAAACGAAGAGTTTGTCTAATGAAATTAAAATTAAGATACCGCTATGATGTCGAAATGGTAAGAAAATTTATTTTTTTACTTTTGATTAATTTGAGTAATTGAGTAAAAGCCTTGACAATATTGTATACATATATAGAAGTTCAGTGGTTTTAAAAAATGGCAAATGTCGAAAATATAGATTTTTCGCCTACTGTGCCGAAGACTGTTCCTTGTAAGCTTTTCAGCCAATATACTTAGTTTTTTTGTTTCTCTTTATGAAAACTGAATTTTCTTAAAGATTTATATATAAATAAAATGTTTATAAATATTTGATTCTATATAAAAAACAAAAGGATTCCCCATGTAGATACTCAATCAATGTTGATTATGTCAAGAAATCATACCAATATTTAAGGATCTGCTTAAACTTTTAATGGTCATTTCAAATAAGGAATTTTGTTAGTATGGTATACTCAGGCGTATACTTACTTTTTTCTATTTTCTATTTCAGCCCATTTAATGTTAAAATTGTACGCGGTTAGCAGCACAAGCCGGTTTACAACTAAAATAAAACTAAAATTACGTTTTATTTTGATTTCTAAGACATTGTTCAATACAAAAATGCAACCCCAACAATTCCCCAGGCTTTAAACAACAACTTCATTGTTCTTGGGTTTTATTTAAGTAAAGCTCAGTTTCATTTTTGTTTTTTTTTCTACATTGTTGCATGAAACTTATGTAAAACTTTTATGTAACAAGCATTTAGATTGAATTAAGATTAAATTATGTAATTAGTACAACTTTAAAAGCTATTAAAATGTTTAAAATATTTGTATTATTATTTATTATTAACGTTAATTTAGCTTTTCTTACAAAATGACAATTGCACAATTTACATATATTTACATTATGAATAAATTGATATAATGTGATCAAATATAACTGGAAAGGAAAGCTAATGGTAAAAACCTTCATCAATGTTTACATAGTAACTTTGCTTAAGTTAAGGTGGGAACGAGAGTAGAGATGGTAGTTTTTCTTAACAAGTTATTTGCAAGATACTTTTATTTTACAGTTTGTATAACAAAATTAATAACAAAATAAATAAATTTAATGTAATAAAAATAAATACTAACAATTGTTTACAAATACCACAGTACAATAATCGCTTTATTAATAGTTAAATCAGTCTTTTAATTAAAAAAAAAAATGAATAAAAATAAATGAATTGCATATTGCAGAATTTGAAGTTTTTGGTTCCAATAATTATTCATGTGAATTAAGTACTTTGACCACAGAAAACAAGCCACAATCTATTACTCACATCCATCTTGTTCGTAAACTATTTCGTATCTTAATTAATCGAAACATTTCTAAAGGCAATTTATTTCAGCTTTCACATCGTAAAGTTACTTTTGGTACAACATCATTGACGCTTTCATGAATAGAGTTTGTGAAATAAGTAATACTTTCATCAATACAATTCTCACTCACTTCATCAAAAACAAAGTTCGGCATAAATTGAATTTTGTTGTTTAAATAGCCTTTATAAAGATTCAAATTGATGTTTTTGAAATCAAAAATTTCCTTTAATTGACAAAACGGTGACCCAAGGACCGGCTTTTCAGATCAAAGATCATGAGTGAAAAACTGCCAATTATTATTAACTTCCCATAGGAAGTTATTGTAATGGGTCCGATTTGACAAATTGAAAATTTTGACATTTCTCAACGTTTCAAGGTCCCTAGAGTCGAAATAAAAGATTTTTAGAAAGATGTCTGTGCGTGCGTGTGCACGTACGTCCGTACGTCCGTACGTTCGCGACGTTTTTTTCGTCGTCCATAGCTCAAGAACCAGAAGAGATATTGACTTCAAATAAATTTTGTTATACAGATAATAAGGCAGAAAGATGCAGAAAGGGCTCTCAAGAAAATTGCGTGGGTGGTTTTTTTACCATAGCAGTTTAAAAAAAGGTGAAAATTTTGGTTAACCCTAAATATCTCATGAACCAATGACGCTAGAGACTTGAATTAAATTTTTTATTATATATTGTAACGTGATACAAAACAATTATATTTTTGGAAAAAAATTCAATTAACGGTTTTTTTTATAAATCAAAAAAACTGAAAAAAAAATTTGTCACTTCGAAAATTTTACGACTAAAATATGATTTCATCTCCAAAACAATTTTGTGCAACGAAGAATAATGTTTTTGACATCTGATAAAATTTTGAGAAAAATCGAATTGACAGTTTTTTTACAAAAAATAAAAACCTAAAAAAAAATAAAAAAAAGTTGGTAAAAATTGAGTTTTGACTCAAATATCTTTTCAAAACTTTGAGATATTGGCTTTAAACTACTTTTATCTTTCAAAAAATATTGGTTTCAACATTCAGTAAAATTTTGAAAAAAATAGAATTGACAGTTTTTTTTACAAAAAATTAAAAACCGAAAAAAAAAATTAACAAAAGTTGGTAAAAATTGATTTTCGACTTAAATATCTTTTCAAAAATTTGAGATTATGGCTTCTAACTAATTTTATCTTATAAGAAATATTGTTTTCAACAGTAGGAAAAATTTTGAGAAAAATCGAATTGACAGTTTTTTTACAAAAAATAATAACCTAAAAAAAAATTAAAAAAAAGTTGGTAAAAATTGAGTTTTGACTCAAATATCTTTTCAAGACTTTGAGATATTGGCTTTAAACTACTTTTATCTTTCAAAAAATATTGTTTTCAACATTCAGTAATATTTTGAAAAAATAGAATTGACAGTTTTTTTACAAAAAATTAAAAACCGAAAAAAAAATTTAACAAAAGTTGGTAAAAATTGATTTTCGACTTAAATATCTTTTCAAAAATTTGAGATTATGGCTTGTAACTAATTTTAACTTATAAGAAATATTGTTTTCAACATTAGGACAAATTTTGAGAAAAATCGAATTGACAGTTTTTTTACAAAAAATTAAAAACCTAAACAAAAAAATTAATAAAAGTTGGTAAAAATTGATTTTCGGCTCAAATAGCTTTTCAAAAATTAAAAATATTGGCTTCAAACTTATTTTATTTCACAGAAAATATTGTTTTTTATATTCAGTAATTTTTTTATAAAAATCCAACAGTCCGTTTTTTCATAAAAAAAAATAAAATCTACAAAAAATAGAACGCAAATTTGGTAAGAATTGATACATTTAGACAAACTTTTAAGCAAGACAAATCGATAGACGGGATGGGAAGTTATCAGTGTGGGTCGCATCCCAGCATCTATTTTGTTTATGGATATCAACTGAACCGCACTTATTTTGTATGCCAATTAAAACTTTTTTTTGTAAAATAGTCTTCAAATTTATACTTCCACTAAGTCATGCACACTTTGGAAGCTTTGTTGCAAAACACAAATCGTAGTTGTTTTAGTTTTATTAACTGGAGGTGTTATCTTCAATGTCAAGACCTTGATCCGTATCAGGATGAAGAAGAAGAAGGGGATCTGTTTCTTTTAAGAACTTTGCTTTTGTGCTGTTCTTACTCCCACGAAAGATCGTCTAATCAGTTGAAAGAGCCGATTAGCACTGTATATAGCATTTTTCAAACATTACATGAATAGTTTTATAACTCATAGAAAACATAGTTATAAAGTGGTTTAATTTAGTTAAATTTGTTCATAAGATACACAAAAAAATGTTTCAGGAAATAATTATGGTTTACTCTCGAATAATTGTTTTGTGAAAATAGTTATAAGCCGAAAGATGAAAAATAAAATGAATAACAGAAAATATCATTTGGCTGATATTATATTAAAATACTGATTTTTCTGCATTTATAAACCTATATACCTAACTTTTCTGATAGAAAAACATTAAAACAAGAGATATTTTCTGAAGAGCTCTTGGATACAAATTACGGTGTGGGAAAAACTATACTACGTTTCTTTGATGTACAAACGTAGGTACACTTTTATGGTCTCAAAAAACTGCCCCATCTTCTTAACTATCCTTCCACTTCTTGAAATTCAATATCTCTCTTAAGCCAAATCAGACGTTGAAAATTAAACAATTAAGTTTGAATGGCTTAATTCTTTCCTTTAGTTTTGGCTTGTTTGAATAAAATTCATTTCCAGTCGGTTAGCATATCACACTCCTTGGCCACATCTACGTATATAGCTCGTTTTATATCATTCCTCAATTACACCCTTCGCAAACATTAGCTATGGCTTGTCTGTACATACCCGCCCTATGCCCATAGTTATTACTCAGATATTAAGGAAAGCCATGATGGAATTATACACTCTTACATATACATATTTGAGGGCGATGTATGTTCATAGGGCAATAATAATCGTCCTACCGCATCTGCTGCAATTGCCCCGGCTCGGCTCGACTCGGCTGATGCTGCTTGCATGAATAGCTAATATTCATATGAACCACATCGTAGCACGCTGAAACTGATGCTGATGTATGCCATACCAAACCACTACCACACTACACCGAGCCGACCGCTGCTGCCGCTGTCTCAGCTCTGAAAATTTTACGCAGACTTTTGTTCCAATAACGCTTCGAACTTTGTAATTAAAATTCGCAACTGTGCAACTCTATCAGTGCCAGTAGGTAGGAAGTACGAGTACCTCTCCCTCTGCATAGCTTGCTCCGGATCCGGATGCACCATGCAATTTCAATGAATGCATGCAGCAGCTAATATAAGAATAATTTGGGGTGGGGCGTGCGGGGATGATGCTATGTCTGTATCAAACAAAACCACATAAAGATACAATATAACAAAAAGCAAACAAAAAACATCATGGCAAGCTTCTGGGTGCTTCGTTGTCGTTGCGTATATGAAACTGAATAGCTGTATCCATCGAGGAGTCAGAATTTGGCATTGAATCTGTCCTGTCCCGGAGCCGGAAGACTTGAATTCATCAACCATTTCCCAAAACAATTTCTCTAATAGAACATTGCCTTTGTGTTGAGTGTGGGTAGAATGTGTGTGGTCTTAAATAGGTATTGAAAGTGGTCTAACTTTGACCTGACCGTAACCGATAACCATGGTCCTGTAAATTGTTCAGAGTCGTCAATTATAGTGGTACTCCATAAAAGCTATACGCAGAGGGTAGGTATCCCTTGAGAGATGAATTATGGTTGTGGTGTTTATAAATGAAGTTTGTGAGATAGAATTTGAGACATGGGTCAATGGTAAAATTTTGGGAAAAAGGGAAATCGTATATGCAGCACGAAGGTAAAGGTATTAAATGAAGTTGCTTTCTTCTTTAAATGATGTAGATTTCAGTTGGACTTATTTGGTACATTTCGAACAGGAATTTATTATTCGGTCATATTACTTGGGCGAATATGTACTATACAGTGTTGCCCAAATCTTAAGAAACTTAATAAGTTGTTTCTATTTTTAACTTCACTTTGGTAGTTATTGTAATCGGTCCGATGTCTCGAATTGAAAATTTTGAAATTTCTCAACGTTTCAAGGTTCTTAGAATCTAAATTAGAGGTTTTTGTAGAGATTTATATGTGTCCATGTATACGACCATTTGTAACGTCCGTACGTTCGAGAAGCTCTTTTCGTCCTCCATACCTCAAGAGCAAGTAGAGATATCGACTTCAAATAAATGTTGTTATACAAATAATAACACAGAAAGATGTAGAAAGGACTTAAAACAAAAATTGACCTAAAATATCTTACGAACGCGCTAGCGACTTCAGTTAAATTGTATATTATATAATGTAACGTGACGTGATCCCAAACAAGTTCTTATTATAAATTTAAAAAGAGGCTGGGATGCGACCCACTCTGATAACTTCCCATCCCGTCTGTCGATTTGTCTTGCTTAAAAGTTTGTCTATATGTATCAATTTTTACCAAATTTGCGTACTATTTTTTGTAGATTTTATTTTTTTATGAAAAAACGGACTGTTGAATTTTTATAAAAAAAATTACTGAATATCGGAAACAATATTTTCTGTGAAATAAAATAAGTTTGAAGCCAATATTTGTAATTTTTGAAAAGCTGTTTGAGTCGAAAGTAAATTTTTACCAAGTTTTAGTATTGTTTTTTTTAGGTTTTTATTTTTTGTAAAAAAACTGTCAATTCGATTTTTCTCAAAATTTTATCGAATGTTGAAATAAATATTTCTTATAAGTTAAAATTAGTCAGAATCCGTTATCTCAAATTTTTGAAAAGATATTTGAGTCGAAAATCAATTTTTAACAACTTTTTTTAATTTTTTTTTTCGGTTTTTAATTTTTTGTAAAAAAAACTGTCAATTGGATTTTTCTCAAAATTTTATCAGATATCAAAAACATTATTCTTCATTGCACAAAATTGTTTTGGAGATGAAATCATATTTTAGTCGTAAAATTTTCGAGGTGACACATTTTTTTTTTCAGTTTTTTTGATTTATAAAAAAAACCGTTAATTGAATTTTTTTCCAAAAATATAATTGTTTTGTATCACGTTACAATATATAATATAAAATTTAATTCAAGTCTCTAGCGTCATTGTTTCATGAGATATTTAGGTTTAACCCAAATTTTCACCTTTTTTTTAAACTGCTATGGTAAAAAAACCACCCACGCAATTTTCTTGAGAGCCCTTTCTGCATCTTTCTGCCTTATTATCTGTATAACAAAATTTATTTGAAGTCGATATCTCTTCTGGTTCTTGAGCTATGGACGACGAAAAAAACGTCGCGAACGTACGTACACACGCACGCACAGACATCTTTCTAAAAATCTTTTATTTCGACTCTAGGGACCTTGAAACGTCGAGAAATGTCAAAATTTTCAATTTGTCAAATCGGACCCATTACAATAACTTCCTATGGGAAGTTAAAAAAATAGAAAAAATATGTGTCGAAATCTGGTAAAATTTTGATAAAAATCGAAGAAATTAAAAACTATACAAAATTGACCTTCGGAAAACAACGCATTCCCATAGGTAAAATTACTTTACGGAGAATCTAATCGCTTTAACTCCTAAATTACCAGAGATTTAAATAATATTTGGATACAATTAGTATTGCGGGAAAACAACGCATTCCCAACCCTTATGAAATAAGTTGTCGAACGTGACAATCACACTTATCATACACGTATATTAACAAGGGCTTCGCGCTCCACGTGCCTAAAGCCCTCAACGTTAGACGCAAACTTTGGCTCCCACCAATTTCCACAAATAATAATTTTAAACCTAAACTTTGATATGCTTATTGCTCAACCTTTCATCACCAAACACGAGCCATGTACATAGGTACAACAAATAATTCACTGGGTCTTTTTTTTTTCCATGCAAATTACAGAGAAATCCTGCAAATATTTTATTTGTCGTGTAAGTTTAATTGTTTCTTTAATACTTAATGATTTACTCGGTTCGTCTTTGATCATTTAATTTACCAGAAGTAAGTAGGTAGTTTTAAGTTAGTTTCTTTAGTTCATCTGCGTAATTCTTTTAATAAAGGGTGTCCCAAAATTAACGCAAGATTTGAATTAAATAGAAAACGCCGTTTTTAGTCTTTTGATAGTTATATTTTTATTGACTCGTAAAGTACATAGGATAGGGTTATGTATGGAATAACACATCGGACAAATGGCCTCCACGGCTTTGCATGCACATGCGCACTCTTTTGTTAAAATTTTCCATGACCATTCTGCATAAATGTGGCTGAATTTCGTTGATGCAGCGTTGAATCTCCTCCTTTAATGCACGGGTGGTTGTGGGCTTGTTGACATAGACTTGTGATTTCAAATAACCCCATAAAAAGAAGTCTAATGGTGTTAAATCACACGATCTAGGAGGCCAATTTTGATCACCGAAACGAGAGAGTACACGACCTGGAAATGAAAAATGAAAAATCAGGGTCCATTTGTTGATGTTCAATAATCCATTCAACGAACTCTCTTCTCTGTCCATGGTCATTAGGCTTCAATTGTGGTGTGAATTGAATTTTGTAAGCATGAAGACACAGATCTTTGGTGAGTATACGCTGTAGAGAGGTTCTTGAAATTTGCAATTCTTGTCCACGACGTCGAATTGAGGTTCCTGGATTGTCAGCAACACTCTCACGCACTGCTTCGACATTCACATTTGAACGGCTTGTTTTTGGACGACCAGTGTGTTTGGCGTCTCCAACGGATCCAGTCTCCATGAATTTTTCAATTAATCTCTTCACAGTTGACGAAGTTAAAACACTATTCTGACCATATTTTGCATGAAATTTTCGAACTGCAGCCGCCAAGCTTTCACTATTTTTGAAATATTCTTTAATAATGAAGACACGTTGTTCTCTCGTGTAACGCTCCATTTTTAATAACCCTATACTGTTAGCTGTCAAATTGCTTTTTTTTCAGGGTTGCCAACACTTCACTGCACAAATGGCGGCAAATTCAAATCTTGCGTTGATTTTGGGACACCCTTTATTAATACGTGTTTATTTTTTAGTTTTAAGTTAATAAACGGTATACAATACCTACTTAATTTCTATTTATTTGCTTTACGTTTTGGCCAAGGAAGGAAAAACGTATGTATATTAAAATGTATTGCGGTAACCTATCTTCTTCTTAAAATGTATTAACCTAACCTATGACAATCACACTTAGTATGGTCTCATCCCATCTCGGCACAATTCAAACATACGTACAAAAAAATATAGCTCAGGTTTTTTCATACTACTATCCAAAAAAAACTATCTAATGCGGACGAAGTCGCGGGTAAAAGCTAGTTTTTTATAAAAATTCAACGCTCTGTTTTTTTGCTAAAAATTGATGTTCGGCACACTATAGGATTTGGGGTGCGTGCAAGGTGGGGTGGGTGCAAGACGGGGAGGGTGCTATGTGCGGTGGGTGCAAGGTGGGGTGCATGCAAAGTTTCTTTTGCATTTAAATAAGCCCGATTTAAGGACAATTAATTTATCCTAACTATATCTTAATCCATATTCGATTATTACTACAAAAATAAGACTACGTAAATACTCAAGCAAGGAAAAAGTAATTTAATTAAAATATTTTGTTTGGTAATTTTTTAATTTTAATTTTAAGAAATTCTGCAGCATTGTTCTCTTTTCCTTTTATGTAGTCTATGTTAATATTGTATTCTCCTAGTTTTAGTAACCATCGTTGAAGACGATGATTTATGTCTTTGCCCTTGTGTTTTGATTGCAGCCATTTGAGAGGTTGGTGATCTTTCAATAGGTCAAAAGATCTACCATATATATATGGCCTGAAATAGTTCACGGACCAAACTATTGCTAGTAGTTCCTTTTCAGTGACAGAGTAGCTTCGCTCGTGTTTATTTAATGTGCGGCTTGCATAGCACACTGGGTGTCCTTCTTGTGTTAGTACGGATCCGATAGCAAAGTCACTTGCATCGATCGGGAGTTGAAATTTTTTGTTAAAGTCCGGATACCTTAGGACTGGTGAATCCGTCAGTATTATTTTTAATTTTTAAACGAACTTATATAATTTGAATCATTCAGATTTATTCTGGTATTCTGTTTGAGATATCTAGTCATAGGTTCCGCAATTTTAGCGTAATCCCTTATGAACTTTCTAAAGTAACCAGTTATGCCTAGGAATGACTTGATTTGTTTTGTAGTTTCCGGTAGTTGAAGTTTTTGAATGGCTTTGATTTTTTTATTATTTGGTTTTACCACCTTCAGTCGTTAAGACATGTCCCAAATATTCCGTTTCTTTAGCAAAAAAGTTGCATTTATTTATTTGGATTTTCAGATTGTGTTCTCTTAGTTTATCTAAAACTTTTTGTACGCTGATAATATGTTCTTTAAGGGATAAATTAAAAATTAAGATATCGTCTAAATAGACTTCGCAAATTTGATTTATGTATTCTCTAAGTACAGTATTAATAAGTCTTTGGAATGTTGCTGGGGCATTTTTGAGTCCAAAAGGCATTCTCGTGAACTCATAATGCCCAAGAGGAGTCGAAAAAGCTGTTTTCTTTCTATCCTCTTCCCTAACTAAAACTTGGTGGAATCCTTTCGCTAGGTCTAACGTCGTAAAATATTGTAACCTTCCTAATTTATCTAATATAGTTTCTATATTAGGAATAGGAAATTTGTCATCGATCGTTGCTTCGTTTAGCTTCCTATAGTCAACAACTATTCTCCATTTCTCCTGTCCAGAATTATCTAGCTTTTTGGGTACAACCCATAAAGGACTGTTATATGGAGAGTTGCTATCATTTATAATTCCCTGTGACAACATTTTCTTAATTTGTTTGTTAATTTCGTGTTCATGTATTTGTGGATATCTATATATTTTTGAGTAAATTGGTCTATCTGTTGTAGTAACGATTTCGTGTTTAATTTCATGAGTACAAGTTAGCTTTTGCCCCTCGTGAAAAAACAAATCTCTATTTTTCTTAAGAATTTTCTCTAACGATTCTCTTTCTTCTATGTTTAAGTGATCGCCAAAAAGACTCGGTAGTACATCTTGATCTTCTTTGATAGGCTCTAAATTGTGCACTTCGTTATAAGTATATGGACAAGCACTTAAAAATTTAATTTTATTACCAAGTATTTCTATGTATTCATCTTCAAGATTAATTTTGGCCTGTAAATGTTTTAATAAATTTTGCCCTATAATGCCGTCAAAGTCTTTCTCACTAAAGGAAGTAAGCTTCCAACATATTCTAGCTTTCTCTTCAAACTCTTTTGGAAGTTCTGTTATGATTTCAGTGTCTATAGACGTTCTTCCATTAAGTGTATTAAAAACAATATTTTCTTTTAAAGGGATTCGTTTATAATTTTGCAGTTTTGTTTTGTCAAGGAGTGTAGTAGTAGACCCTGTATCAATCAAGCATTTTATCATATTTTCTCCAATCGTTAATTCTACTAATTGATTAAAAGGATTCTTATATTGTCCTGAGTAATTTCTGTTTTGGTTTCTGTACTGTCCTGAATTATTGTAATTATTATAATTATTATTATTGTTATTTCTAAATTGACCTGAGTTATTGTTATAATTTCTATGGTTATAATGATTACTGTCATGTTTGTGTCTGGTCTGGTCATTTTGGTTACTAGTCTGTCGGTTTAAATTGTTATTATTATAATTTTTGCTGTTCATATTTTGTCTATTGTATTTATTTTTATTTATTTGAATCAAACCCGTTTCTTCTAATATGTAATATGCGCCTCTTAGATTGTTAGTTTGTCTACTTATAACAACGCTAGCTAGATTTGGATCTAATCCATTAATGAAATTTTTTACAATAATTGCCTCATTCGCTGAAGGCGAAAATTCTACAGGCTTCTCATAGTCAAATTCATACTTTGTATTTAATTTGTCTAGAATTTCTTTAAGGTTATAAAAATAATCACTTACATTGTTATTTCTTAAGCTAAGAGCTTGATGGTGTAAACTGTAATAGGATACCTTCACTCCGAAGTTTCTTATTAGTTCTGCCTTGATATTATCCCATGTTGGATTTGGTCCTAATGTCCTGATCGCTTGTAATGCTGGTCCCTGGATTTTGTTGATGATATTCCTTTGAAGGATGCACTATTCCAGTGCAGTACCGACGAAATGTCGTAAGAATATTTCCACTTCTCTTATAAAAGATGTCAGGGAATATTGTGAGCTTCCCCAAAACTCTTTAATTTTAGAGGATTCTTTTATTAGTTCCGCCACTGTTATCGTCATTGGAGGTTGAGTTGGATCGATGTTGTATGTTGGTACACTTTCATTGTCCACCATGATTCTTAAAACTGTTTTTGCTATTTGCTTTTTTTTCACAAAAGTTTGTTTCACTTTAGAATATATATAGCCTTTTTTAAAAAATAACGGATTTTAATATACCGGTGACAAGAAACTGATTTGTAGTAATCGGTAAGTCACTTCAAACTATTTAAATATTCTTTAAACGATATTTCAATCTACGGATTTGGAATCCTACCGACTGCGCCACTTAAGTTCTTTTATTGATTGAAACACTTTTTAAAAAAATATAAAGCAACTTGTTTTATTAGCGTACCAGATTCAACTAAACTTATTCTATACAATAATTTGGCAAGAAGCTTATGTCGATCGAATGCATTTGCCAATATCAGCAATTTCATCATTTCTTGGAACTCTAACGAGTCCAGACGATTGGCAAATGCATTTTGTTATTATTTGGTGTCATCGTATTTGCAACACCTGTGGGAACATCCGTTATGTTTTCCCCTGGGTATGCTGACATCGACATAACTCGTGCGCCACCTGAGTCGCGGTCTTTCTCTACTGCGCCGCCGCCGCCGTCCCTCGGGATTGGATTCGAAGACCTTCCGGGCTGAAGCGTTGCTGTCCATTCGCTCTACATGACCTAGCAATCTAAGCCGTTGGACTTTAATTCTGTTAACTAGGTCAGTGTCGCTGTACAGCCCGTACAATTCGTCGTTATATCTTCTCCTACATTCTCCATCTATGCATACGGGACCAAAAATCACCCAAAGAATTTTTCTCTCGAAGCATCCTAAGACGTTCTCAACTTTCTTTGACAGGATCCAGGCCTCAGCGCCATAAATGAGAACCGGGATGATGAGTGTCTTATAGATGGGGATTTCAGATGCTCGAGAGGACTTTACTACTCAATTGCCTTCTAAGTCCAAAGAAGCAGCGATTTGCAAGTATTACTCTTCGTTTTTTGACATCAAATGCATCGGTGAGATCTTTTCCGACCTTGATAGAGCAGCGTGCATTCTCCATCGTCATTCTGCACAGATGGATAAGTTTGACAGGGATGCCAAAACTAGACATTTCTCTGTAGAGCTCTTCCCTTTAGATGCTGTCATACGCGGCTTTAAAATCCATAAACAGATGGTGGGTATCGATTTGAAGTTTCTGGGTTTTTTCCTAGATCTGCCGTAGTGTGAATATTTGCTCGATAATGGACTTTCCTGCGGTTCTACTACGATGTTCCCCTGATCGTCCTTACAGGCTTCGGTTCGTGGCCGGTACCCTTGGGTGTTTTATTTTTACCTTTTGGTAAAATTTACGAACCTCATTCCTGTTGTGACATCCCTCTATCTCCTCGATCGCGTGCTTCTCATGCTCTCTTTTTTTCCATCTAAGAAGCCGGTGTTCCTCTCTCCTCTTCTGCTCGTAGAGCTCGCGAGCAGCTCTGGTCCTCCTGTGCAGCGCCGCCGTTTTGTATGCCTGTTGTTTCGCTGAGTGTGCTTGCCGGCATTCGTCGTCAAACCAGGGGGTTCGATGTGGTGGCCGTATGAAACCTAGCACTTCAGAGGCGGCATCTATGATGGCTGCAAGGCAATGTTGGCACTGGTTTTAAATGCTTAATGCAGGCAGCATAGGACTCCTTAAGAGGTTATTAGAGACTCGATCAGAAAAGGACATGGCAGTCTCTTGCGATTGTAGCCGTCTAACGTCGAAACTTCTCACAGTACTTCCTTGTTCTTGCTTGGATTGGGATATCCGTAGCCGTACCTTAGCTACAACGAGGTAGTGGTCCGAGTCAATGTTGGCCCCTCGGAATGTTCGGACATCCTGTATACTGGAGAAGTGTCGTGCGTCGCTCGCAATGTGGTCAATCTGGTTAACAGTTGATTCATCAGGAGATTTCCATGTCCCCTTGTGGATATTGAGATGTGTAAACTGCGTACTAGCTACCAGAACGTCTCGCCCCGCAGTGAAATCGATCAGCCTAAATCCGTTGTCGGAGGTAGTGTCGTGCAGGCTGTATCTCCCGATTGTGCCACCAAAGATGTCTTCTCTTCCTAGCTTGGCGTTAAAATCTCCGGAGACAATTTTAATGTCATAGCCAGGGCACTGCTCATATGTCTTGTCCAAGAGCTCGAAGAATATGTCTTTGGTGTCTTCATCTTTTTCCTCTGTTGGGGCATGCGCGCATATTAGGCTTCTGTTGGCGAATTTAGCCTTGATGCGGATTGTCGTGATGCGCTCGCTCACACTGTTGAAACTCAAGGCTTTTTGGCTGAGTCTAGTTCCAACCACAAATCCACACCCAAATAGACGCTGTCTTTGTTCTCGGTAGCAGTTGCCGTAGTATACATCGCAGTCTTTTAGTTTGCGTTTGCCCGGTCCATCCCATCGCACTTCTTGGATGGGGGTAATATCTGCCTTGCAGCAGTTTTGGGCTTCCGCAAATTGTTCGGCTCCACGTGGTCTTACGGCTCGCGTACACCTAATCCGTCATCGGCCGAATTTTGCTCGGCCGTTGTCGGCCGAACTCGGCCGATCGAACCAAACACATAGAAAGGAAAGAGAGCGCGTACACCACTGAAAGCGGCATCGTCCGATGACGCCCAATGACGGCCGATAATAACCGATCAACCGACATAATCCAAACATGTTTGGATTTTTCGTCCGTTGTCGGGTCAATTCATACCATAAAGTTCACGAAAAAAAAATAACGAAAAATGAATTAATTGTATTCACAACAGGCCACCTCTCTGGCATAAATTTTCAAAAATTTATAACAACAGAGATGGAACTGACTGTTGCGGATATAAAGAAACAGAATCCCGACCTCATACCCAAGTCACAACAACATAAAAAAACTATGAAAAATCGGTGCCTATAACTCAAAATCAATGTTTTACTTTTCAAAGATTTGGAAGGTTTATGAAAAGAAACATTGAAGCATTTGATGGGTTATAATTTCAAATCTTCAGTTTCTTTCTTTGCATAAATATTTAA
Source organism: Eupeodes latifasciatus (assembly GCA_920104205.1). NCBI lineage: Eukaryota > Metazoa > Arthropoda > Insecta > Diptera > Syrphidae > Eupeodes > Eupeodes latifasciatus. Next base: position 85,139,945 of record OV049926.1, on the reverse strand, counting down.
TTAACCCATACACACCGACGACGACGTCTTATACATACGTTGACGCATTAAATGATGGTATGAATTTCGAAAATATACATTTCTTTGAAATCTTCCATTAAAAAAATTATTATTTTTACATCCAAGCTTCACAAATTCAGACTCCAAACCGGTAGGTATCGTCCGATGTCGGAAGCAGTGTATGCAGTCGAACGCCCGATACGCTCGTCCGAATTGTTCCGATCCGATATCGGCCGATAAATCGGTTTTAGTGTACGCGAGCCTTTATAAGGGACCTAACATTCCACGTACAGATCCGAAGTTCGTTGTCCTTATTTCGTTTGGGTTATCAAAAGTGAGTCCGTCCGTATCCGAGGCTTGTTGCTGCTTCGCAACTAAGGTATTTGTTACGTGGCCAGGAAGTCACCCCGATGGCACAACCCCCAACCTCGAGGGCCAGATCCTTAGTATAACTCCAAGGACGGGGAGCCAGATAAATCGCTCCTTATAGGCCTGGGCTCCGAATATGTCGTAGAAGCCCTACAAGGTGTTCACTAAGTAGTTCAACCTTACTGGAACTGCAGAAGCCACCGTTGATTCCATCTCGAGAATTCGTTCACTGCCGTCTGGATAAGGAGAGGTGCCTTGGTGGAAACACCTCTCCCCCCTCTCTCGTTTGCTGACCCAAAAACTTTCCACTGGGGTTAGAACCCAATCTCCAGTTGAGGTACTAGGCAACCGATGTTCACCGCGGGGAGGTGAGAGTAGGAGTTGATAGAAAGAGGTGGGTTTTGAGAAGAACCTGTGGACGCTTGTGTCCTCTTGAATGCACATGTCTACCATTTGAAAATTTTCTCAAGAACTAGAAGACATAAAATCATCTAGTTTTCAGTTTTTGATCAAAAACAAATAAGAGCAATGACTTCTAAAAAAAAAACAATAGTAGATAATCTTAAAGTTAAAAAAAAATTATACTTTAAACCTTTTTTTTAACTTTTTTGCCAAAAATGTTTGATTTTAAAACAACATTAATAGACAAAAGTGTTAGCTTTAAAAAAATTTATAAAACTTAGTTGTAAGTAGTACCATTATTTTTCAATTATTTTTTTCCATTTAACGTACATAAAAAATGCTTGTTTATAACTGTTCTATACAAATCCATCATTAAACTTTGTCGCCTGAGTTATCGTACTCTCCTCTATTTTACGAAATGTCAAAAACGTTATTCTTCGTTGCAAAAAATTATTTTGGAGATAAAAGATTTTTTGTTCTTTAAGTTTTGGAGGTGAGAAATATTTTTGTTCAGCTTTTTTGATTTATAAAAAAAAACCGTTATTTGGATTTTTTCCAAAAATATATTTGTTTGGTATTAGGGTACAATATATTTATGTATGTATAGTATAAAATTTAATTCAAGTCTCTAGTGTTATTGGTTCGTGAGATATTTAGGGTTAACCAAAATTTTCACATTTTTTAAATGGCTATGGTAAAAAAACGAGTTCTGAGAGTCCTTTCTGCATCTTTCTGCATTATTATCTGTATAAATAAATTTATTTCAAGTCGATATCTCTACTGGTTCTTGAGCTATGTACGACGGAAAAACCTCGCGAACGTACGGACGTACGAACGTACGTACACACGCACGCACAGATATCTCTCTTAAAATCTTTTATTTCGACTCTAGGGGCCTTGAAACGTCGAGAAATGTCAAAATTTTCAATTCGACAAATCGAACCGATTACAATAACTTCCTATGAGAAGTTAAAACTATAAACCGCGACAAACTAAATAAGTACGTTCTGCGGCACTGGATACCTTACCTAACACCTCTTGATATACTTAGCAAACAAATACAAGCTCTGCTAGCTGCAATAATCGCATTGGGTTAACAACAACATTGGCCATTCTCTACCTCTTAAGTATTTATAGAATCAATTCCAAAGCACACAGACTATACCATATCCCATCTATAATTCAACATAAACCTCCAGATTTCTATACCTTCCAGATCTTTTTGGGAGGGTAGGGCATTCCACGTTTGGCTAAGGCTCGTTTCACACTACACGGTTTTGACCGTACGGCAAAAAACCGGACGGCGACAATCTGTTAGAGGCGCGAAGAAGAGCATTATACGCTTTTATATTATACGGTCACGGCAAAATGCCGGCGCGCCGCCGCGCCGTGTAGCAACCGTCTACTGCCACTACAGTATACGGCAGCTCTCTCAACTGAATATAAATAAATATTATAATTAAATTTGTTGCATATAAAAACACATTAAATATGAGTTGACACTCTCTCATATTTGGAAACTCCATTCAATTTCACAGCTGAATATACCCGAATTTAAAGACAAATTATAACCTCGCTGCATCATCACATCATTGGCTCGGCAGGTAAACTATTAAAATATTAAATTTATTAAAAAAGAATGAATAAAAAAACAATAAAACATAAAAATTGGCTTTAACAATTTGCTTTGCTCTATGTACCCAGTTGTACACGCATACAATCCAATCCGCTTGCAAAGAGAAGTCTGAGCTGTCTGTGGGTTGAATCAATGAATTTTAATTTTCATTCGAAATGTCCGACCGCAATTTTAATGCGCGAGAATTCACACGGCTTAACAATGCACAAACATACAAAATATAATCCGTGTGGGTTTTCAATGGGCTTTTATTTTACGCCTATCGGATTTTGATATACTACCTATATCATATCATATACATTATACATACATATATAGGTTTCAGAATATTGTTTAAATTTTATTTTGCATATAGAGAACTAGGTACCGTTGTGCATATTCGTTTAATAATATTATTTCCGCCAGCGAGAGGGTTTTGTTTAATTTTAGCTTTCATTACCTATTTACATACTAAAGGACGTAATATGTAGGTAGCATCCATAAATTAATTTATTTCCCAAGTAAAGTCAAATTGGATTTTAATTTTCGTTTTTCACAACGTGTACTGCTTTTTTGAGAGAGGAAGTTCTGAATTATAACCAGAAAATGGTAATAATAATGATTGGTTGGTTATTGGGTCCAATATTCCGATCGGATCTCTATGCATCTAAACAAAATTTAGCTCACATTTTCCACCATAATTCATGCTTAAAAATAGATCCAAACGAATTCTGAAAGATTCCAACTCTAAATGAAAATTTGCTTATTTTTGGCTTATGTCCAAACTTTCTTACTTACTTACTTAAGGTGGCGCTACAGTCCGGGGCGGACCTGGGCCTCAACCAACATGCGTCTCCAGCCAGCTCGGTCCCTAGCTAGCTGTCTCCAGTTTCGCACGCCAAGTTGGTTGAGGTCCTCACCCACCTGAGTGCGCCACCTGAGTCGCGGTCTTCCTCTACTGCGCCGTCCCTCGGGATTAGATTCGAAGACCTTCCGGGCTGGAGCGTTGATGTCCATTCGCTCTACATGACCCAGCCATCTAAGCCGTTGGACTTTTATTCTGCTAACTAGGTCAGTGTCGCTGTACAGCCCGTACAGTTCGTCGTTATATCTTCTCCTCCATTCTCCATCTATACGTACGGGACCAAAAATCACCCGAAGAATTTTTCTCTCGAAGCATCCTAAGACGTTCTCATCTTTCTTTGACAGGGTCCAGGCTTCAGCGCCATAAATGAGAACCGGGATGATGAGTGTCTTATAGATGGTGATTTTAGATGCTCGAGAGAGGACTTTACTTCTCAATTGCCTTCTAAGTCCAAAGAAGCAGCGATTTGCAAGAGTTATTCTTCGTTTGATTTCAGCGCTGGTGTCGTTGCCTGTGTTTATAGCGGTGCCTAGGTAGACAAAGTCCTTAACTACCTCGAAGTTATAGCTGCCCATGGTGACGTTTTGTCCAAGACGTCGTTGTTCAATGTCCTTTTTTGATGACAGCATATACTTGGTCTTGCCCTCATTGACCACTAAACCCATCTTCTTCGCTTCCGTCGCAATGCTCAAAAACGCTCCACTGACATCACGCTTTGATCTTCCAATTATGTCAATATCATCTGCGTATCCGAGTAATTGGATGGACCTTTGGAAAATTGTGCCTCTAGTGTTGACGGTTGAGTTTTGCACAATTCTTTCCAGAACGATGTTGAAGAAGTCGCATGACAGTGCATCGCCTTGTCTAAAACCTTTTTTGACATCAAATGCATCGGTGAGATCTTTTCCGACCTTGATGGAGCAGCGTGCATTCTCCATCGTCATTCTGCACAAACGGATAAGTTTGACAGGGATGCCAAAACTAGACATTGCTCTGTAGAGCTCTTCCCTATGGATGCTGTCATACGCGGCTTTAAAATCGATAAAGAGATGGTGGGTATCGATTTGAAGCTCCTGGGTTTTTTCCAAGATCTGCCGTAATGTGAATATTTGGTCGATAGTGGACTTTCCTGGTCTGAAGCCACACTGATAAGGACCTATCAGGTTGTTGACGAACGGCTTCAGACGTTCACATAGTACGGCAGAAAGGATCTTATATGCAATGTTAAGGAGACTGATCCCTCTGTAGTTGGCGCAATTTAAAGGGTCTCCTTTTTTATGTATCGGACAAACTATGCTGAGATTCCACTCATCGGGCATGCTTTCTTCCGACCATATTTTGCAGATGAGTTGGTGCATGCTCCCTACCAAGTCATCGCCTGCTGCTTTAAATAGTTCGGCAGCTATGCCGTCAGCTCCAGCAGCTTTGTTTGACTTCAGTTTAGATATAGCTATCTTCACTTCGTCTAGGTCGGGTAGGCGGAATTGTTGATCTGCGTCGCCTAAGTTGAGTGGTTCTACCTCCCTTACAGCGGGATTCGGTTCGTCATCGCCGTTATATAATTTGGAGAAGTGGTCTTTCCATATTCTCAACATAGACTGCGGTTCTACTACGATGTTCCCCTGATCGTCTTTACAGGCTTCGGTTCGTGGCTGGTACCCTTGGGAGTTCTTTTTTACCTTTTGGTAAAATTTACGAACGTCATTCCTGTTGTAACATCCCTCTATCTCCTCGATCGCGCGCTTCTCGTGCTCTCTTTTTTTCCATCTAAGAAGCCGGTGTTCCTCTCTCCTCCTCTGCTCGAAGAGCTCGCGAGCAGCTCTGGTCCTTCTGTGCAGGGCCGTTTTGTATGCCTCTTGCTTCGCTGCGTGCGCTTGCCGGCATTCGTCGTCAAACCAGGGGTTTCGCTGTTGTGGACGTGTGAAACCTAGCACTTCAGAGGCGGCATCTCTGATGGCTGCAAGGCAATGTTGCCACTGGTTTTCAATGCTTAATGCATGCAGCATAGGACTCCTTAAGAGGTTACTAGAGACTCGATCGGAAAAGGACATGGCAGTCTCTTGCGATTGTAGCCGTCTAACGTCGAAACTTCTCACAGTACTTCCTTGTTTTGGCTTGGACCGTGATATCCGTAGCCGTACCTTGGCTACAACGAGGTAGTGGTCCGAGTCAATGTTGGCCCCTCGGAATGTTCGGATATCCTGTATACTGGAGAAGTGTCGTGCGTCGATCGCAATGTGGTCAATCTGGTTGACGGTTGATTGATCAGGAGATTTCCATGTCCCCTTGTGGATATTGAGATGTGTGAACTGCGTACTAGCTACCAGAACGTCTCGCCCCGCAGCGAAATCGATCAGCCTGAATCCGTTGTCGGAGGTGGTGTCGTGCAGGCTGTATCTTCCGATTGTGCCACCAAAGATGTCTTCTCTTCCTAGCTTGGCATTAAAATCTCCTAAGACAATTTTAATGTCATAGCCAGGGCACTGCTCATATGTCTTGTCCAAGAGCTCGAAGAATATGTCTTTGGTGTCTTCATCTTTCTCCTCTGTTGGGGCATGCGCGCATATTAGGCTTATGTTGGCGAATTTAGCCTTGATGCGGATTGTCGTGATGCGCTCGCTCACACTGTTGAAACTCAAGACTTTTTGCCTGAGTCTAGTTCCAACAACAAATCCACACCCAAATAGACGCTGCCTTTGTTCTCGGTAGCAGTCGCCGTAGTATATATCGCAGTCTTTTAGTTTGCGTTTGCCCGGTCCATCCCATCGCACTTCTTGGATGGCGGTAATATCTGCCTTGCAGCAGTTTAGGGCTTCCGCTAATTGTTCGGCTGCACGTGGTCTGTTAAGGGACCTAACATTCCACGTACAGATCCGAAGTTCGTTGTCCTTATTTCGTTTGCTAGGGTTGTCAACAGTGAATCCGTCCGTATCCGAGGCTTGTTGGTGCTTCGCAACTAGAAAATTTTTACGTGGTCAGGAAGTCACCCTGACGGCACAACCCCCAACCTGGAGGGCCAGATCCTTAGTATAACTCCAAGGACGGGGAGCCGGATAAACCGCTCCTTATAGGCCTGGGCTCCGAATAAGTCGTAGAAGCCCTATAAGGTGTTCACTAAGTAGTTCAGCCTTACTGGAACTGTAGACGCCACCGTTGATTCCATCTCGAGAATTCGTCCGCTGCCGTCTGGATAAGGAGAGGTGCCTTAGTGGAAACACCTCTCCCCCCCTCTCTCGTTTGCTGCCCCAACAACTTTCCACTGGGGTTAGAACCCAATCTCCAGTTGAGGTACTAGGCACCCGATGTTCACCACGGGGAGGTGAGAGTAGGAGTTGATAGACAGAGGTGGGTTTTGAGAAAAAAACCTGTGGACGCTTGTGTCCTCTTGAATGCACATGTCTACCATTTGAACATCCAAACTTTCTGGACCAAATAAAAGTTCACAATGTGAATGATCAAAATATTATAACTTGTCTAATGTCTACTCATAAATACTGATACAAAGAAAAACTTACGCTAAATGGAAACGTGCTGGTGTTTTTAAAAACAAATATAGTTATGTTATTTCTCGAATATTTAGCTTCATAAAATGAATGGTTTTATTAAAATGATTGCTATTTGCCAATCGCATTACGGACCTCAACTATCGAAAAGTTACCAACAGCGCGGACAAGGGCTTGCTTCAACAGCTCAATGTTTTTGGGGTAAGTAGAGAAAGCCATTCACTCTAAAACGTCCCACGTTGTATTCCAAAGGGTTGAGGTCATGACTACCTGCTGGCCAATCATCAGGTGATATGACATTAGTTGGCGCAACAGTCCGTAGAAAACTAGTTTCTAGTGACTTACACCTCTCAATCATTCCTGTGTGCGAGTCATTTCAGGGATTGAAGGGACCTACAGTTTTATGCCGAATCCCAAGGGCTATTTTGAAGAAGCACTTTACTGTCAAATTCTCGCAAGAAGCAGTACTCATGAAAAAAAACTTAGATGGCACAGGCACGGATTGAAGCCAAGACCCCTAGCATGGCAGTCCTGCGCACTAACCAACTACTCTACGTGTACTGTGGAGGTTTAGAAAAACAGTGGTTTGGTAAATTTTTTAAGAAGTCTTAACTCTTGACTTTTACACAAAAAAAGCTTGATTAAGCCATCGTAGCCCACTCTTTGCGATGTCCACGCCCACACTCGATTATTTTCTTATCTAAAAGATTCTTCCATAGTTAAAGTTTTCTCGTTGCTTAGCAAAATTTTGTTGTAAGAATTGTTTGAATATTGCCTTGAAAACACTTTACATTTTTGCAGTGTGTCTTTACGAGTATTTTAAGCATTAAGTCCGAAGTCTTTTTAGATGATTCAAGACATTAATTTATGCAAAATCTTCGTTTCCCGCAAAAAGATCTTTTGTGTGGTTTTCGTCTTATTCGAGCCTAGTCGGCTTTCTTGGCTTTCTGAATCCTCACAGAGAATCCTCCGATATCATTGAATAATTTTATAGTACGATGCATAAATTAGCGTTCTAATGTTTAAAAAATGTCACCTTTTGACAAATTACACTTATATGATCCGATTACAACGATGTTAATGTTCCCTGACTCCATCATTTAAAACACTTAAATTCGAAAATCTGTTCCGTAAGAAAGAAGCATAAGAACAACGGGTTAGATAATGGATAAAATTAAAACAGTGAGACAAATTTGAATTTATCATCGTCTCAATATTTATTTATTTATTTATTTATTTATTTCATCAATCAGAGAACATCTTCCCTTACAGACTAATACATTAGTTCTTAACAACTAAACTAGTAGTAAAGTAAAATTATCATTTTATATTACATATAAATACTAGCGGCCCGTGCCGGCTTCGCACGGGTAGACATAAATAGGTACAGATATTTATGTTATAAGCATGTTTTAGCATATCACTAATATTATAAGATGTATGTCTTACTGTGTATGCATTCAATGAATAAATCTAAATCTAAATCTAATTAAAACGACCATGAATCACTAAATTAGAAAACATTTTTTTGTCCTACCATTAATACTCTTCGCAGCGTATGCGATGAGACATTTTATGGATAATTTTTGTACACCTTCGGTTGGTTTTAATAGGAATTTCTAAAGATTTCTATAGTAATTTAGTACTAAATGTAGCCTATGTTACTCAGTGATAATGTAGCTTTCTAATGAAAAAAGAATTATTAAAATCGGTGCAGTACTTTTTGAGTTTATTCGTTACATACAAAAATACAAATCTCTCTTTATAATATTATATAATTATATTTCGAATTCCAACGTGGCGCCATCTATGAGAAGTTCACGATAGATGGTCCGACATTTTCTGTAAAAAATCTAATTTAAGGCGCCATCTGTTCGAGACTTATGAAACTTACGATTAATAACAAACATCAACATGGACAATCAGTTTATTGTGAATTATAAATTACTGTCGAATCCAATGTAAAACATTCCAAAATCAACAACTACTAATAAATTAAAAATTAATTAAAAAAACATTGTCCAGCGGACAAAATTGTGAATCTAAACCATTCTCAGATCCACTTGAACACACACAAAAAATTTCATCAAAATCGGTCCAGTCGTTTAAGAGAAGTTCTGTGACATACACACTCACAGAAGAATTATATATATTAAGATTTATAAAATTTCATTATTTAAATTAAGGCAGATTGAATAAGTTAGATACATATAGCTTAAAAGTATCTCTATAGCAACTACCAAAAAAGTCTAATCTGTTGCAAACCAAATTAGCTTCCCTGATGCAACGAGAGATTGGTTCATTCCGACCATAGTTCGTTCTATGAAAACGCTCATGAAACAAGAGGAAATCACGAGAATTACTTCTAGGAACGCGTATACATATTGAAGAAAGTAATGGAGGACATTTAATATGGTATGAGACTATGTCCCTGACCCTGATAAACATTATTCCAGAGTATGTACGACGACTTTCCAGACTTTGTATTCCAAATAATTTGCACCTGGTTTTATAAGGTGGAGTATCAATTATCAAATTTAATTTAAAAAATGCATATCTTGTAAATTTCCTTTGTACTTTTTCGATTCGCTCACACGAGTTTTTATAAGTTGGATTCCAAACCGTACTGCAGTACTCAAGCACTGATCTAACCAAACCATTAAAAAGGGACCTAAGCGTATATGGGTCATTAAATTCTTTAGTGTTTCTCTTAATGAACCCTAGTATTTGATTGGATTTATTGATTATGTAATCTATGTGCGGTAAGAAGGAAAGTTTTGTATCTAGTATAACTCCTAGATCTTTTTTCTGAACCACCCGTTCTAGTTCTCAATCGTTAATAGTGTAATTGAAGTATAAAGGTGAACTAATAAGGAAGCAGGACATAACTTGACACTTAGAGACATTCAGGTGTAGAAAATTTTTGTCACACCAATCAGCCAATCTATTTAAATCATTATTCAACAAAGTACAATCTTGAATGGATTTAGTGGTGCGATACAGTTTAAGATCATCCGCAAATAGGAGACATGATGAATATTTGCATATGTCAGGAATATCATTGATAAATAATAGGATTAATAGTGGTCCCAAATGGCTGCCCTGAGGGACACCAGATGGCACTAAGGTCCGTTCCGAAAAATGATCATCAATTTTAACAATTTGAACCCTTCGAGTTAAATAAGATTTTAACGAATCGAAAAGATTAGAGTAAAAACCAAACTGCAAAAGTTTATTCAAAAGAACTTTGTGATTTACGCGATCGAAAGCTTTGGCGAAATCGGTAAATATAATATCCGTTTGGAAATTTGATTCAAATTGTTTATTATATAACTACTCATTAACGAAAGATTAGTTACCGTAGATCTTTCAGATATAAAACCATGTTGATATACTGAAACAATGTCTTTTGTTTGAAAAGATACTCGTAGGTTATCAAAGACTATCTTTTCAAATAACTTTGGCAAAGCTGAAATTTTACAGATTGGTCTATAATTAGTAACATCCTGTTTAGATCCTGACTTAAATACAGGTGTTATGTAAGACAATTTCTAACACTCTAGGAACTGACCCTGAGAAAGAGACAAATTAAAGATGATCGTCAAAGGCCTGGCTAAGGAAGATGCACATTTAAATAATAAAATGGGTGGAATCCCATCAGGACCTTCTTTTTTGGTTGTATCTAAGTCAAGCAGGGCTGTCATAACTTCTGAAACCTGTAATACCATTGAACCAATATTAAGAGATACTGGGATCTGTGGCAATTCAAGATTGGAAGGTGAGTTTGGCGAATAAACAGACTGAAAGTAGACAGCAAAAAGATTACTAAACCATATACAAAAAGGCTTTTTGGTTTTGGTAAATCCCTAATTCGTTGGACTTAAAATACAAGTTGTATGGCTTGGGTACTATTTATAAAATTGTATACGTCTTGAGCAGTATTCTAAAAAAAAAGGGTTCAAAATGATTGCTGAAAATAGCATCATTGATTCATTGACATCGCTTGATATTGTTAATTTTTTAGCCGTACTCCACGAATGTGGAATACTTTACCACACATTGTATTCTTCTTTGCAATAATTGAAATAAGCAGGAATACAAAACCAAAATGAACCAACAGTTCCTGTCAAACCTTCTCTTCATGAAAAGAGTACCAAAAACCACTTGAGTGCGCATTTATTATAAAATTATATCACTGTAATCCCTGTGAACTAAGTTAAGTTGTTGGTTTGTTGAAAGTAAATCATAGGATTCATAACACTAAAACAGCCAATTCCTTAACAAATTTCTAAAATCAATTTAAAGTGCGATCTAATGATTCTCAGTTTATCTTTGAAACTAGATTTACAAAATTTTTAGAACTCGAGCAATTCTTCAGTTTTTATAATTTCCTTACAACTCGGGGGAAATGGTCCGATTTGTCAAATTGAAATTTTTTTGAAATTTCGACGTTTCAAGGTCCCTAGAGTCGAAATAAAAGATTTTTGGAGAGATGTCTGTGCGTGCGTGTGTACGGACGTACAGACGTTCGCTACGTTTTTTTCGTCGTCCATAGCTCAAGATCCAGTAGAGATATTGACTTCAAATAAATTTTTTTATACAGATAATAATTTAGATAGATGCAGAAAGGACTTTCAAGCAAATTGCGTGTGTGGTTTTTTTACCATAGCAATTTAAAAAAGGTGAAAATTTTGGTTAACCCTAAATATCTCACCAACCAATAATGCTAGCCACTTGAATTAAATTTTATATTATATATTGCAACGTGATACCAAACAAGTATATTTTTGGAAAAAATTCCAACTAACGTTTTTTTTATAAATCAAAAAAAAAACTTAAAAAACATATTTGCCACCTCGAATATTTTACGAAGAAAAACAGATTTTATCTCCAAAATAACTTTATGCAACGAGAAATAACGTTTTTGACATCTGGTTTACGAAAAATAAAAAAGATACAAAAAATTAATAAAAGTTGGTAAAAAATTGATTTTCGACTCAAATATCTTTTCAAAAATTTGAGATTATTGCTTCAAACTAATTTTATCTTATAAAAAACATTCAACATTCCGTAAAATTTTGAGAAAAATCAAATTGACAGTTTTTTAGAAAAAATAAAAAAGCTAAAAAAATTACTAAAAGTTCATAAAAATTGATTTTCGACTAAAATATCTTTTGAAATTTTGAGATATTGGCTACAAGTTGATTTTATTTTATAAAACATTATAGTTTTCAACATTTGGTAAAATTTTGAGAAAAAACGAATTGAAAGTATTTTTTTACAAAAAAATAAAAAAGTTAAAAAAAATTACTAAAAGTCGGTAAAAATTGATTTTCAACTCAAATATCTTTTCAAAAATTAAAAATATTGGCTTTAAACATATTTTATCTCACAGAAAATGTTGTTTTCGACATTCAGTAATTTATAAAAATCCAACAGTCCGTTTTTTCATAAAAAATAAAATCTACTAAAAATAGTACGCAAATTTGGTAAAAATTAATTTTCGGTTCTCGATACCTCGTGAACAAAAGAAGATATTGAATTCAAATTAATTTCATTCATCCAATTTGTATTTGGTAAAAATTGTTAAAAATTGGTTTTCGACTAAAAATCTCGTTAACAAAAATAGATTTCGAAATCAAACTATTTAAATATAATTATGCAACATATTGTAGGTAATTTTAAATTTTTTTTTATAATTTGACTGACAACTTTTTGGACACAACACGAAAGCCAACAAACTTTTAACCAAGACAAATCGACAGACGGGATGGGAAGTTATCAGTGTGGGTCGCATCCCAGTTCTCTTAGGGCCAACTCCTTTACAAAGTTCTAAAATCAATGTATTTATATCTTTAAGATTTGTGTTTTTTTTTTAAATATTTCCTTAGAACTCAGTGTAAATTAATTATTGAGTTTAAAGGACTTAGATCTAGGTTTAATAAAACAAAGTTCTCATAAATAATAAACTACTTTCATAGCACCCTGTAGCTTTTGTCGACATACATACATACATACATACATACATACATAGAACCTCAAATTTGAGGGTCTTAAAAATCGAAGTTTTATCTTAAACTGATAAACTGATATCTAAATCAGAGTTCTAACGCCCGAGAATTTGATGAAGAAATTAATTAAAACTCAATCGAGTTCTAATTTTTCAATAAACCGAGTTTTAGAGACTAGAACTTTGTCAAGGAATTAGCATGTCAAAATTAGAGGTCCTATTTAGAACCGTTATTTGTTTATTCATAATAAAGTATAAAGGAAACCTTCATTTTAAAACTAATGTGATACAATTCCGCATTTAATCGATCCTCCAAAGAAGAAATAAATAAAACTACAACAATAACGAAATCCTCAAACATGTTACGTATTACCAAATTTAATTTGAATCTTTCTTCTGTGGATCATTTTCTGTATTTCCCGTTTTTGCCTTTGTCATGGAAATCAAATAAAAACATTATACCAAGCATTAATTTAAACCAATTTACATCAAATATGCAAATCAACTTATCATCATCGTCGTTGTGGCGCACTGTCCTGATCATTTTCAATTCAAAGGATTTCAATTTAAAGTTGTTTATAGGTATAGGTATAGCATAGGACTATGGACAAGTATTGTACTAGGTAGGTTTTGGTATCAAAATTAAATTTCCCTTTTGAATTTCATTTTTCCCGATATCCGATGAAGAAGACGGAATTAAAAAAAGGAAACAAGAGAAACTTACTATGCTTTTCTTGGTATCCTTTTTGAGTTCATCATTTTGCTTGTAACTATGACGTTTTAGATGCACAATGCAATAGCTTAGGCTACTATTAAGGCTATCATCATGATGCTTCAACAATGGCCGATGAAGAAGAGGACGAAGATATTTTTCCGCCAATGTGACGATGACGATGAGGACCAGAACCAGGTCCATTACCAGGACGACCAGAATCACGATGGACGTTGAATTTTAATTCATTTTTTTAAATTAAAACGATTTATCAGTTTACACTTCATCTCTCATCAATTTGTTGGAAAATTGGATTTCATCAAACTCATATCCTGTTTGTTCTATTTCTCGTTTTTATCCATTAAGGATTTTCGTGTTCTGTTCGAAGTTTGTTCATTTTTTTTTCTGACCAAATGGTCGTCATGTCAAAGAACTTTCCATGTGAGGGTTAGAAAAAAAAAATACAGGTGATATGGTTAGGGATACAAAAAATCTATCTGAAGTTTGGTCCTTCTATACTATAATCCTTTTATATAGCAGTTGGTTATCCCTTTGAATTTTTGTGCAATCGCTCTCTATATCGATGGAATTAATAAATCAAAATCAAAGATCGAGACAAGTTCGACAGTTCGTGTATGGAATAGAGTTCTTTGGAGAAATCTTCTTGAGTGAAAAATAGTTTTTCAATCTTAGCATCCAGAACAATCCATCATAGGGATTTATGGATAAACCTATGCACTTTTCCTGGAGTTTTTTTTCCCGTTTGTTTGTTGGTTTTTAATTGAATTATTATCTTTTCATTTTGTATAAATCCGAGTCTTCTAAGGTAAAGAAACTGGGAAAGGGAATTTCTCTTATTTAAATACATTTTTTTATTACTTAAAGAAAGAAATCATAACTCATTGGGGATTTATATTAAATGTTTCTTCTTGAAAAGGGATACGCTTTTTAGCTTTCTCAAAATTGAGGGCAAAAGACCTGAAAAAAGGGACTGATGGAGAGTTGAACATTTTTTCCGTGGTATTTTGATATATTCAAGTCACATGCATTTAGTAAAGTAGTTGCACAGGGAAGTACCATCAACTTCGTTCGCAATTAAGTTTCTTTTATATTAAAGGGTGTTTTCCATTTTTAGAAGTTTGGTTTGATATTTTTGCCAGTAGAACAGAATAGTTCGAGAAGGTGCAAATATGAACTTGTATAATTTGGATCGTCGACGCTTCGGGTAACCCTGAGTAGCGTGACCCAAGTTTCCCAAACACCGACCTATTGGTTTTTTTGTTCCCACACATTTAAAGAGCAGAGGAAATTATGATTCATTTTGTTACAGTTTATATGTAAATGTGACATTTTTCTAAAATTTTTAATTTTACGTTTAATGAGATTGAAGAAAAGAAGATAAAAAACTGTACAGCAGGTAAAATACTAGCGAAAGAAAAACTTTTTAATTGGTGTAAATAATTAATGGAAATCTGTTTAACTTCTATCAGAAACCTCCTTATAAGAATGAGATGTTTTTTTAAAGTTGGTTAAAATATTAAAATATTCATGAGATGTTGCTGTAGTTAGGGGATTGCTTGTATTGGTCTTAAATTCCAAAATTCATATCATCAATTGCAATAAGAAAAACTAGGTTATTTTTATAATGGATCAAACGTTATTGGCTCTAGACAATAACGTGCGGGTTCCGATAATTAGATGAGACAATTTTGTGTGTTAACTTAACCACCGTCTATACGCACCTTAAGACTGCAAGAACAATGACTGTTTTAAATTAGCATACCAGTCTCACCAACTTTGTGTACAAACTTACGTAAAGTAGGTGGATCATTTATTGCGGCCAAATCTTTTTTAAAAACTCACTATTTGGGCTTCATAGTACTTAATTCGGAAATGAGTTTTTCGAGCGTTACCAGATTCTTTTTGTTCCGTGGAGGTATGTTACTGACTATGTGTCAAGATTTTGTAGGAAAAAATATGTCAGTTTCAAAATAATCTATGATCTAAAACAAAACCACTAGATTGCCCATTCGGGTTTTTTACAAAGGATATTATTGAGAATAACCCTGAGTTATAATTTGTTTTGTTTAAAAAATTTAGTGTTAAAAGATTGAAAATAATTCATTTTAGGAGCAAACATTTTCTAGGACAGAGACAATTTTCAAAAATACGATATTTAAACAAAAACACATTTAAGTGTTTTTTTTTTGAATACCCTGTAGCTATATCCTGTTAAGCTTAAATGTGGTTAAATAAGAAGATTTACGAAAAACAGGAATACGAATGCGGTGCTTACATTATATCTATACGTGTCCTTGTAAATTACTGTATCTTAGTATTTTTTATTCGGAAGGAGACGGTTTCATATAATTAGTGCATGTGTTTCGAAAAATTTATATTTGAACACTTGTGCTAAATTATTTTAATTAGGATGCAGATAGTAGTTTGCATTGGCTAGGAATTTATAGAGAGACAAGGTAAAATGCAGAAAAATATTATAAGTAGGTATAGGAAGAGATTTATGCAAGCTTAAGGGATTCGTAATTTTTGCTCTAAGGAATAAAGAATAAGTTTAAAGGTAAGGTTGATAATTTATTTAGCCTTCGACAGGCTAGAAGTTTAAAATGTACATATTTAAGATAAATAAATAAATTGGGTGGCGCAACAGTCCGTTGAGAACCAGGGCCTAGTGACTTACAACTCTCAACCATTCCTGTGTGCGAGTACTGTTGTCAGGGAGGTAGGGGACCTACAGTTTTAAGTCAAATCCGAACGGCTAATTTGAGAAATCACTTTTCATGACAAGAATTACTCTTGGAGAATTTGTCAATTCCTCGCAAGAGGCAGTACCCGTGAAAAAAAAACTTTAGATGGCATAGGCAGGGATCGAACCCAAGACCTCTGGCACGACAATCCAACGCACTAACTATCGTACCAAAAATATTGTATTTTGTTTCACATATCAGTTTAAAAAAAAAAAGTTTACGAAAATTAATCGAAAAAATTAATTACAAATTTATTTATTTACTAGCAAACACGGCGAACTCCGTTTCGCCACCAGATGGCTTCGTTTTTTGTAACATTTCGTTTGGTTATTAAAAGATGAAGAAAAATTTTTTTTTTTTTTGTTTTATATTTAAAAAGGAAAAATTTTATTTCATTTCACAACAGTAATGAATTCATTTCGATTACAAAAATAAAGTGTAATTTAGTTGAACTTCTCTAAGTAAAAAATGAAAATGAATCATAAGTAAATACTGAATCGAAGCGTTATTCTTGTCCGCAAATTATCCGTTTCATTAAAGTGCTCTTTGGTAAACCATATTTTTTGTTTTTTGGTCTGACGTTAACACAAACAAAAGCGGATGGTTTCCCAACTCGTGAACACGCAACGTATAGCTGCCAATGTGAAAAACAATGATTTTCTAAATTTATCCCGCAAAAACTAAGCGATTGGCCTTGCGACTTATTTATTGCCATTGCGAACGCAAGGCGAACCGGAAATTGCAATAGTTTGAAGCCAAACGGAAGGTCAGTCGGAATCATTGGTATTCAAGGAATACATACATTTTTACCTGCGTACTTTCCGTTTAAATTCGGCATGTCTTTTCACCGCAAGTCGAGTACCGTTGCAAAGTCGCGGTGGATTCAAATTACGCAATATCATAATAACTGAACCAACTTTGAGTTGCAAGTTATGTGGTGGAAATCCTGGTAAGTCCAGAGAGTTCAAAAACTCCGTTGGATAATTTACTACATCGTCGGGATTTGTTATGGAATCAACGGATTTGTATGTCACCAAATCGCCAGCGATTTCTGATTGAATGGTGAAATTTAGTGCGTGTAGGTAAATCATTATTCTTTGCGGCGAGAATTGCTCGTTGACTTAACCAAGCATAATTCTGATAATTCTCACTAATGTTTGGGAAAACATTTTCAATAAGAGCTAATTGAAAGTCTACAAATCGGTAAAAGTCGTTGGTAAGAGTAATTAATGCAGTTGTCGCATCAACTGGCACTTTCCAACAGGTAACAATTGTTTGGAAAATTGTGCAGCACTTTGATCATTTTGAAGTTGAACTCTCATATAAGTGCTTAGCGATAATGTTTTTACATTATTCCACAAAAGCTCAATTCATCTGCAGGCGTTCTACGGGGAATTACTGAATTACTGGCAACGTCTGCCTGAAATCGCCTGCCAACAATATCATCAAGCCGCCAAAGAAGATCCTTTGTGTTAAGTTAAGTGCTTCAAGTGATTTCTTATGTGCCATTGTGCACTCATCCCTAACAATGAGCTCGCATTGCATCAACAATTTTCCCATTGCACTGGATCGGGAAATATTGCATGTTGGAGTATCAATTGTGTTTAAATTGAGTGGCAACTTAAGCGCAGAATGTGCAGTACGACCGCCATCTAGAAGAGTTGTCGCAATTCCAGATGATGCTAACGCCAAAGCTATGTCACATCTTGACCGAATAGTGGCCAAAATCAATGAAATAACAAATGTTTTCCTGTTCCTCCAGGTGCGTCCAAGAAGAATAGACCACCAGTATTATTGTCCACCGCTTGCATTAATGTTTCGTATACTTGTTTTTGCTGTTCATTCAGCAACGGCACATTATTTCAAACGAATTCCTGCAATGTATCAACTTTGTATTGCAGCTCTCGATTTAATTCTTGGTTCCATGCATCGTGCATCGATCGATTTGGCGCAATCATTCCTACTTCAACCAGTAGCTTGTTTGCAATAGTCAAGCATTGATCCTCAATCAGAGTCATTCCTTCATTGTAGATTTCATCGGTTATTTGCATGTCGGGATTATTCGTTCGAATGCGCAAGCGATGTAAGATATCTTCACATATGTATGTCGTCTTTATATTTGTTCCATAACTGAATTGGTTGTAAAGGGAAACATGTGGTAATGATAATTGCGAACAGCGTTCGTATTTGGTACGCATTTGATGAAACAACTGAATCCGCGAGTGTTAAATCCCAATGAAAATCGTTCTCCAGCAAACCCAATAGTTGCCATGCTTCTCGATATGTTTGGCATTGGTGGCCATTCACAGTTTTCAAATGCGCAAATGATTTTGGTTTTCGTACATTTGCCAACAGCAGTCGCAAATAAAAACATTCATCATTTCTAGGATGAACAGTGTACACTGTACATGCGACCTAGCGCATCAGTGGGAAACACCTGTGGCCAATCTGGAACTGGGGTTCCTTGTTTGCGACGTTGGAATTTCGTTGTTGATTGATTCCAAGTGTAATACTTGGGCATTTCAACGTACATCAGCGTCGCTGCGAATGGATCTCCTTCACACATTGCAAAGAAGCTAGTCAATGTTGTCGATGGTGGTCTCTCAGCTCGTTGTGCAGTATTAGACTCTATTATTCTACGTGGCAAATATGTATTTTGTTTCAGTTTTTAATTTTTAAAAAAAAGATAACTGATTTTTTCGAAATTATACCAAATTTGCTCAGAATATGTAATACAGAATTTTAAATAAGTGGATTTGGGGTCAACCAAATTTTTCACTTTTTTCTTACATTGCTCCATGATAAAAAAAAAACACTCACTAAATTTTTTTAAAAGTCGTTTTTGCATTTTTTTGTTCTTATTATCTTTAAAACAAACGTTATTTGAAGTCGATATCTATGACGTTTCTAGAGATATGGTTGACTAAAAAAGGTTCCGAAAAGTAAGCTTTGGTTTAAAATATAGGGCCCTTGAAACGTGAAAAAATAAAAAAAAATTTCAATCAGAACTTTTACAATAGCTTTCTATGGGAAGTTAAACGGAGTGCAAAACCGTGGAAATCGGTTCGTGCGTTCTGGAGTTATAGCGTCAGGAAGGAAAACCCGACTTATTTTTATTTATTTATATATTTTGCATCTTAAAAACATTGAATGCTCAAAGATCGACTTAACGATTTTATGTCTAAGGAAGCCGCTTGCTTTTTAACGTCATCAAAGTCCCTAAACTTTCCGTCCTCTTGTCTCGATCCCACTGCTGTAAAGGAGCTAGAAGAATTACAAGCTTTTCGACGACGAGATTGAATTGATTTTTACTATGAGCTAGCATAGCATAGAAACTGCTGCGATTTTAAGGACATTTTTCTGGTGCGAGTTATCTTAAACTGCTGAATTGAATTGAGGATGGTCTCGTCCTCAATAAGAACAATTAGCAGCTTGTCGGTAATGAGAAGAACATGGCCTCGGCTCGCTTTTAGATTGCGTGCGTCACATTCACTGCGCCTCCAAAGTTAGGCGCTCTCAGCAGTATAAAAGAAAGCTAAACCATTCCTCTGTTGTGTAGCGGGGAACTGTCTCCTCTTCTCCCTCAAACCTGTGAGGTCCCACAAAGTTCATATCGCTGCCACATCGTTTTGGGAACTTTTCGGAGACAGATAAGCTATCGCTATCGCTTTAATCATCTGTGAGTATATTTTCATTGAAATTGTCATCGATATTGCATCTGTAGAAGTCAAAAAAGTGCAAACATTTTAAAATTGTACCTTAAGCGATTTTCTCTTACTGCAATTAAAATTAAAACCTTACTTTTCTAATATTATTTTAATCTAATTTAAATTTCAATAAATCAAATATTTGAAGCTTGAAAAATAATACATGTATTTCACCCTTAAATCAATGTAATATATCTTTCGTCATCATCATCGTCATTGTCGTTTTATATCTTATTTTGTGTTGTCCAAGTTCATTCAAGTACTTTTTGGAGAACAAAAGATCCTCCAAGATAATGAAAAGTCATCACTAAGAGCTCTGCTTACAGGTATCTATAAAGAGCATTTGGATGGAGGGTCCTGATGTAAAATCATCAGGGATATACAACACCGGCACAGCAGCAGCACCCCCAGCAGTAGCCCCAGCACCAGCACTGGCACCGACTACAACACCGCAGTCAGTTGAGCACTTGAATGAAGAGGAAATAGAGTACCATCGTTGCTTGGTTTTTGTCAAGAGCTTTGCAGAACCTCAAGTGATGTGAACGTCATTGGCAGAGATGTAAAATCTTTTGAAGATTTTTCTTCTTTTTTTATTATACGAAAAATTCCAAATAAAATATGGTATTTGAATTAAAATAGAAATAGAAACGTTGTCAGTATCAAAATCAGATATATGTGTATATAAATTCCATTTTCATCTTAACATGAACAACGTCTTAAAATGTGTTTCATGAATTTTGTAGATGAGTAGTTGAAAACAAAATTTTACTCTTTCGACTTTTTTTTGAATTTACAATAATTATTCATATCAATAAAAGTTGAAAACACCTGATAACCCAGGCTTTAAGTACATAATTTTCAACAAAAATAAAAAACAATACGATACGATTTTGTCGCTCTTCCGTATTAATATTCTATAAGCATTTATCTCTAAAACGTATTCCATCGGGCATATAACTGCCACAAAATTTTCCATTTCAATAAGCTTCCAAAAAACCACTTAGAGTATTGACCAATAGAATTACTATACCACAAAACTTCATACATCCAAACATGGCTCAAAAGATACTCGTCAATAAAAGTAAACTTTATTTCTATACTCAAAGCGAATAAAAGCATCCTTTATTCGTCCTTACGGTAAACCATTTGAAAATCTATTATGAATCCTTTCGTTTTTAGGAAACCACTAAATCGATCACTCCAAACAGATATAGATACATCACATATGTATATGTACCTAAGAGCCTTTTCCCAAGGTTTCAACTTCAACAAATATCCATAAGATGGCCAATATTAGTCGATTACTACTTCATACATTTATATATATGTTTATACAGGGTAGGTCAAAAGTTTTTTTAGAGAACACGAAAATAATTCAATATTATTTTGAAAATAATCACTCACAATTCACAAAATCACAATTTATCGGCGTCATTTTAATATTCGAAATCCATTCGCACATAATAATGAGGCTGTTGGCACGATCGCGTCACCAAGAATCTTAAGTTGATCCTCCTCGAGCTGAAAGACCTAGCACAGCCCGAACTGGAGCGAATTTGGTTTCCATACAAAAGAACACAGTTTGTTTATAAGAAATTGCAAGGCACCAAAATGATTTTAATTATCATCTCATGTAAGGAGAAGACCATTTTCACTTAATAAACACAATTTTCATGTAAGGGTTACGGAAATGAGAACACAAGTTTAAAACATCCAATGTCTTCGGAAAACACCTACACTGATAACTTCCCATTCGTGCCCCTCTGTCGATATTTCACAAAAGTTTAAAAGAATATTAATAACATTTAAAGTAAGATACCCGTGTTACGATTTCGTGTTTTGTAAAAAAGATATCAATTGAATTCTGTTTAAACTAAAAGTAAGCAACAATATTTTACAAATGATAAAATATCTATTTTTGTTCCCGAAATATTTGGTCGAATTTTAGTAGCATTTTTTGAATGTTTTTATTTCTTATATAAAAAAATACAGATTTGGTTTTTCTAAGACCATTATCTTACGTTAACAACTAAATTTGGCACAGAATGAAATCATTTTGAAGTCAATACCTTCATTTATTCAAGTGATATTAAGAATTGAACACCAATTTTCACAATTTTGTGTAGTATTTCTTGTAGATTTAATTTTTACGAAAAAAAACTGACTGTTGGATTTTTATAAAAAAAAACTAGCTGACCCGGCCACGCGTTGCTGTGGCTAACGTTTTTTGTCATATTACAATGTTGTAGACTATTTAAGGGGAACTGTAGGACAACAAAAGAATTAAATTTACAGTTTATTACCATTTTTATTCAAGTTTGTAACAAATGAGTATATTACAAGGTTTTAAGTAAATAACATGTGACAGTTAAAGTTTATGAGATGGGTAGGGTGGATAGTTCAAAATCTTTTAACAAAAATATTTATTATTTTGAATTAAAAATACTTTTGAGTTCAATTTACTTTAGCACTAATCGTCTTACGCTAACATATTAAGTTCAACGAATTTCCTACGCGTGAACATGCGACATAGAGCTGCCAATGAGAAAAACATGGATTATCCAAATCTAAACGACAAATGGACATTGTTTGGCCTTGAGACTTATTTATAGACATGGCAAAAGCTAAACGAATTTTAAACTGTAACCATCTGAAATGTATGGTAGAATCTGACGGTATCATTGGAATACGTGGCAACAGAACCACTTTCCCTTTAAACTTTCCAGTTAAAATGGTTGCTTCAAGAATATTTCCGATAATCTTTTTGATGACCAAACTTGTACCATTTCATGATTGAGGTGGAATCAAATTACATGGGAGAATAATAAGTTAACCAATTTTTAATCAAAGATTATGTGGTGGCATTACAGGTATATCTAGTGAATTTAAAAATTCAAATGGAAAATGTACACTATCATTTTCATTAACAATAGTATCGATTGATTTAAGAGACATCAGATGTCCTGGTAACAACTGTTGTATCTGAAAGTTAATTTCATCAACATCAACATTTTTGGCTCCCAAAATAGCCCGATAACTGAGCCAGTTATGATTCAAGTAATTACTCTGTATATCCTTAAAACATTCTGAATCAATTCATTTTTTTAAAGCAGAACAGTGCAGAAATTGTCTGGCAGTTTAATGCACTGCGTATTTGGTTGCAGTTCTATTTATCTGATCTCAATATCTAGTAATTGTTCGGAAAATTGCTTACACCAAAAATTGAAAAAGTAAAATTCACAGTATTTCGTTTACTACAAAATAAATTTTACCTCAGCAAATCGTAGCTTATATGAAACGTTTGGAAGTTTGACATAGCGCCATTTATTAAATACTTACTCCATCCAGTCAACAAATGTTGGAGTTGGTATCTGTTAGAATCGTTTGGAGGTAACAGATAATTGTAACTGTCAAATAATAGACAAATAATTTGATATATCATTCAGTTGAATCAAACTGCACACGGTGTACAAATTTGATTAAAATCGGTTAAGTACTTTAGGGGTTCATCGCAGACAAACAACGTGACAATTTATATATAAAAGATTAATGAATGTTGAAAACAATATTTGTAATTAATTGATTTTATCGAAATCAATTTTTTTTAAGGTAGCGTTTTTTATTTTTTTTTTATTTTTTGTTACCAGATATTGAAAACGTAACTCTTTGTTGCAAACAATTATGTTGGAGGAAAAATCATTTTTTTCTTAAAATATTGGGGGTGACAATTTTTGTTTTGTTTTTTTTTTTTTTTTAATGTATAACAATTGGGTATCACGTCACAATGTATACAATGTATAATATCAAATTTAATCAAAGTGCTTAGTGTTATTAGTTTGAGAGATTTTTCGGGTTAAGCCCATTTATATTATTTTTTGTTTAAATTGGTATATAATAAATAAAGCAACCATTAATTTTTTTGGAAAGTACTTTCTTCATTTTTTCATTTAATTATCTGTAAAACAAAATTTATTTGAAGTCGTTATCTCTAATGGTTTTTGAGTTGAAGAAAAAAGCTATACCTAACAAACGCACAAACAGACCTCTCTCTAAAAAAACCTTTACTAAGATTCTACCTTAAAACGTTGAAAAATATCAAAAATCTTAATTCAAAATATCAGACCGATTACAATAACTTCCTATGGAAAGTTAATAAGAAAATAAATCTATAAAAGATATTGTCAATTTTTACTTTTGACCCACCCTGTTAACGACACCAAACAAAAGTGCACAAAAAAAAACTCATACACAAGCAAACATTAGTTTTGTATAATAACTTTGCAGAGGATTAGTTTCATTGAAGAGAAAGGACATGTTCCTCCTGCATGGAGGAAAAGGAAAAATACTTCTTCCTTTCAAATTGATGTCATTCGTATTTTATTGCGGTCATTCATTTTAATCTTATTTCTCTCTGTCTCTTTCGCTTACAATATGAAAACTCACACTGATAGATTGGTCAGTTTGTTAGTTGGTCAGTATTGCAGAATATATCCTTTCCGTATCCTGCGGACAGAATTTAGAAAAGACCGCATGTAAATGTTCACTTTGGCACTATAAAATGCAGGTTGATGTTTTTTTTTTAGTATTTGTATTATTATTATGTTTTTATAAGGATTCATTTTATTTAGTTTTTTATTTTTAATGTAAAATTTTGAAGTTTTTATTTTTTGGGAAAGTTTAAACAAGTCGTGCACTTCACATATTGTGCAGAATGTCGGTATTCTCCATTTTTTAGTTCTTCCTTATAATTTTATGGTACGATATAAAAAAAAGAAAAGTTTTTGTTGTTATGGAATCATCAAGCCTTATGAACTTAAAAAATGTTTGAAAAAAATACATACACACAATACATATATACAACTGTCCAGTGTCCCGTCCACCAGATGTCTGTTAAAACAGGGTATCCCAGGTTATAACGAAAGCTGTTAAGAAAAAGTTCTTGTGAATATTGTATTTTGAAACATATTGGAAATATCAAAGCTTCTTGCTTCAAAGGCAAGATTTTGTGTCAACTTTTGGTGCTACTCGTATTAATTAATAATGTACTATAATAGGATTTCAATAAAAATTGTTAAAATGATGCTGTCATCTGTCAACCATCACTCAGTAACCAAACTCAAACCATTTATCAAAACAAAATGTTAATAGATGGTATTTGAGTACATTATTTTGTGCAAGGAAAACAAAACTTAGATATGTGGACCATTTTCTCCAAATGGTTCAAGGCTGCTTATGACCATCATCATAAAATTGTGCAGTTAAAAGAATGCATCCACACTAAATTGAAGGATATTTCTCGCAGGGGCAGTCAGATCCTCTGAAATTCAGATTGCAGTTGCAAGTTCTTAGTAGACATTACAATTATTTTGAGCTACACGCAACTAATTGATCCAATCTCCTTTTTGGTAGAACTTAAAATTTAAAAGATAAGAAACAAACATGACAGCACTTCACGAAAAATCGAGTGAGAAATAAAATTTGTTGTCGCTTTCCATTGGTGTGTTTATATTTTCTGAATCGGAAATTTTGTATAAAGCTAAAACTTTAAAATAACCCGTAACGTGTTAGCTCCCAACGAATCAACTCATAAAAAAAACAACTCCAAGCAATACACTTCATAACTTCAAAGTTTTAAGACTAAATGAAGATGCATAAACTTCTAATCTTAAAGTTAAATAAATCCAAACATTACGGATTGTATTAATTGTGAAACAATTCATGACAATTAATAATGAAAAAAGCCTAGATAAGGAATATACGGTTCTATTCATTAAAAAAACTTAAGATAATAACACTATTTCTCTGAAGACGTGTTCTTCGACTCTGGCAAAACCTCTGCGTAAAATTTTTCATCGTCCTACTCTTCAGGTCTTGTTCGGAATAGACGGAAAACAGAATTTGTTCAGCCCATCCCAAAATAAAGGTGAATCCTCCTCACCCTTCTTTCCAAGCTCATGGAAACACTGAACCAGAATCAGTCCAAGAAATATCTCACAGATCGAAAGCTTCTTAATGACCGGCAGTAGGGCCTTCGTAGCAATAGGTCCTCAAGGAGCAAATCCTTACATCGGTTCAGAGAAAGTAAAATTATTCCACCTGATATTTCAAAAGCATTTGATAGGGTTTGGCATCATGCTCTCTTATCGAAAATGCGTGCCTTTGGTTAAGATGAATCCCTCTTTCCTTGGATTGGAAATTACCTTTCGGGCAGTGCAACACAAGTAGTATTTGGTGAGGTCAAGTATGAAAACCACAAAACATTAATTGGTGTGCCCAGTGCTCTTTTGTACCTCCAACACTCTTTCTCATTTTTATAAATGATCTGCTTTCTGCAACTTCTAATCCAATATATTTTTTCGCTGACGATAGTACTCTTAGCTTTTCATATTCGTTTTCAGAATTACATCCCTCTTTTTCGGTTGTGGAATTCCAACGACGAAATATAATAAGCTCAATAAATTCCGACTTTCACGGCATTGAACAATGGGGAATAAAAAACTGTGTGGAATTTATAAAGCTTCCAAAACCCAATGCTGTCATGTATCGTTAAAGAATGATATACTCGTACACCCCTTGCCATTATCCATGGATGCAAGATGTTTGGGTTTTCGCAAGGTGTTTGGGTTCCTTAGAGCAATTTGTCTCCCCTTCTGATCTGGCTGTTATCTACAAGACTTATATACGTCCTCAGCTTGAATATAACTTGCATCTTCGGGCTGATGCTCCTGCAACTAACTTAAGCCTCTTGGACAGTATTGAACGTAGAACATTTAAATTGATTGGTGATAATAACATCAATGGTTCATTTACGCTCGCTTGAAAATCGTTATTTTAAAGATTTATGCTCTAGAGAAATGACCAGCTGCATTCCTTCCCCTTTCTTCTTTTTAATGCTCATCAGTTGTATACCTTCCAGCCCAACTTCGGTGGTACAGTCAAGACCATAGATTCGTTCTTTAGCCGTACTACTCGAAAGTTTAATGGAGTTACGACATTTAATGGAAATCGAGGTGGTTTTACGTGATATTTTCGTCATGTTATGGGAATATAAAGAATCTCGTTTCAACACAAGTTAAAGTTGTAATGTTAGCTTAGTTGCAATACTCAATTTAAATTTAATTTTTAAAGTTGGCAACAGTAGCACTATTAACGCTTCTTTATCATTTCTTGAATTGATTTTGCAGGAGTGTGTTGAAAAGTTTTGTTTTCTTTTCTATTGAAATATTCATTGAATTGAAAAGTTTAATTTTGGTAAAATAAAAATTTCGATCATCAATTTAAAAACAAAATCAAAATTAGAGTGTAAAGAGCGCGCGAAATTAAAAAAGTCACCTTACTTTTTGATCACACCTCGTATGCTTAAAAATATCGGGTTCTAAAATAAAACACAATCTACTTGAGATATGTATATCAAAAAATGTAATTATATTAAATTGTACTTCAAGTACAATCATTTATGAATTTATTTTATTTATTTATGAATAGAACGCGACTTCGTTCATATGGCAACCGCAGGCACATTTGCAGCGGGCGATTTGTTAGAACCATTTTTTTTATGACTCTGTCAAACTTTTTAACCGAAATGGCCGCTATATTTTCATTAAATGTTGACTCTAAACTCTTCCAACGTCACGCGTCTTCGTCGGCTTGTTTGCAAAAATCAATGAGTAAAGAAAATAGTCTAGTCTTTTTTATCCTTGCGTTTTTTATTTATCATGTTTTTTCACAATTTAATCGCAACTTAAGCAATTCATTATTTAAGAAAAAGAGCCATCTATACATCAGTTGTTACAACTTATTTTTGACTCATTGAGCTACGTACATATGTATATGCGTTTACATATGCACCTGAATTACAAAAATATGTATGAACATTGCGTTGTTTTTGTGTTTCTACATGTACAAAATATTGGTCTGCATCCAGATGATGAGGATTATAAAGCAAAAATTGTGTATGTTTAACAACCTCAATAACAAATAAATGTTAATTTAAGGCTGAAATGGTATTTAATTTTGTATTTAGTCATAAATCAATCCATAAATGGGTTTGAGGTTAAAACCCGAACACCATGTTAAACATTTTATTTTATTTTATTTTATTTTATTTTATTTTTTTTTCATTTGTTAAATTGTATTTTTTTAAATATTTTATATGCTGTATATGAAGGATTGTATGTATGTATATAATTTGAGTTGCATCATCCTGTCACAGAGCTTTGGGTAGTAGACACTTGACAAAAAAGGATATCAAGTGAGAAGTCTAAAATTTGATATGAAAGTGTCAGCAAATGGATATGTACCTATAATGGAAGCTTTATTATTTGACGTGATGATTGTATTTAAAATAAGTTTAATTTATTTGATAGATATGCATACATAGATATATACATATGTACATTGCCTATGTAAATAATTTCTTTAAATATTAAATTGAACTTTAAAACTGAAGTATAGTGTAGTCAAAATGAATACAATAATAATAGTCCAGTCAAAATAAAATAGACATAAAATTCATCCAGCTCAGAATTCATTCGCATATCGATGCAAATTGATACAAACACTGAGGACATCCCCAAAAGTTTCACGTGATCATAAAATGATGTTCAGGTCGTAGGGGTCATGAAGACCCCCCACCCGGGAGATAATTTGTTTGTTTTTTTCGAAGGAATTCCCTTTAATTCAAAACTAATCGTATTGCGTTAATGGACATGACCCCCGTTATATTTTGAATTAATAATTTTTTGCATAAGAAAACAAAATTTGTATTTTACTTCCTTAAACTTTGTTGCTAAAAGTACTACTTTAAACTGAAGACTGGACCAAGAACATAATATGAATCGGATATTCACGATATTCAGCCCTATTCCAAAAAACACAGCACAAGTTCATCAACTTTTGACCAATGCACGATCCAGGGGGGGTCATATGAGCCATAAAGCTTATAAAGTCAAGTTGTATAAGTAAAGATTTCATTTAAAGATTTGTCAAAAACAACTCAATTTTTTGTTTTCACTCAATTTAGAATTTTAAAAAACTTTTGTCATGCTTTAAATTATTTTCATAAAATTTGTTTCTAAGAAAAAGAGCAAATATTCAGGTTCTTAAGAAGAAACCTTGAATAAGAAAACGTTAATTAAAAAATATGTGATTTTTTTAAAACTTTCTCTAAATTTTGTATTCTTAATTTGGCTCCTTTCTACAAGAAAAACATATTTTGGTATTGCTGCAGAAGAGTACCCCTCATAAAACCTTCATTTTTTTAAGGTTTCTCAAGAACTAATGGACCTTTCAATAATCTTCTTTTTCTGTGCAAGCTCTTGTCGATGATCAAATGATCAAATTGATGATGATTTTTGATTTTTAAAAAAATATTAATTTTGTTTACAAAACTCTATAACGAAATTTAAATGTGAAATGTATATCTATAAGCACTTTATTTAGTGCTTACCAAAAATATTTTTAAGACAAAATTTAAAATTTAAAATTATTTTTAATTTTGATTTGAATATAGGAAATATTTTTAAACAGACTTTTTGGAAGATTGTTTTTCTTTCAAAATTGATTTTCCGTTGAATACAAAAGATCTAAATAGATCTTCAACGCTCTAGAACTGCGAGTTATACACTAATTTCAATAATATAAGTGTCCCAAAAACAGCAAAAGTAATACTTTTGTTAAACTAATGGCTAATTGAAAAACAAAATAAACTTTTCATATTTATTGATATAAAAGCTTTGAATCTCTTGAGATTTGAAGTGAAAAGAGATTCTGAAACGTGTAATTTGCGAGTGCCACACTAATCTTTCTTCCTAACTTATTTGTTTACCTTTATTTGTTTTAATTTAATTTTTTAGAGAAATTATGTACTTAAATGCATCTACATATATAATCAAACTCAAGAACCAATCATTTTTTTCTACAATTTTTAAGTTTTGTTGACTCCTTTAAGGTCAAAATACGAGTAAGCAGACTGATAGCGATAGTAATAGTAGACTCCCGAAAATTGAGTCCGAAAAAACTACGTCAGAAAAAGCCCGACAGTTCTTCATATCAGATCGTCTCTCTTGAATTTTTGTAGCGTTCTTCGCATTAATAGAAATGGAAACAAGAAAAGTATATTTTATTTTTCGAAAAAAGCTACGTTTCAAAACAATTTCTTATATTTTGCGTAAAATGCACCAAAAACCCTCTAAACTATTGTGTTTTAGCTCTTAAATATGGCATATTTAGAAAACTGTTGGAATCTTGGAATGCTTTCATATGTAGAGAGTCATCCAAATTAAATAGTTAGACCATACCTTGCTGGACAACAGTGTTCTAAAATATTTTGATAACTAAAGTTGCCACTTTAGCAATTGAAATATGTAAATGTAAGGTTAAGATACACATTATGTTATTTAAATTTTGTTAGCCTCCTTTACAAAACAAACAAAAGACACACACAAATGTTACGATCTTAAATAGCAATGATGTGTGAGAATTGTGAAAAATGTTGACTTTAAACACATGTTGACTTCAAACATACCGTATTATTTTTTATTGAATAATATTGATAACATGAATATAAATTTATCAAAATGCATAGATTTCTAGAGCCTCAAAATTTAAAATTTTAATAAAATAATTACAAAAACCTTAAATAACTTTATGTGATCACTTGAGGTTTTTGGGAACTTCTAAAAGTTTCTTAATAATGCAATATTGGGTTTTTTCCTTAGCAAGGTCTTACTGTTGGGTATACAGTGTGGCGCTTGAAACGTGCTACAAGAATAAAACGTAATAACTTTTTTTTGAGTAAGTAAGCGGCATATTTTTTTCGGATTTTACAGGTTACTATTTAGATTTATCGAAATTGGGATACTGAAAAAAGAATGTGGATAGTGTACCATGCTTTGCAGTCCGTCATTTACGGACGGCGCGGCGGTACTCACCCGAGTAGATGCACTATTATGAGGCTGGACAACATAAATCTGGCAGCATCGCGATCCCAATGTTCGTGTTCAGAGTACAATCACCGCTGCAGCATCGACAATAAAGGCAAATCCAGGCGTTTCTACTCGAAACGGGTCAAATTGGAGTTAGCAGACGGTTATTAAAGCGGGTACTTGTTTTCGCACAAGCAAATTACAAGCAAGTTAAACCATTGGATTTTCCTGTTTTATTGTTTTATTATTGCAATTAACAAAGAAGACAACATATTGATTAATTGTTTGTTCATGTCTGATGGAGCCCATTTTGACCTAAACGGCAATGCAAACAAGCAAAATTGCCGTATTTGGAGTCAGCCCCGGATCTAGGGGGGGGCAGACCGGGGCCTATGCCCCGGGCGGCTAGTTCAAAGGGCGCCAAAATTCATACTCTTCAGATATACATCATATAGGTAATATGCATGGCAAATAGTCATAGTCATAGATATCATAGTCATCCACGAAAAAATTTGAAATCTGCGTCGAAATTTCAAAATGTGATGCATGGCAAATATTCATAGACATCATAGTCATCCACGAAAAAATTTGAAATCTGCGTCGATTCTTACAATTTCTAAGAATTTTCTACCACCGTATTCTTTCCAACAAGTCAATCATAGTCATCCACGAAAAAATTTGAAATTTGCGTCGAAATTTCAAAGTGTGATGCATGGCAAATATTCATATACATCATAGTCATCCACGAACAAATTTGAAATCTGCGTCGATTCTTACAATTTCTAAGAATTTTCTACCACCGTATTCTTTCCAACAAGTCAATCATAGTCATCCATGAAAATATTTGAAATCTGCGTCGAAATTTCAAACTGAGAGTGAAGCTTTGCGATTTTATGCAATACATGGCAGTTAGTTATTTAATTTTTCTTCGACTGTCGTTGCAACAAAAGTGTCCGGATTAAAAAGTGTAAAAGTGTAAGTTTGTATTCTTAGTTTGGATTCGGTTACAGTCATCTCATAAGTCCAACTTTTAGTAATCAACCGAAGGTAAAATACTGTTTGTACGGTGTCGAAACGATAAAATATTTCACAACACTTCCATCGCTTTTCTAGGTAAGTCACTTATCATTACTATCTTATGCTTTTTAGTAACTATAGTTATAAATTAAGTTCAATTTGATACGTGCTTTCACTAACACTTACGTCTTCTTTGATTTGTCATTATTCAAACTATCTTAAAATTTTAACGCCGCGCCGCGCCGCCGTCTGTCGTTCGGTACCCATATCGGATGACTTATTTTACTCTAGGCTGTTTTACTTATTAAAGCCATTAATACAACATAATGCAATGTAGGAGTTTAAAACAAATGAGCAGCAGCAACCTTCGTCGTTTTATTAACTGCAAATTTTTATTAGATTGAAATGCTTTCAACAAGGAAATTGATTATTTTTGTTTATACAGGTTGTAATAATGAGCGCACCAAGAAAAAAGCTTTCAGGAGCGGAATATAGAAAAAAGGCTAAATATAAGGAACTGCAGGGAAAACAATGTGCAGATCGTTTGAAAAATTGGCTTCGAAAAGAGGATGACTCGTCAGTATCTGCTACAACTTCCGAAGTTGAAATTGATCTAGAAGATGCTCCTGATACATTGCCCGTTCAAATGGATCAAGATTTTTCACAATCAGTGCAAGAAAGTTTACCATCTTTATCGCTGTGCGAGCAACCTGAGCAACTTGAAAAAACAAAGCCAGGATGCGAAGAATCTAAATCCTCGCACTCGGATGCGGAAGAACTGCAAACAAATGAATTCGATTTGACGGACCCAGGCAATTGGCCAGGTGTGGAAAAAATGACTGACCAACAACGGACTTTCTTTGCCAATCAGGCTGTCTTATTAGCAGACAATCACCCCGAAAACATTGAATTCCGATCTACCGAACGCAATGGCAGACATTTAACATCTTCTATGTGGTATAGGACGTTGGCTAATAGCGAAAGGGTTAAGAGATCTTGGCTTATTTTTTCTAAGACAAAAAATGCAATTTTTTGTGCGTGCTGCAAGATTTACCAGAAACCGTCCTCTGCTTCTACATCTGCATTGTGTTCTATAGGGTTTATTAACTGGAAAAAAGTTTCAGAGAGGCTAACCGAACATGAGGCAAGTCAAATGCACAAAGAGTGTATGATCAAATGGAAAACACACGTACAACAAATGAAATCATGCAAGGGTATTGATCAAGACATTGAGAGAGTGATTCAGTCAGAGAAAGAAAAATGGAGACAGATACTGCGTATTGTTATAGATGCTGTATTGTACCTATCCACAAACTGCCTTTCTTTTCGCGGGTCCAACGAAACCCCTAGCGATCTGATCACAAATCATCAGCCTAGTCAAGGTAATTTCTTGAACTTAATTTCCCTGCTCGCTAAGCATAATTCAACTCTGAAGTTTCAATTAGAACACATTAAGAAAGGACAAATATCTTATTTATCAAAAACAATACAAAATGAAATAATTGATATAATGGCAAAAACAGTTAGAAACAGCATTTTAAATGACATCAAAGAAGCCAAATACTTTACAATAATGTTCGACTGTACACCAGATGTATCTCATACAGAACAAATGAGCCAGGTAATTCGATATGTAAAAAGAACTGGCGAAGTGTGTGAAATAAAAGAAAGTTTCATCGATTTCATAAAAGTCGCTGAAAAAACAGGAGAGGACATTTGTCAACAGATTTTAGAAAAATTGGCAGTTGATGGCTTAGACATTGGACAATGTCGTGGCCAATCTTATGATAATGGGTCCAATATGGCCAGCATCCATAAAGGAGTACAAGCCAGAATTTCGAAATAAATGAGCTGGCCGAGTTCGTTCCGTGCTTGGCTCACTCCTTAAATCTTGTAGGTGTTCACTCTGCCTCATCATGCCAGGAAGCTATCAACCTGTTTGGATTAATTCAAAAAGTTTATTGCTTTTTTGTTGGCTCTACTATGAGGTGGGACATTATGAAAAAACACCTAAAAACAAATTTAAAAAGGAAGTAGTCAGACGAGATGGTCAGCGAAACATGTTGCTGTGAACGCCCTTTTAAATAATTTACCAGAAGTAGCGGAATCCTTAGAAGAAGTAAAGCAAACTTCTCGTGCTCCAGAAGCTAAGTACGAGGCAGGTCATCTTTTAACTGCTATAAAGGATTCATTCTTAATCTAACTGTTTGGGCCAATATTCTCCGCGAAATCAACCGAGTGAATATTGAAATTCAGAAAGAAGATATTATCCTTGCCCGTTCCGTCTCTTTAATGGATGGTCTGCTCAAGACTTTGCAAAAAATGAGACAAAACCCAATGGATTATTGGATAAAGCAGGCTGAAGAAGTTGCTGAAAGAAGTGGTGTTGACCCTATTTTGCAAAATAAACGGATTCCAAAACGTAAAAAATATTTCGATGAGATGTGTGAAGACGAACTACAAACACTCCAACCTATTCAACTTTTTTCTAAAGAAATAATGATGGTTTTTGATCGAATCATATCAGAATTTACAAAGAGGTTTGATTGTGTAACCATGCTAAATTTAAATTTTGCTTTTCTTAATGGAACTAATATTATGAAAATGTCAAATGAAGAACTGCAAAAGTATGGAGCAGATCTGGCTCGAAAATACGAGCGAGATTTAAGCGCTGTTGAATTCTGCCAGGAACTTTACGTTTTTAAAGAGCAAGCTGCACTTTTATTTGGTGATATAGAAAAGGCTAACGGTTTCCACCTATTGCAACACATCTATACACATGATTTGCAGGATGCTTTTCCGAATATTTGTATTGCCTTGCGTATTTATTCAACTCTTCCAACTACATCCGCAAGTTGCGAGCGAAGTTTTAGCAAATTAAAACTGATTAAAAATTATTTGCGATCATCAATGAGCCAGGAACGCTTATCTAGTCTTGCAATCTTAGCAATAGAAAATCGAATTGCGAACGAGTTGGATTATGACAAGGCCATAGATTTATTTGCAGAGCAAAAAGCTCGAAGAGTTAAATTGTAATTTCAATCAATAAACAATTGCAATTAAAAATATGATTTTAATTTTTAATATACATATGTATTTTTATTTTGAATCATATCCTGTGATGATATATGTACATACATAAATAAATAGGTTCAGTAAAGAAAAAACAGCGCTGGGTGCATTATTTCCGGAATGCCTTTGTAGGTTAAAATAAGTTAAAGTGGTTAGGGGCGGCATTTTGCAGTTTTTGCCCCCCCTGAAAAAAAATGAAGATCCGGGGCTGTTTGGAGTGAATCAAATCCAGAAATGTAACATGAGAAGGAACTGCACCCAGAACGAGTGACTGTGTGCTGCGCAATTTCATCTAGGTGTATTATGTGGTCATACTTCTTAGAAGAAAACGGTGTAACAATATAACTGTCAATGGGAACAGTTATTTAAAGATTTTGAATGAGTTTTTTTACCCAGACGTATCCCATTGAACAGAATTTGGTTCCAGCAAGATGGAGCAACTGCACATACAGCCAGACCAGTTATGGCAGAGCTCCAACGAAATATTCCTACAAACAAATTTATTTCCAGGAACTCAACTTTTCGCTGGTCACCTTCCCAAGGTCACCAGACCTGACTGCACCAAGACTTTTTTGTATGAAGTTATGTCAAATAGAAGGTGTACAAAATGATCCATAATAATAATACTTGAGGCGATCCCAACCTTAACCCTTGAAGCCGCAAGATTGAATCATAAAATACTGTTAGAAAAAGTTGAATTTTTAGGTTTTCATGGTCATTTATTGAACTGTTTGAAGATGTATTTAACTACATACGTGTTCAATACTTCAAAATCAGTCAAAATAAATCAACCCAGGGGTTCCTCAAGACAGTCATCATGGACCCCTTCTGTTCCTGTTATATATTAACGATTTACCTCTGCACATTAATCTTTACGGATGATGCTAAGATCTACCTCGTGCAGATTGCTTTCATCTTTAACATGATTTAGAATTTCATTTTCAAGATCATCTTTTCCTATTATTTATGATTATAAAATTTAAGCAATGAGCTTGAGGGAGTTTATAACCATAAGGATTTGGGAGTTATATTTTATGCAAATTTAGATTTTAGATTGAATGTAAATTACGTTATCTCTAAAGGCAACTTTATACTTGGATTTTTGATAACAAATTCTAACGACTTTAAATGTCCTTTCACATTAATATGTCTTTTTGTTAGTTTCGTTAGACTAATTTTTGAATAATGTTGTGTGGTTTGCACTCCATACTATAAAAATGCGTCAAAAAGAATAAAAGGTATTTGCTTAAGCAGCTTATTTTTTAACACCCTATTAAAATCTAGAACACCTTATTTCCTATGAACATCACTATCCATACCTTTCATATGGTTCTCACCAAAACTGTACTATCAGTACTTTTTACAGGTGCTCTCCTATCTTATTACATTTATTTTCCCATAGAATCAGAATTAATGTCAAATTGTTTATGAATCAAGTATAAATAGCAATGAAAATTACTAATAAAATCACTTTTAATCCAGAAGTCAATTAGGTTGTTTTATTACAATTGCTACCCCCCCACCCGAGGTAAGGAGCAATAAAATCAAGTAAAACAATCGAGTCGCATTCAAAAGAGTTTTCGACGTTAAACAGTATTTAAAAATGATTTACGAAGTTTTCGCTCGATGTGGTTTAATTGGCTTTAGGAGCTTGAATCTAGAAGAGTTTACGTTTCGATATCCTTCGCGAGTGATGTTGATTGTCCGCTTTTTCAGTTGTCTTTTAAATTATATACTCCGGGTCCTGCTCGGTATTTTAGAAAAAGGATTAACCTATTTTTCTCTATCCCATTTCATTCGACTAATCATGGTATCAATAATGAACCCGTATTACGAGATTATACATTTTTCAATAAATATGCCGATGTAATAAAATAAATCATTTTATTTTCATTTTTGCCTAAATCTTAAATTACTTAAAACTGCAATGTAAATGTAAACATGTGTTTAGTTTTTCTTAAGTTAACGTACCTTGTGGTCTAAGAAAGTTTTGTATTTATAAACAAATAAAATAAATAAATATTAATATACACTTCGTGTCACAAGAATATGAACAAGCTTTTTTCGTTTTTATTTGCCGATATTTCTTCAACCCTTAGATTTTTTGGAAAAACCTAAAAGTGGGATGAATGATGTATGTATGTATAAAGTTTATATTGCAACCAACATTTTTGGATTAAGTTAATAATTACAAGTTTTTTGGTGGTTTTTCCGAAGAAGGTCATAAAAAGTAATTGTTTTTTTTTGTCACATGAATTGAGACAAGATTTTATTTTACCTATTAGCGTGTTTTAAATCATATAAAAGGATACTCTGATAATTTGGGAGCTTAATACGAGTATTAATTTGATTGAATCAAGAAGTATGGGTAGAGGTAAGGGTCTAACCAAGGAGGAAATACCAAAATTCGAGCTTACCGGTATTTCGACAAATCCATCCGTTTTATAGCCAGCAACAGTATAAGAAGTTCAAATGTTCTATACAACTACCTCAAGGACCCAGAGAGGTATGGAAAACACCACAAAGGAAGAGTCAAAAAAGCCACATCATTTACATTAGTAAATTCGAGGCAGAAACTTGCGTAAATGCTAGTAGATGGACTGTTGCTCGGGTGATACAGAAGGCAGACCATATACGACACCACAAAATGAAGACAAAACCACCATAAAATGCTGCGCGCAAGAGCCAACGCACGCCTTAATTTTGCAACAAATCACAGAAGGTGGAATTGAACTTGGCATACCGTGCGTCGTCTTTTCCGGTGAAAAAAAATTAATTTGGACTGACCTAATGGGTATAGCTGCTATTTCCATGGTTTAGGAAAGGAGGAAATCTATCTTGAAAAATGGCACAGCAAAGGAGGCGGTGTTATGGTATGGGGAGCAATCACCTATTTCGGGACAGTGGAGCTGGATTTTCAAAGCTCTAAAATGATGGCAAACACTTACAAATGGATTCAGGAACGAGCTTTTCCGCAGTTTTGTGAATTATTTGGTGGACAACGAAAGGCTTTCCAACAAGATAATGCACCAATACATACCGCAAGGACAACATATTCTCCTGACCTGTACATCATAAAACGTGTGTGGGGATGGCTTTCAAGAAAAGTCTACGAAGGAAGACGGCAATACCAAAAAACCGAGGCAATAAAACGGTTATGGGCCCAAATTTCGCTTAATTATCTGACTGCACTCTTTGAATCATTGCATCACAGCTTACTTGAAGGAAGCAAGACACATTACTAAAAAATATTTTAATCCATTTAATCAAACCAGTATTTACCTAAACCATAAAATATGTGTTATTTTCATTACTTTAAATGGTCTTAAAGGTAAATTTAGATCTTGTCCATATCCATGTGACACAAAAAAAAATGGTATTTTTTATGACCTTATTCGGTAAAACTTGTATTTATCAACTATCCAAAAATTTGTTTTGCAATATAAACTTAAAACATACCTAATTCATTCCGCATTTGGGTTTTTCTATATATAAAATGAAAAAAGCTTGTGACACGAAGTGTATATATGTATGAATTTAACATGCAAGAAATAACTGGACTCGTGTCAAGAACGTAGGTTTTAATAACTACAACAACAGCTTGATTGTGCTACCACAAGGGCGGAATTACATAGGTTTCACGGGTGGCAACCAATCATCCGATTCCTTTATTTGTGGTACGATATCCTCAGCGTCTGTACCGATTTTTCTGTGAGTACTTGACACTGACATCTTTTTCAATAAGAAAATTTAATTAAATGAACTTCAGATTTATGTGCAAGTAAATAAAGGAATCTGATGATCGTTTGGCAGCAATGTGGGTGCGAAATCCAACTTTTCAAATCCTAAAAATGCTCATATAGACGAAAGCGACGTCATTGCTCGTATGTTAAAGCTTAAGCTGTTTTCAAACGAGATATAAGTCAAGTTGCATTTGCCATTATTTTTTTAAATTCATTTTATAATTCTATAAATATTATTAACTTCCCATAGAAAGTTATTGTAATGGGTCCGATTTGTCAAATTGAAAATTTTGACATTTCTCGACGGTTAAAGGTCCCTAGAGTCGAAATAAAAGATTTTTAGAAAGATGTCTGTGCGTGCGTGTGTACGTTCTGTACGTTCGCGACGTTTTTTCGTCGTCCATAGCTCAAGAACCAGAAGAGATATCGACTTCAAATACATTTTTTTTAAGACAGAAAGATGCAGAAAGGCCTCTTAAGAAAATTGCGTGGGTGGTTTTTTTACCATAGCAGTTTAAAAAAAAGGTAAAAATTTTGGTTAAACCTAAATATCTCATGAACCAATGACACTAGAGACTTGAATTAAATTTTATATTATATATTGTAACGTGACACAAAACAATTATATTTTTGGAAAAAAATCCAGTAAACGGTTTTTTTTATAAATCAAAAAAACTGAAAAAAAAATTTGTCACCTCGAAAATTTTACGACTAAAATAGGATTTCATCTACAAAACAATTTCGTGCAACGAAGAATACCTACTGTTTTTGACATCTGATAAAATTTTTAGAAAAATCGAATTGACAGTTTTTTTACAAAAAATAAAATCCTAAAAAAAAACATTACTCATAGTTGGTAAAAATTGAATTTCGACTCAAATATCTATTCAAAAACTTGAGATTAAGGCTTTAAACTTTTTGTATCTTATAAGAAATATTGTTTTCAACATTCTGAAAAATGTTGAGAAAAATCGAATTGACAGTTTACAAAAAAAAATAAAAACCTAAAAAAAATTAATAAAAGTTGGTAAAAATTGATTTTCGACTCAAATATCTTTTCAAAACTTTGAGATAATGGCTTCTTACTAATTTTAACTTATAAGAAATATTGTTTTCAACATTAGGAAAAATTTTGAGAAAAATCGAATTGACAGATTTTTTACAAAAAATAAAAACCTAAAAAAAAATTAATAAAAGTTGGTAAAAATTGATTTTCGACTCAAATATCTTTTCAAAAATTTGAGATAATGGCTTCTAACTAATTTTAACTTATAAGGAATATTGTTTTCAACATTCGATAAAATTTTGAGAAAAATCGAATTGACAGTTTTTTTACAAAAAATAAAAACCTAAAAAAAACAATAAAAAACTTGGTAAAAATTTACTTTCGACTCAAATAGCTTTTCAAAAATTACAAATTTTGGCTTCAAACTTATATTAGTTCATAGAAAATATTATTTTCGATATTCATATATCATTCGATATAAAAATCCAACAGTCCGTTTTTTTCATAAAAAAATAAAATCTACAAAAAATAGTTCGCAAAATTGGTAAAAATTGATACATATAGACAAACTTTTAAGCAAGACAAATTGACAGACGGGATGGGAAGTTATCAGTGTGGGTCGCATCCCAGCCTCTTTTTCATTTTTCTTAGTTCTATTCTAAATGCACTGTGAAGTATAGAGATCTCTTTTTCTTTAGCCACACATCAAGAATGCTTTACCCAAAGGTATCTCGAATATTCTGATGTATTGATATAAGGTGTGGGAACCTTGAAAAGTCGATAATTGTCAAAGATTTTATTTCATCTCCTTCTTCAGTCAACTTTTTATTTAGCAGCAACAAGTTATAAAGTAATTAAGATGTTTAAATTTAAAATTTAATGACATTTTTAATTTTGACAAAATTTTTAAATCAAACAAATATTTTATGTATGTTTATGTATTCTACAAAGTATTTTTATTGTTTCTTTTTATTTGTATAGCAGAAGAATTTTTTCAACACATATCAGGTAAAATGATTTATGTACTCGTTTATTCTCCTTCCGGAAGCAAAAACTGAGTCTTTTACAACAAACGAACATTGTGCATAGTGATTAGGTATAAGATACATGCATCAGATAAACACTACTATATAACCACTGCCTTTAAAAATCCTCGTGAGTTTCTCACAATCTATACACTTTTGCTGTTTAAATTACAAGTGTCATACGTATCAACTCTCTAGTTTTTCTTTATTTTACAAAAAACCAAAATAAAAATATCAACAAATATAGGTAGGTACCTACTTACACCTAACAAAATTAAACTTTTCATCCTGTTCTGTGCACCTGTATACAGTGTACAATTCATGCAGGGACATCCTTCACATGCACATGAACTGAACACATCTCCATAACTGATTAAAAGAAACTACATTATGTAAATTTTGAACATCAGGCAAGCTTTGCTGCTGGCACAAACTGAAGCTGAGTTTCTTAGGGATGGAAACAAGAAATCCAGTGCAGTGCAACGTAAAACGTACAGTACACGCGAAGCTTCTAACTGCATAAGTAACTCAAAAAGTTGGCATCCACCATCGCTTGTCGTCGACTGCTCAAAAATGCAATCCATGTCCTACAAGCTCCACCAAAAAAGATATAAGATATAAGATTCTCCACATGAAGCACACACCAACTCCGCACATCATAAAACAGATGCAACGCGTCTAATTTTTTGTCTTGTTCCTTGAAGATAGCGAAAATCCAAAAAACGTTGAAATGATGCGAAAATTGTAAATATAGTGCCAAAGGACCTCCTCCTCCTTCATTTCCTTTACGAATATTATATGGGTTGGTTTGGTATGAAAATCTCATGCCACTCATGTAATCAAGGAAACGAAAGCGTTGTATAGGTAATAAATGCAAGTGTGTCTGTTCCATCATCATCCTCCTTTCCCGATAGTCGCTGTTTCGCTAACGCAACAGCAATAAGTTTAATGTGGTGATGTTCGAGCCGGGAATGGCAAATTTAATACTCATGTACCATCCACAAAAACTATCATATACTCGTAGTTAGATATATGTAGGTACTCTGTCGAAATAGAGTCTTCCGTATTCGAAAATAGAAATCCATTTGGAAATTTGCATTTAAATCGGATTCTGCAGTGACGTTGACGACAGCACTATCAAAAAATGTTAAATAAATATGTATGTAAATAATCTTCACTTAAAGTTTCAAACTGATTTAGAGTCATTAAAGTCCTGAGTTCTTAAGTGCTCATTTTTAACTATGTACATATGTCTAATTATAATTATGGAAATAAATGGTGGTTAAATTTAAAAGACCGATGTTGAATATGAATCACACCTAAACATCAAGTTTTTTTTTGCATTTCATATGACATTTTTCAATTTTAGACTACCTCAATTTAAACCATGGAGTGATACACAATCGAACAAGGCGTAAAGGTATTCAGGTTTGTTATGAAAACGGGCTTTCAAATCAAAATGCATATCGTGCACTTCGTGATTTTGTCGGCCAATTTAATCGTTCAAAAGTGCGTACAATCAGAAGAATTGTGAGTACAAATTTGAGCAAAACGGGTCTGTAGGAGATGTGCATGCTCGTGCAGCTCGTATTGCAGAAAATATTCTTGCTGTTCGCGATAGTGTGGCTCAAGAGCCATACACCTCAACTCGTAGTCGTGCACAACAATTTCACCTCTTACTCTCATCGTTGATGAACATTACGCATAAAGACTTGCATTTATAC
This sequence comes from Eupeodes latifasciatus, assembly GCA_920104205.1. Taxonomy (NCBI): domain Eukaryota; kingdom Metazoa; phylum Arthropoda; class Insecta; order Diptera; family Syrphidae; genus Eupeodes; species Eupeodes latifasciatus. Next base: position 85,097,485 of record OV049926.1, on the reverse strand, counting down.
GCAAACAAGGTGCAATTGACTCAAGAACTAAAGCCTCTTGACATCGAGCCTAAATTATGCCTCAGCGACACCGAAAATTTAAACCAGCGGATAGAGGTACACTGAACCAAATTTGGTAGTGATATTGATGAAAAAGCAAGTAGATTTGAAGAAAGGGTGATCAATATACGGTCAACACATCCTATCCGTCAATTTGACGAATATATTCTTAGATTCAAGAAGTTCCGTCATTTCGAAGAATTGATTAAAATTTTTCGTTACGCAGTAAAATCTACAAAATTTTGTCAAATTGACTAATATTCATCATTGTTTCATGAACTTTAGTGAATAATAATTCTTCAATTTAACTAATAATTCTTCATTTTAACTTACCCATTTCTTTATAATAAAGAAACTTTCTTCCAATTGACGGGTCAAGCTTTTTAAGTTAATGAATATTTAGTCATTTTAACGGTTTTATTTCTTTAAATTGAAGAAAAGTTGTTATTTAAACTTCCTTGTTTCTTCAATATAAAGCATTATATTCTTCAAATTAATGTTTTTTTTTTTTGAATTTTTTGAACAACAACAACATTTTGTTTTAATTTAACGCTAATTTGCTTTAAAGTAGAAAATATTTTTCTACTTTAAACAAATTTATTTCCTGAAAAATAATTTTCCTGATTACTGTATTATTTATATAAATATTTAAAAGGTATCCTAAAAATGTAAGTTAGTAGCCATACAATCTAAATAAGTAAAACAAACAAACAAATAGTTTTTTTTCTTAAATACAAGAATATGTTTATATTTTATTCTCTTATGTATGTACTTACATATTATATATATTAAATACTGAACTTAAGATTTATTTAACTTATTTATGAGTGAGTTTACTTTTGGATGGTGCTTATCATAACTAGTTTCAATTTTATAAAAAAAGTTTTGAATAAAGGCCCAAACCAAACTTGAACCAGTAGGGTATTCCAAATTAAATGAATTAAAAATTTTGAAACACAGATCGATTGCTAAAATAATTGAATTTAGTTTGAACTTTATACCATCGAAAAATACAACGATGTCCTTAGGATCCAAAATTGTTCCAGTAACAATCACCAGTGGTTGAAAGTTTTTTTTTTCTTTTTGTCTCCGGAGAATCTCTTCGTCGCATGCCGCTACAGTTGATCCAACTAAAAGAAAGCTAGCTTGGGAGTCCCGAATAGAAAAACGAGTAATGGCCTTCTGTGATCCACTGATGCCAGTGATGAGTTTAGCTGTTGGTGTAAGAAGGCTGTGAATTAAATAAAAAATGCCACAGGCACGTCCATCTGAAAAAAAAAATATAACTTTAAGGTGGGTCTAAAGAAATTCGAAAATTGGTTAATTTAATCTTTTATGTCAAACTACTCAATGATTAAAAGTAAACTTACTTTCGGGTAAAATTTTTCCATTATTTATCATTTCGCTTAAGGTCTGGCGACTAGTTGGATCCTTTATTTCGTCTTCAAAAATGGGTATAATTTTTGCAGAAGAATCGTCATATTTTAATAATAAACTCTCAGCTTTAGGATATAGGTGTTTGAAATCCATATTGATCTGTTTCTTGTTTTAGCTCTTAAAAATACAATTAAAATAAACTTACCAATTTAAAGCCCATCGGGTTCTTATACTGCTTCCATTTGGCTAGGATATCCACTGTTGATTCGGCTTTTGTGATCTCAACTAGTCTAAAGTTTTTTGAAGCATCCTAATGCCTTTCCATTTCCGCCCAAGTACAATTGTCCCTTATAATTTCTTCAATGTGCTCGGAAACATGGGATTCTGGTTCATCTAAATTGACCACATCACGAGGAAAAAATTCTGTTTTGAATATTATCTCTCTTACCAAGGTTAAAAACTCGTTTGTGCGGTGCTCCTGGAGACAAGGCTGAGTAAGATCTTTTTTGTAAAATACCACTCTTCTTGAGAAGTCGTGTAGAATTATAATATTTATCATAGATCTTCCCCTGAGGCTCTTTACCGCTTTGTTTGGTATAATAATACCCCTAAAAATGTGGTAGTATATGTCTAAACATTTATAGCCAAGTGTATTTTAAGGGTTTTCTTACCAAATACTCCGTCTTAAAAAGGTTCCCAATTTTGTCTGCTATTTGTTTAGCAATTCCAACCGTCATTCGTATTTCTTCTTGTAGCATGTACTTAATAATAAGGTCAATAATAATTGTTCGTGAACCTTCATTCAGGTTTTGAATTTCATACACCGTTAAGGTAAAATAAACTAATAGTACTTCTTATAATATTGAATTATTTGTATTTATAAAATTTATTGATTATAAAACACTGGAAATTATCTGCAAGAAACGGTGAATGATATAGTGACCAGATATTTTTTAAGACAATGCGGGACACAATTTTTTTAATTTATGAAAGTATTTTATTTTCTTTTTAAGTACTACAATAAATAAATAATAAAAAATACATCAACATGTACAACATATTTCATAGGTTGATATAACTAATCAGTTTTTAAGATACAAAAAATCACAAAACTTAAACAAATTTCTTCTTTATAATATAAAATAAAAAAAATAACATAAATATACTTAATATTCTGTAAAAAAATATTTTTTGCCCAGGTCGTTAGTTATATTTTTCACTGGTGTGAATTTTTTCTAAAACTTCACCATTATTCTTAGTAGAATGATAAAAAAAAACTACATTCGGGGTTTTTCTTGCATCCACAAAATGATTTATTATCGAAAATATTCGTTCAATGGAAGCATTTGTTCCAGGAAGACTCAAAATATATTCGATAACCATTAATAGATTTTTGTAAGGTACTCGTACATTATACTTTCGCCGAAATATTTAAATATCTCCAGCCACCTTAAATCGATTGAGCAAGCATGGTCGATCCATTGTTCGACTTTTGCGGAATAAAATATTTTTTTTAAATAAGAAATTTCGTCAACCAAGTCGTTCTCAGCAATTGAATCGTTTGCATTTTCTAGTATGAACGACAGTCCTTTTTGAACTTCCTGCCACTCAATTGATTTTTGGAGACATACCCATTGAAAATATTCGGCGTACTTACATTGAGAAGTCCACTTCTCGAGGTATTGCAAGCAGTTTTTGTAAAAGTTTTTAATATGAGAAGTGAACCACGTTCTATTAATGGCACCACATTCTTCCAAATTATTTAAAATTTGTGTCATTGTGATTGAAATGAACTGTTCCTCAGTTCTTTCTTTCAATTTGAATTTTAGGCTCGCAATTTGTTTCCATGATGTATTTGTTATCGCCTTCTACCTGCAAAATTGCATTACGGAACAAAGAGGACTGGTTATGCAAGAATATCAACCATAACTCTGATTTTGGGTCTTCAAAAAAATGTTTTAAAACGTTTGGACATTTGTCAAGGGATACAAAATATGACGAAGAGTTGAGATGTGCAGATGTGCATATGAGCAACTTTTTCATTAGATATTCTTGAATATTTTGGTTTGGCGGGACTTTGCGGGACAAATTAATCAATGCAGGACATTTTGCGGGACAATTTATGGTGCGGGATAACTATGTGAAATGCGGGACAGTCCCTCACAATCCGGGACGTATGGTCACTATAGTGAATGACATACAACAAACATGTACAAATTGTGTATTGTTAAAATAGTTAGGTTAAAGAAAAACAAACTTCGCCTTAAAGGTAGAGCAATAGCAAAATATTTAATTAAATGCACATAATTATTCATGTATTTATATTGACAATTTAAGAAAATTTAATTAATTGAGATGTTATAAAACTTTCAATAACTTTAATAAAAAAAAAGCTCTGGTTTTCATGCATACAAGGATTATAATTGTTTGTTTTTCTTTTGTTGGATTCATATTATCATTGAAAATGGATTTATTCAATTACTTACATGTTTACTTGAGGTATTTATTTCCAAAAGTTTTGTATTTTTATCCGTATTTATTTATGAATTAATTTTAAATTTTCCAAGACGCGATTGAACTTTTCGGCACAACTTCACTAACAAAAATAAAACTTATCACTTAATAAACAGTTAACGGCAAAATATTGGACAAACTTCTTCAAATTGAATAATTTCCTTAATCGGAAGAAAATATTTTCCTCTATTTGAAAAACTTTCTTCAATTTGAAGAAAATGGAACGAAAAATACGAATAATTATGAAAATTCTTCGATTTGAAGAAAATTTCATCAATTTGAATAAAGCACATTCCGACATTTGAATAAATTTATTCAATTTGAAGAAAAATCTATGGAAAATCCGTTAGTTTGCAGTAATTATTTTGTTTGCAAAAGATTTCATATTTGTAGGCATATAAGTTATCGCTAACATATTGAGGAATATTCTTCAAGTTGATAAATGTTGTCAACATGAAGAAATCAGTTATTAGGTACCTATCGGAGATTTGAGTCAGTCAACGATTTCTGATTGTCAAAATGAAAAAAATTTGTTCGGTTGAATAAAATACTAAATCTATTAGCAGTTGAAGAAATTTTTGTGATTTGAATATTTAATATTCATTATGACGAAAATTTTTATGAAATATTGTGGATTTGAATAAATTATTCTTCAAAAGTTAACAAAATATTTCCGTCAATATGACCTACCCGATTTGGTTCAGTGTATGATAATAAATTCCTAAATAATTATACAATTATAATTTGTGTTTTATGTAAAATCAACATTGGCCCTTAAAAATTAACCACCCTGTAAATACTCATCTTGATTTAAAGTAAATTAGATCGGCAGCGTTTAAATGGTTTTCATTCCATTTATCGTTACAGCTGTTGTAACAACCTAAGAATATGTAAGGCCAAATTACACTGCCTTAGGCTTGTTGTCTCGCTTAAAAGCATCAAATTACAATAATAGCCGAAAAACTGCACCAAACAGTGACATGTTGAGAATAGAAGTAGGAGACAATTCTTCTTTGTAATGTAGCATCCAGAATCGACAAAAGTGACAGCGGGCTGTTCAAAATGGAATCTTTTATTGCAACGAGAAAGGTGAGGCAATTGATCTAGACGTCTTTTTATTATTATTATTGAAACTTTTTTCACTCTTCAAAGATTACAATGTTTTTTTTGTAATACAACTTAATTAATACGTTTGATGAGCATAAGCCTCCAGCTTCGTCTTCCATCAACTTCGATCTCTAAAGCTTTTCTTCAGTATTTTGGGCAAAAAGATTGTATTTTGTTTCTCCACCTTCTCTTCTTGTCTATTAAAGTCCATTCCGCTGTTGTTTTAGTCCATCGGTCATCTTAGGTCTAAAATATATGTCCAGCCCAACCCCATTCAAGCTGTCTCGTTTTGTGAAGAACTTCTTCAAATTTCGTCTGGATTCTTAGATATTCGTGGTTAATCCGTTGAGATAATCTTACTTTAAAAATCGATCTATCCATGGCTCTTTGGCAGGTTTGAAGTTTATTTTGGCAGACATATGTTAAGACTGAAAAGATTTTTGAGTCAAAAACGCATTTCCTTCTTTTAGTCGAAATATTGAGATCCAGCAGATTCTTCACATTTCAAAATCGTCGCTAAGCGTTAGTATTCTTTGGTTAAATTTTTGTATATCTCTATCTGTGAATGATATTACGAGTATTTGACTATCTGTTTTTATTGCAGAGTGATTGCCATTAAACATTATTTTAGTTTTATGACTATTAGTGGATAAGCCGTCTTTTTTTAATTCCAAACAAAGTTCGTTTAGTATAGTTTGTTTTCATTTTTGTTTGTGGAAATTAAGACAAGACGTATGAAAATCTTAGATTTGATATATATTTGCCATTATTTTCCCATTTCAACTTACGAAAATGTTTTCCAATGTTGCGGAAACAAGTTCAGGAGAAAGTATGTCACCTTAACCTTACTCCACCTGTCGTATGAAATATTGGCCCAATACTTTTAGTTCTAATGCATGCAATATTATCATTGTACATATTATGCAGGGTACGATTAATTTTCGGTTCCACACCTTTTTTAATTAAAGCTTTCCAGATTCAAACGTCAAGCAGTTATTACCTTTCTTTACTGATTCAGGTCTCAAAAATCTTTTAACTAAATCTCTAAATCTCCAAAAATCCCGCTCCCAAGTGCAGCAGTTATGAAGCGGTTAAGAGTGAAGGTTCCTATTCAAAGAAAATCATAAATGAAGCTCCATAATATTCACATTTTCCCTACTGGCGCTTCTCATAACTAGAGAGCTTATGAGTTTCAGCTTAAAAGTCTTTAGAACATGGATGCACCCAGTTTGAAAATCTTAAGCCCAACACGCCTCTATAAAAGATATAATATATTATTTATTTTTTTTTAATGTTTTCAATATGTGGTAAAATTTTTAGAAAAATCGAATTCAGTTTTTTTATTTCAAAAAATGAAAACTTAAAAAATCTTTACTACAAATTGGTAAAAATTGTTTTCGACTCGAATATATTGGCAACAATTAAAGACGTTGGCTTTTAAATAGCTTTATCTTATAAAAGACTTTGTTTCTAACATTTGATATACATACATATGTACATATTTAAAGAAATAAATGCAATTGAGAGTTTTCTTGACAAAAATAAAAATCCACGCAAATATTACTGAAAATTGGTAAAAATTTATGTTTGGCTCAAATATCTCGGGAAGAAATAACTTTGCTAGCTTCAAAATTTTTCCATTTTATACAAAATATTGTTATCAATATTATATAATGATTTTAATAAAATCAAGTTGGCGTTTTTTCTATAAAAATTTTCTTTGTCAATTTTATGATTTAAAGAATATTTTTTTAACCAGAAATCACAAATGTCAATTCGTGACAGAAATGGTTAAATGAATATGCATATGTATGTGTATAGGTATACATACATAAGTATTTTAAAGACAAATTTAATATTAAGAAAACGGTCAGAGCAGATTTTGTTCAGAATGTGTTCAACATATTCAGAAAAATATGTAAGTTTTCAGAGTTTGGAAAACCAAAGGAAAAGCGTCTTTTACATTCTAAAATACTAACATGGGAGAAACTTATTATTTATTTATGTAGTGAACGTTATTAACCTCTGTGCTTATGAAAGCATTTTTACTCCAAAAAAATTACTTAGGGGGTGCTTAAGAAAGATATACCTAGTAATGGCACTGGGGATCCTCTTTTAATCTCTAAAACAAAAACAATAGTTTTTGCAATTATTATTATCTCTCTTTATTACTTCTTTTGAGCATTCGTTTCGATGACTTTAATGCCCTTATTCAGTACTTTCACCTGCAAATCGACGAAATAGCCTTGGCCTATACGGGAGTGATTGCGAAAACGGACATAAAACATAGGTTACTTACGCTATGGTTTGTCCATAAATTATTATTTCCCTTATATCACAAATCATTTAAGCTGGTTGACTACGAGTGTACGACTATGGTGAAGCTTATAAGTACATACCTAATTCTTAACACCGAAAAACAGTTTCACCTGCTTCCAAAGAAAAAAAAAACAATCCGAAACCATTTACTCCACTCCCTTTCACTATTTAACCATAAAGTTCCTTATTACTATCCCCGATTAAGTTTAATGTTTCAATTGCAATCAATTCTCGGAATGTCCTTCTACCCAACTGCTCCCAATTTTCAATTTTGCACAGCTTTTATGCTTCCATTTTATGTGTACATTGGCAATACATACTCGTAGATATGTAAGAACCACCATACTGCTCTGAAAATGATTCATTAGCAAAGAGGTATACTAGCACTACACTTCATTTCATCGAAGTCCTTCATGCTCTTGTTACCTTGTGCTCGTATAGGATGTTGGATGATGGTAAAGGTAGGTACTAGGTAGGTACTTGATGAAGCCAGAAACCACCGCACCGTCTCTCGGGTTAACTATTTTATCCTTTGTGACTCTACAACGCTATATCTGGCAAAAACGATGACGATGGTGGCGCGACACTGCATATTTCCAATATCCCGTTTGGCATTCGAATTCTCAACAAATTCAGCACCTTTATACTCGTACTCGTACTCGTACTCCATCTCCAAGTAACGTAGTGTTCCAAGGACCAAAAGCATATTTTCGAACGCACATATGAGTGTGCTTTGAGTTCACATTGATGACACACACAAAACTTGTGCCAAAATATACACGACGGAGATTCACTTCACAGTCGTTTATCTCCTCTGTTGTTTTCTTCCTTCTTTTTCGTTCTAGCCAGAGATATCATCGGTTTCGATAAATCTTTGGTATTTTCGTCTAGGTAGAATATGAACATGGTACTATATCCTTTTCTGTTCATATAAACACAACGAAGAGCCAGTTTTGTGGAAACAGGATCAAGGTCATTTCATGGGGAAGGGCTTTTCGTTTTTATATTAATTTTTATTTCTCTTGTTTACATTTACGAAAAATCCAATCTACCATCTGGGTATCTATGTATCTTTATATGTCCATATTATGCCTAGATATACATTATATAGAATAGAGGTGGATAAACCGACATTACGTACGTAAATAACGTTCATCAAGGTACCGCAAATCTGAAATGCTGAACTGTAAATTTGAACAGAAAAATGTATCAGAATATTTTTCATCAAGGATAATTTATAACAATGGTAAATGAATGCAGCATCAGCATCAGATGGACGACTAATAGATGCTAACAGAAATGTATGCGGTAAACTGGGCACAGCTACAAGAGATACATACATGAGATATCAAGGTAGATACAAGTCTTATTCCTATACAGAAATAATAGCTTGGAAATATAGAATGTCTTGGCCGTCAGTTTGGATTAAGCTCCTTAATCAACAACTTAATTTGAATCTGAATAAAAAAAAATGATTGTTCGCTTATTCTTAAGATGGTAGGCTTAGCTTATTAGTAAACAACTGCATTTTTGTCAAGCCCTTAAGTGGGTTTCAATAAGCTACCTTATTTTTAATGATTGAACATTGTAACTGAAGTGAGCCTTAAACATACCTGCACACATACATATTATGTATGTATATTGAGTTAATGAAGTCGTAAAACGGGCAATCTTCAAAAGTCCTCAGAAACAGCTCCGATTCGGATAATTATTTTTTTAATTTTTGTTTTTTTTTGTTATAAATCAAAATCAGAAATAATTCAGAGAGGGAAAATGATTCATGAGGGAGCATGATTACTACTGAGCCAACTTTTAGGCGTAAATTGTGACGCAATCAATAGAGTTTAATGAATGCATTGTTCCAATTATCTTATTTTGAATTCAGGTCATCTACATCTTTATTCTTAGTCGCTAAAATTGCTCGCTCACTCAACCATTCATTATTTTTGTAGTTAGAAATAATGTTTGGAAACACATTGTTGATAAGTTCGTCTTTTGATGAGACAAAATTAGAGAATTTTTTTGGAAATGATATCAATCCGCTCGATTCATCGCAAGGTACTTGACTATTACCGATAAATCAGCAATTGCTCGGAGAAATCTTCAGCAGATGTACCATTAAGCAATGCAACTCTCATGTTTGTTGTCAGCTGCAGTTCCTTCACATATCGCCATAGCTTCGACGATTTGAGGCATGCGTTTATTTCGTCGGCAGTCGTACATCGTGGAATTATTGGCAATGTTACGCGGAAATCTAACTAACTAACTATGTATATATATTATATGTATGTAAATACAAAAATAAATACCTTAAGTATCGGATTAAATCCTCGTTCTTCGATAATATCTGCCCCAAATGACGGCATTTGGAAACAACCATTGTAATTTTGAGTGTTTGCAAGAAAGTGGCGTGATTCATTTGTTTCGTCACAAAGCAATGAATACAATGGCTCAGATTGCGGAGTCAACAAAGGCAATATCACTTTACCACTAAGGCAGCATACAATACTGGCAAACAACGTCGATTTGCCCAATGCAAACGCTACGATGCAAGCTATAATCATTGCTTCAATCGTATCGAAACGCTGCTCGATTCAAATCAGCACTTGATAAATCTATTGTTCTGTGTCGCAAATTATCTATTTTTTGACCTCTGTTGTTCGCTCGACGATTTTGTATTGCCAACCCAGCCATTTCACGGACCGCCTCACTTTGTTCTTGTGATTGAGAAGCACGTAGTCGTGCCATACTAACGCGGCATTACGGCTTTTTCGGGAAAGATTCGATCGTCTTGGTAGCGGCATTGTTAATTTAACTTCACTTCAATTTACACAAAAATTTATTTCACAACTCAAATTTTCAACCATTCATTCATAGACAAAATTACTAGGCTGTTCGAGATGAGCGTTTTGTTATTCCAAGTCTAATGCGTTTTTGATTTACCACCTTTTATGGTTCACTTCACTTTTTATTTAAATAAGCAATGGCTCCATCATTACATTATGATTGTTAATTAGTTATTTAATAGAAATGGTTTTGATATTGATTTCTTACAAAAATCAAATTGTCACCCATACGTCCATTACATATCCAAGTCTGATTCTTTTTTGTAATACCACGTTTTATAGTGACTGACGTTTTATGTTAAGTCAAACGGAAACGCTGTCGATCGGGATAAACAGTATCCTATGTCCGTCTATTGGCTCTAAGCTACCTACCCACCAATTTTCAGCCATATCGGTACAGCCGTTCTTGAGTTATAAATAGTGTAACTAACACGACTTTCTTTTATATACATAAATTGTAATATTCGGCTTGGTCCGACAATTAAAACTTATTCACACTTTGTAAATAAAACAAAAATTTGGTTTATTCAAATCACTCACAAACTTATTTATTCAACACTTTCAATTACATATTACTTTTCAAACACAGTCTTTACTTTATCGCAGTTCACAATCAATAAATCAACCGAGTTCGAGAAACTACTAGGTTCTTGTAGGCGCTGAATGTTCGCGATGCTTTACGAAGCGAGTTCTCCTCTTAATCACCAGATGTTGCCCCTTATTCTAAATGTTCTACATAAGTGTTTAAAAATAAATAAATTTGGTGGCGCAACAGTCCGTTGAGAACAGAGAACTAGGGCCGTGTGACTTACAACTCTCAACCATTCCTGTGTGCGAGTACTGTTATCAGGGATGGAGGGACCTACAGTTTATATGCCGAATCCGAACGGCAAATTTGAGAAGCACTTTTCATGACAAGAATTACTCTTGGAGAATTTGTCAATGCCTCACAAGAGGCAGTACCCGTGAAAAAAAACTTTAGATGGCATACTCAGGGATCGAACCCATGACCTCCGGCATGACAGTCCAACGCACTAACCATCATGCCACGGGTACTATTACACAAGTGTTTACTGCTACAAATAAAACGGTTGCTACGTACTTATTCTACTATAACACGATATTAGAGTAAAAGAGATAAAGATTGTATACACATTACAGTATATAGAATTAGTTTAGATTTAAAATGTATGTTTTACAATTGTATGTGTTTTGATTAGTATCTTAAATTTAGAATTTAAGAATGGAAATTGAATACGATTTGTTTTTATTAGTTGCTTACCCAAGGCGGCCCATATGCCTCGATTTGTTGCATCATTTAACCAATTTTTGCTTATATGGTAAAGATTGTGAATTCATCTCTTGTTCGGTCGTCCTGTTTGTCTTTTACTTTCCGGACTCCATTTTGTAGTTATTTTTGCCCATCTTTGATCCTGAAGTTTTGAAATATGTTCTGCCCAACTCAATTTAAGTGTTTTTGTTCTATCGTCAATTTTTAGGGTATAGTTGCGAATTTCTTCATTGTTTATCCATTCGCTGGGTCTTATGTCAAGGAGTTTTCTTTCCATTTTCGTCTGACAGATCCTACAAGTGATTTTGTAGATAAGTGCTGCGTTTGTAATCCATATGTGAGCACCAGTAGGATAGCGGAGTCAAAGAGATATTTTCGTATTTCTATACCTTGACCCAGTTCTAAAATCTATTTGATGCTCCAGAATTGTTTCCAGCTGTTTTGTGATGCGTCTGTTAATTTCTTTCTTTTCTTAGTCCTTAAAAGATTTTATTTGTCTTAAGTATATGTTGTCTTCCACGTATTCAATTTTTTCTCGGTCCAGAATTTTATCTTCTCTGATGTGGTTTGTCATAAATTTTGTTTTTGTTTTGTTAATTTGCAGTCCATAGTTTTTCCGTATGCTAATGATTTCTGTTATCATATCCTGTATGTGTACAGCTCTTGTAGAAATAAGAACTTATCTAGGGTTCTTTGGGAGTTGTTCATATACCCTTATAAAATGTTTTTTTCTTCCAGTTCGGTTTTTGAAAATATCTCCGCTTGTTACTCCTCTTGTTATTCTTCTATTTTCGTTTTAAAGCCAACAAAGCCGCTGAAGCAGATGGCTTGAATACCGAGCTCTTTAAAGTAGCTGGAGATAATTTGGTTAGGAGCATGCACCATCTTATCTGTAAGATATGGTAGGAAGAAAGCATGCCCGATGAATGGAACCTTAGTATATTGTAAATTGTTTGCCCGATTCTGAAAAAAGGAGACCCTCTAAACTCGCTTACAAAATCTTCTCTGCCGTAATATGTGAACGTCTAAAGCGCATCGTCAACAACCTGATAGGCCTTTATCAGTGTGGTTATAGACCATCAGGAAAGTCCACAGTCGATCAAATATTCACATTACGGCAGATCCTGGAAAAAACCCAAGAACATCAAATCGACACCCACCATCTTTTCATCGATTCCAAGGCCGCATATGACAGCATCTACAGGGACGAACTGCATAGAGCCATGTCTAGTTTTGGCATCCCTGCCAAACTCGTCCGTTTGTACAAGATGACCATTGACCATGGAGAATTCGCGCTGCTCCATAAAGGTTGGAAACAACTTAACAGAACCTTTCGATGTCAAAAAAGGTTTTAGAGAAGGTGATGCGCTGTCATGCGATTTTTGTAATATCGTACTTGAAAGAATAGTGCAGAGCTCACACGTCAACACTAGATGCATTATCTTTCAAAAGTCTGTCCATTTACTAGCATATGCTGATGACATTGGCATAATCGGAAGAACTCAGCGTGATGTCAATGGGGCTTTTTCTTTGGGCTAAAAAAGCAATTGAGTAGCAAAGCCCTCTCTCGAGGGACCAAAGTGTCGCTATATGAGACCCTTATCATCCCCGTCCTACTATACGGTGCAGAAGCATGGACTATGAGTCTATGACAAAAGCGGATGAAATCACCTTGGGTCGTTTCGAGAGAAAATTTCTTCGTGTGATCTACAGTCCCGTAAGCAAAGAAGGGGAGTGGAGAAGAAGATTGAACGACGAGCTGTACGGGCTGTACAGCGACGTAGACTTATCCAGAAGGGTTAAAGTCCAACGACTAAGATGGCTGGGTCACGTAGAGCGCATGGAAACCAATACTCCTGCCCAGAGTCTTCGAATCCACACCCACAGGACAGCGCAGTAGAGGAAGACCGCGGATCAGGTGGCGCGCACAAGCAGAAAGTGACTTTACCCAACTTGGAGCGCGAAACTGGAGACATCTAGCTAGTAACCGAGTTAGTGCCACCTAAAGTACGTAAATAATAACGTTTGGATTCATATTTTGGTTTTACAAGGATATCCATATTGTATTGTGTTCAGAAGAGTAAAATGCTTTACTGAAGTCTATAAATAAAAAGTATATTGGTTTTCGAAATTCATTGCACTCTTCTATTAATTGTTTCATCGTTGTTGAAAAACCTTCTCTAAATCCAGCCTGTTCCTTATGTTGTTTCTTGTTGAAATCTTCCTTTATGTTCTTGTAGAGTTATTTTGAAAACAATTTATAAATTGTCGAAATATTACTTATGGGTCTATAATTAATTAAGTCGTCTTGTTTTCCTTTTTTATGTATGATTTGTTGTGTTTGTATTATTATTTTTTAAGCAAATATGTTAAGATTTCAGAAAGGGATATCACGATTTGATGTTGATAACTTGCTGATTTTTGTTGTTAGTATTTGGTTATAGTCCAATATTTTTTATTAGGGAATCATTTAGATATATAATGGACTTGTCGGTTTCTTTTCAATGTGTTATGATTTATTACTATTTAAATTCTTACTAATCTGTGGTCACTGTCAAAATTAAAGTTACTAAAAACAGATATATCTTTGATTGCTTCGATTTTGTTGGTTAGAACCAGGTCTATTTCATTTTTTGTTTTATACCATTTGGTGAGATTTTTGTTCGTTAGAACCAGGTAAATTTTTTTTTTTTGGTTTACTATTTGGTGAGATCGATGTTTAAAAAACATGCATACAAGAGGACACAAGCGTGCGTCCACAGGTTTTTCTCAAAACCCAACTCTATCTATCAACTCCTACTCTCACCTCCCCGTGGCGTGGTGAACATCGGGTGCCTAGTACCTCAACTGGAGATTGGGTTCTAGGTTCCAGCCGCAGTGGAAAGCTGTTGGGGGTAGCAAAGAAGAGGGGGGAGAGGTGTTTCCACTAAGACACCTCATTCATTCATCCAGACGGCAGCGGAGGAATTCCCAAAATGGAATCAACGGTGGAGTGTACAGTTCCAGTTAGGTTGAACTACTTAGTGAACACCTTATAGGGCTACTACGACATATTCGAAGCCCAGGCCTGTAAGGAGTGGTTATGCCGGCTCTCGCCCTTGGAGTTAAATCAAGGACCTGGTCCTTCATGTTGAAGGTCGTGCGTCAGGGTGACTTCCTGAACACATAAAGAAAACCCAGTTGCAAAGCACCAACAAGCCTCGGATACGGACGGATTTAATGTTGACAACCCACGCAAACGAATTAAAGACAACGAACTTCGGTTATGCACGTGGAATGTTAGGTCCCTTAACAGACCAAGTGCAGCCGAAAAATTAGCGGAGGCCCTAGACTGCACACCCCCACAGAAAAGAAGGATGACAACACCAAGGATATGTTCTTCGAGCTCTTAGACAAAACATATGAGCAGTGTTCTAGCTACGATATTAAAATTGTCCTGGGCGATTTTAATGCCAAGCTAGGAAGGAAAGACATCTTTGGTGGAATAATCGGGAAAAACAGCCTGCACGAAAACACTTCCGACAACGAATTCAGGCTCATCGATTTAGCTCCGGGCGAAACTTCATGGTAGCCAGTACGCGTTTTCCACATCTCAACATCCAAAAGGAATTTGGAGTTCTCCAAATCAATCTACCGTCAACCAGATTGACCATATTGTGATCGACGCTAGACACGCTTTCAGCATCATGAGTGTCCGAACTTTCCGAGGAGCTAACATCAACTCGACCACTACCTCGTTGTAACCAAGGTAGCACTTCGGGTTTCCAGACCCAAGGCAAAACAGGGAGATGCTGGGAGAAGATTCAACGTCGAACGGCTACAATCGCAAGAGATCGCCAAATCCCACTCCGACCGAGTTACAAGTAACCTCTCTCGAAGTTCTCTGCCGCCAACACAATGTATCGAACATTGCCAAGATGCCATCAAAGAAGCCGCCTCTGAAGTGCTGGGTTTCAAGCAGCCACTAACAAGGAACCCCTGGTTTGATGAGGAATGTTAGCAGGCAAATGCAGCCAAACAACAAGCACGCAAAGCGACACTGCATAGAACGACGAGAGCTGCTCACGAGTCACGATCACGAGCTCTATGAGTAGAAGAGGAGAGAGGAACATCGACTCCTCAGAAGCAGTCTTACCGCTGTACGACTTTAGTCGCATTTTGACCCTTTTTTGTGCCTCATGCGACCATGATACGACTTTTTAAAAAATTGTCTATTTTGACCCTTTTTAAAAAAATATGCGACTTTTTTGACCCCATCTCTAGAAAAATACATTGAAAAGATTAGTTATTTTCTTAATTCATACAAAATTTCCAAACTTCCATTGAAATTAGAACATAACTAACACTGTCACACATAATTTCAATCTATAAAATGGAATCAAGTTGAAATTGTTTGAGTCGACTCGATCAGAATTTGCTCAGAATCGAAATCTTGCTATTCAAGCATAAAAATTCATTTCAACCTTTCGACTCTGCATATAAATATAGTTAATAGTTAAAAATTTTAAATTTGTATGAGTAATTTTGGTTACTCCACGCACTCCGTTCCCCTTTAACAAAGTTTCCCAATTATTTCTATGTGTTTGTTCGACTGTGGTGAAATTTGAATAAATTCATGAATTCGAAAAAAAAATTATCTATGTCAAGATTTACCTACTATTTTGTTGTCTTTTGTGTTTCGGCCGGCCGGCGTTCATTTGTTGGGATCTCAATCTCGATATTGTGTCTTTTTTATAAAATGGATAGGTAAGTTTTTATGAAATATCTAAAAAATTTATCATTCGTATTTATAAAGAAAAAATAGTTTTTTCAGCCCTGGAAATAATTGTGTGTGTTTAGGAAAACTACGCCATAGAATAAGAATACTCCGCACTCAAATGGAACAGTAAGCACCTGCCTTAAGTTTGAGTCCAGAAAATTCGTATTCCATGGTGTAGTTTTCCTAAAAACGGAAGCTTTAGAAGGTATACCTAATAAAAAACTAAAAAACAACTCTTTTTTTTTGCAACTTATAGGTACAGATTTCGTTTGATTTAGGTATGTATATATTAAAAAAAAATTTAAATGCGACTTTTTTTCATTTGATCCTTTTTTTGCGACCTTTTCAAAAATCCCAGCGGTAACACTGCTCAGAAGTCAGAATCAGAACGAATAAGAGAGAGCTTTAAAAGCGTGCGGTCGAAGATGTTGAGAGGTTCAAAAGCAGAAATGAAAGTTTTATGAGCAGATGAAACGAAATTCAAAAGTACATAAATCTCAAACCGAAGGCTGCAAACATGAAAGTGTAAACATCGTAGTAGTTCCACAGTCAATGCTGAGAATATGGAAGGACCACTCCTGCAGACGGCGAAGACGAACCGAATTCCGTTGTCAGGCAGGACTATCCATTCAATATAGACAACGAAAACCAACAATCCCGTCTTCCCGACTTAGACGAAGTAAAGATTGCTAATCTAAGTTGAAGTTTAACAAAGCCGTTGGAGCAGATGGCTTGAATACCGAGCTCTTCAAAGGAGCTTGAGATAATTTGGCGAGGATCATGCACCAACTTATCTGTAAAATATGGTCGGAAGAAAGCATGCGCGATGAATGGGACCTCAGTATTGTTTGCCCGATATTGAAAAAAGGAAACCCTCTAAACTGCACCAACTATAGATGCATAAGTCTACTTAACATCGCTTAGAAAATCTGCTCTAAAGCGTAAACAACCTGATAGGTCCTTATCAGTGTGGTTTTGGACCAAGAAAGTCCATAGTCAGATATTCACATTACGGCAGATCCTGGAAAAAACCCAAAAACATTAAATCGGCACCCACCATCTCTTCATCGATTTCAAGGCCGCATATGACAATATTTACAGGTACGAGTTGTAGTTTTGGCATCCCTGCCAAACTCTTCCGTTTGTGCAGAGGCGGCAAAAATGCGATAAACGTTTATTGAGGGCAAAACAAATTACATGCTGTCATCAAGATTCAGCTATCGTGCAAACTCTATCGTTTTTACGTCTTACATGAAGTGAAAATATCGTCGGAAAGCTATCATCTGACGTTTTACAGAATTTAAACGAAAGCACTTTTTAAAATTATGTTTTTTTAGTCCCAAGAAATGAATGCGGTCTTTACAATTTCTTGTTACACCCACGTCTTTACCATCGTCAAACAAAACCTCACGTCTTAACATCTTGAAGACTTATATGCATTGGCAAAGCTATCGTTTTCTCTTAAAACTTTCGATAAACACGTCAAAATTTACTTTGCAAAAACAAAATTAAAACGTTCTTGTGAAAACAGGACAGCATAATTTTTGTATAGTTTTTGTAAATAACAATTTCAATACTAGCTTAACTTTACTATTTGCATAAGTGAAACAGAATTGCAAAGAAAACATAATGTGTATAAACGGTTATCATTTTGAACTCTTTATTTATCATATTTTATAGTTCTGTTAAGCCAAGTTTTGCAAACTGGCAAAAAATTACAAACCGAACAGTTGATTAGTTCCACTATTTTTTTACAATTGTGTTTTAAATTTTTTCGGCAAATATTCAACTGTATCACCTTGCAAAAAATGCCTCACCAAAAAACATGGTTTTTGTTTTGGACTTTCAGTTTTTCAAAAATTAACCATCAAAATGATCCACTTGTAAATTTAAATCTGGCAATACTTTCTGGAAATTAAATTCCCAAATACAACAATAAGAACCTACTCGCCCTCTATTGGTCAAACTTCATTTCAACTTATACCACTTTCAAACTCGTCTAAAGCCTTTTGACAAATATGTCAAAAAGTTGACAACACAACACCGACTTCGAGAGACGTCAACGAAAAATAAAAACGAAGAAGCTGGAAAAGAACAAACTGAACAAACAGAAAAAGTAATAAAAATCTATTTACACTTAAATTTCCCGTTGTAGTGGACACGAATCGTTTAACAAACAAATAAATCTTCCAAGAACCCGTCTTACAAACAATCCGAATAAGCCGCTTACCTGGAATTTGACACAACAAAATAGTAAGAGGGAAGGCCTAAAAGGAAAACAACAATAAAAATTAATAAAAAGCGATAAGACTAATTTGCAAAAATGTCCGGCGACGAAGAGGCCAACGTAATCGATGAGAAAAAAGAAGAAAAAGTCGCAGAAATTGCTGCGTCAAGTGTAAGTTGTTAGATAAAAACCTTTTTTGGACCAATTTCAAGATAACGTTGAGGGTTTTTGATTTGTATACTTTTGTAGATTCGTTCGGGATTGGCAGAGTTAGAATTGAAGACGTCACAAGTTCTGCAAAGGCTTGAAAATGTCCGCACAGAACCCCCCGCCTCCAATGAATCATCGGAAACGAGTCAGGTTACAACCCTTCTCGAGGGTGACCGCAAGCCTCCCTCGGAAATTCTTCGATCTCTCGAGGTCCTTATCGCATATTCAGAGTCAGAAGATGATCCCGAATTCCCACTTCCAGCATTGGACGATGTTTCACATTTAGCTTTGATTTCTCACAGTATTATTGCCTACATGAGCCACTTAGATCGACAGCATCTGCTGCGCGTCACTGGGCACATTGCCGGCGACACTACTCGATGGTTGTGTAGTCTGTTTCGTTTTATCGATGGTTCGACAAGCTTTCACACTGACAACGCAGATGCGACCCTCAGAACAGTTCGTTTGGCCATCGTAGCCAGGTGTCCGGGTTATCTGGAAGGCGGAATCCCAGCTCTGGCCAATCCGTGCTTCTATATCTCTGAAAATACGACGCCTATGCGGCTTCAATATGCATGTAGACAGTTGGGCATTCCTCTAGAGGCGATTAGATTAATTCCATCGAACTCCATTCAGGGCACAATGGATCTAAATCTTTTGCAGAAGCAAGTTCAGGCTGACTTGAATGCCAACCGAACTCCGTTGTTGGTTATTGCCGATGTGGGTTCTTCGGTTTGTGGCTACGTAGATAACCTAGCACGAATGAAAGAAATCTGCAAGGCGAACAACATTTGGTTGCATGCAACTGGCCATGGACTGGCCTCCTTGGCATGCACTCAAGGACCAGGTTCAGTAAGTTGGCACAAGATTGTCGTCAAATTTGTACCGTTGATATCATTTTCTTTTCAATTCAGATAAGTTCAGTAGTGGATTCGATAGTTTTAAATCTGGGATTCTGGCTAGGAGTGCCAAGTCTCCCCATCGCAGTAAGTTTGCTCCCAAGATTACTCTTAATAAATCGTATAAACTTATTTGTTTTTCTTTTTATTTGGTCAGCTGCTACATCGACAAATGCAAAACAGTGCCCTGACAGCCTTCGAATCAGATCCAATTGTCTCAAAGAGACTTAATTCTTTGGCCTTGTGGACGAGTCTACAGGCACTTGGGCGAGAAACAATCGCCGAAAAAATTCATGTCGCATTCCAGACTTGCAGTATTCTACATGAGATCTCATCAAAGTGTGAAGGCATTCGAGTTGTGGTAAGTTTACGTAATTTTGGATTGACATGATAACAAACAAAAATTCAAGATCTCATTTTATCTGAAGATAATCGATAGAGTTCGTTATGAAACGTAAAAGACTTATGATGTTAGAGTGTTGTAGCAGGTA
Source organism: Eupeodes latifasciatus (assembly GCA_920104205.1). Taxonomy (NCBI): domain Eukaryota; kingdom Metazoa; phylum Arthropoda; class Insecta; order Diptera; family Syrphidae; genus Eupeodes; species Eupeodes latifasciatus. The sequence continues at coordinate 85,077,406 of OV049926.1, read as the reverse complement.
AAGAGATCCAGAGATAAAAAATTGCTTATTCCTCCTCCTCGTCCATGCTTCCATGCTTCTGCAAAAGTCATTTGAGAATACGCTTAGCAGCGTGGCGTGCTTTCCTATCGGACAGTGTACAGTTATGATACCAGTTTTAGATACATCAAATCTAGGGTGGTCCAGATATTTTTCGTGGCCTTACAGCTGGTGATGTTATTCCGCCTAGTGTTGGTTTTCTTTATAGCGTCTTGTTTTGGCAAAATCTTTCAGGTAGCGATTGGTATTCCAGCACTAGGCAAACTTTATAGAATGGGTTATAATATACCATTTTTGGCGAGTTCATCTGCTTTATAGTTTTCTCGAATGTCTCTATGGCCCAGCACTCAGCATTATCGCCAAAAGTTGTATGAAGGCGTAATAAGAGACTGAATTTTAGTCTTTCCGAGTACACGCCTCCACCAACCCCCTCGTAATGATGATTACGTTTGAACCTTAGAACAACAGTTTTATTTCGATATAATGATGTCGCCAAAATTGTATGGTTGTTGTTGTTATAAACTTCTTCGGCGGTAAAAATCTTATTATTAGAAAAAAATTATTATTTCATGCCCACAAGTCGAAGTGTTAACAAATGATCTGTAGAGTGTCGATAACCCTCTATGTATAAATGCTCTCTAATCAGCAATGAAATATATACAATTTGTCAATTCCTTACAAGAGGCAGTACCCGTAGAAAAAAAAACTAGATGGCACAGGCAAGGTTTGAACTCAAGACCTCTGGCATGACAGTCCAACGCACTTTTTTTTAAATTCATTTTTATTCATTCCATCTTAATACTATCTTAAAGCTAGATAAAAATTCATAAAACTAGCCTAATTAACCATAACTCACAACCAACTTACTGGTCCCATACGGACACTCTAAGTTAAACAATAATACTTAATTTTAAATTTAAAAAAACTAATTTCAATATCTTTTTTCATTTTTACTTAAAAACTACTTAAAATTAGGTCCTTAATATAAAACTTAAAACTAGCTTAAACTACCTATTCTACCTATAAACTACTTAAAACTAGAACAACCACAGCAGGAAATCTAACTATCTAACATTTTTTTGTTTTCCTTTTTTTTCCTTATTCAATGTTTTTTAACTTCCCATAGGAAGTTATTGTAATGGGTCCGATTTGTCAAATTGAAAATTTTGACATTTCTCGACGTTTCAAGGTCCCTAGAGTCGAAATAAAAGATTTTTAGAAAGATGTCTGTGCGTGCGTGTGTACGTATGTCCGTACGTCCGTACGTCCGTACGTCCGTACGTTCGCGACGTTTTTTTCGTCGTCCATAGCTCAAGAACCAGAAGAGATATCGACTTCAAATAAATTTTGTTATACAGATAATAAGGCAGAAAGATGCAGAAAGGGCTCTCAAGAAAATTGCGTGGGTGGTTTTTTTACCATAGCAGTTTAAAAAAAAGGTGAACATTTTGGTTAACCCTAAATATCTCATGAACCAATGACGCTAGAGACTTGAATTAAATTGTATGTTATATATTGTAACGTGATACAAAACAATTATATTTTTGGAAAAAAATTCAATTAACGGTTTTTTTTATAAATCAAAAAAACTGAAAAAAAAAATTTGTCACTTCGAAAATTTTACGACTAAAATATGATTTCATCTCCAAAACAATTTTGTGCAACGAAGAATAATGTTTTTGACATCTGATAAAATTTTGAGAAAAATCGAATTGACAGTTTTTTTACAAAAAATAATAACCTAAAAAAAAATAAAAAAAAAGTTGGTAAAAATTGAGTTTTGACTCAAATATCTTTTCAAGACTTTGAGATATTGGCTTTAAACTACTTTTATCTTTCAAAAAATATTGTTTTCAACATTCAGTAAAATTTTGAAAAAAAATAGAATTGACAGTTTTTTTTACAAAAAATTAAAAACCGAAAAAAAAATTTAACAAAAGTTGGTAAAAATTGATTTTCGACTTAAATATCTTTTCAAAAATTTGAGATTATGGCTTCTTACTAATTTTAACTTATAAGAAATATTGTTTTCAACATTAGGAAAAATTTTGAGAAAAATCGAATTGAGAGTTTTTTTACAAAAAATAAAAACCTAAACAAAAAAATTAATAAAAGTTGGTAAAAATTGATTTTCGGCTCAAATAGCTTTTCAAAAATTAAAAATATTGGCTTCAAACTTATTTTATTTCACAGAAAATATTGTTTTTTATATTCAATAATTTTTTATAAAAATCCAACAGTCCGTTTTTTCATAAAAAAAATAAAATCTACAAAAAATAGAACGCAAATTTGGTAAGAATTGATACATTTAGACAAACTTTTAAGCAAGACAAATCGATAGACGGGATGGGAAGTTATCAGTGTGGGTCGCATCCCAGCCTCTTTTTTATTTTTCTTTTCCACCATGTCTATTCTACTTAAACCTAAACCCTAAAACTATAAAACAAGTATGTAAGCCGGCCAAGGCTTAAACCCCCATCCCGACTACCCACTATCAAGTGCCGGTTGAAGCAACCAAAACTGATTCTCCTTCTTCAATCTATCAGTTCGGTCCCGTTCGGACACAACCCTACTGAACTGAAGGAGCTCTGCTCCGCCTTGTGCAATGACGTCCCGATTGTACAGGAGTCGCCTATCCACGGTTCGTCGTCTGACGTGGTAGATTAGTGGACTGCATCAGACTGCATCTATCTAAAAAGAGGAATGCCTCTGCTGGAATAAAGGAGCTCAAGCGTGCACTTTTAAAAATACTCGTCGTTCGGATAAAACGCCCCGAAAATTAAATTGTTGGTCGAAGACAAAGCTCTTGCAATGTGACCTCGAACTAGTTTTATCACGAAATTGTCAATCCTGTTGATTCGAGCGCCGCCGTTGTATAGGACCTCGTTGGAATAGTAGTGCACGTAAGAAGATTCGGCTGTTCTATGTAAGCCGGTACAGCGTCGTAAACACTGCCGCTCGATCCCCCGAAACTTCTCCATCTGGGAAGGAGCATAGTTGAACCACACAGGCCAACCATAAACGATCATTGGCCGTATGAGGGCCATGTAGCAAATTACCTTCAATCTGGGGTCAAGGCGACTGCTGTAAAACAGCCGTTCGAAGGCTCCTCTGGCCCTAGTCAGAGCAGCATTTATATGTACATATGTCGAAATATAAATACTGATCTAACCAGATACCGATGTACTTCACTACACTTCAACGATGACCATCTTGCGCCAATTCTTGCACTTATCCCTCGTTGCTCTAGCCAACGGAGTCCGGAACAGAATTGTTTTCGACTTCGTCGCAATATCGCTGAATCTAATAACCTCAACCTTTCGGGCCGTTCTGTACGCAATTAGATCGTCGGCGTACGCAATTGCCTTTGACTACCTATCGCTGGTGTAAATCCTAAGAAAATCGCCGAATTCACCACTCCCTGTTTAAGACCATTTTTAATTAAGAATGTTGTGGTAGAAGTTACAATGCCACTTTTGACGACAAACTTTCTACCGTTAAGCATATCATAAAGTAACAGTCCAACGCACTAAACATCACGCCACGGGTACTCATCAGCATTGAAAGGGATCTGGTAAATATATCGAATTCTCTGGAAATTATTCTTCCCTTCCGAAGGGGTTTTAATGGTATTCGTTCCAGCACTGCTTTCATAAGTGTACAAAGCGTGCGGAAGACTACTTTTGGGGATATCGTCTATAATGTTACGTTTCCAATTTGGTTTTTGGTCTAAAATGAGACCCAGGTGTTTAGCTTCATCTGAAAACTTTTCTGTTATAGAAAAAGGATTATTAATAGGGATTTCATATTTCCTGGAAAATAAAATTAAATAGAGTTTTTGTGGGTAGACATCTATTCTACACCGATTAACCCATTGTATGAGCTTGTTTAGAGAGGTTTGTAAGATTCCGTTAAGGGTATAAAGATGCTTCCCAATGCAATCACGCTAAAACCCTCCATATCCAGACTAGTCAGAATTGCTCATTGACTACCAGGCTCCAGAGGAGAAGAGACAGCACACCCCCTTGAAGCGTAAATCTGCTGACAACTCTTCTGACAGAAGATTCTCTCAGTTTTGAGTTAATTGTTCTGCTGGTTAGCATTTTATGAATTAATTCATCGAGCGAACTCTCTACATTCAGAAATGATAGTGCAGATATGTCAACTTTGTCAAAAGTACCTTCAATATATTATATCAATGTTTGCTCTCAAATTGATATCAATCAATTTTTCCAAGGTTTTGAAAAGGAATAATGATAGACTTAAAGATCTTAGATCCTAGGCAGTGTTCCCATAACGGCATTATTAATGCTAGATCTAGCATTATAGAGAAGAGAAAAGCATTATGAAATTCTAAAATAATGCTAAATGCTTTTCTGGCATTATTGTTTTTAAGTTTTGCATTCTTGAATGCCAAAATTGATTTCAAAAGATTGATTTGATTATATCATATTTGGAAAAAAATAAAAATCATCATCTTTTTTTTTTTAATTACAAATCATTGTGATTTAACCTTAATAACGTCAAATCACGAATTAGTTAAACGCTGAGGTTGAGCGCCTGTTCAGTCAAAAGAATATAATTAAAACAAAAATTCGTAATAACATAGGAATAGAACTACTGAACAGCATTGTCCAAATACGAGAGAGGCTGAAAATAGAAGATAAAGCATCATTCACATGAGCGCGACCAACGAACGACGAATGAATTACAAAATGTGAGTTTATATACATTTGAAGACATATTTCCACATACATTCTTAACAAAACGATAGCAATATAGTTTCTATTTGATTTATGATGTATACTTTTACTTTTCAATATCATATATTAATAAATTTAAGAAAACAAATTTATTCGTCGCGAAAAAAATTATAGTTGATACGAACTGTCAAACTTTATTCGCGTTCCACATTATCCACACTCGCAACGAATAAAAAAATCGCGCGTACTTAACCTAAAAAAATCGTTCTTGTTTTGGTTTCGGTGGTGATATCAAACTTCATTCGCGACGAATTAAAAACTCTCATGTGAAAGAAATGTCAAAATCGACGAATATTCGTTCATTCGTTGGTCGTTGGTCGTGCTCATGTGAATATTGCTTAAATGCTGCTTTTCTTATGAGGTTTCAAGAACTGTTATAGATGAAAAGTTGGAGCCTCATCAAAGTATGATAAACCTAAGGGCGAAGAAGACTATTTATATGAAGAAATTTGGGATAACTCATTATTTATATAAAATTATAAAATAGATAAGAAATTTATTTTTAAAAACTATAAATAAGAATGTGATAAGTCTGAATGATTTAAAATTAAATAATAAACTATAAAACATGTTCCTATACTTAAAAACATTGTGCTGTTAATACCTATTTACATATAAAGCTTTAAGTTTTGTTATTTTTGAATAATTTTTGTTTTGTTTTTTTTTTTTGTTATATCCCTATGTTTGTTAGGTATTTGTATGTGAAAATAAATATTATTTTGCATTTTTTAAGATGTTTGTTTTTTAATCATCGATATGGACGTTTTATATGGATTTTAAAATCTAGCATTTAGTTTTTTGAGCTTCCATACGATCTAGCATTATAAAATTCGAAATCTAGCATTATGAAATTTGAGATGATGTCCACACTGATCCTAGGGGCTAGCGTTGGTACATTTTTCCGATTTGGGTATGAAGACAACATACACTGTTACTGGACTATTTGTACATTGTTATTCAAATATTATTAGTTTAACTCAAAATTTATATTAATTTTATAAATGTACATTAACCATAATATGTACATTTTTCTAGAGTCGCGCTCCAGGTAGTCAAGCAGCAACTAATCTTATTGACATTGTCAACAAACCATTAGATGTAAACGTAAGTGCAAATTACCTACATATACATATATCTATGCAAATATTATATTGAATATTATTTTTCTCAATCAATAGACTTTGTTTGAAACTGCTACATCTGTTGTGGTATTTCAATTTGATGGAAGCATCAGTACTACAACCACAACAAAAGACCAGCAAGATCTCAATTCAACGTCATCATCGAGTGATGCAACAAAAGGTGCCTCATACAGCAAAACTGTTGAAAAACTTACTAATGCTTCATACTATGACCGTCTAAATTCATGGTTAGGACAAATCATTCAGCGGGACTGTCCAAATGTAACTATTATTTTATTTCTTTTATAAAAATCTTATCATCATCTCTATTTTTACGTATCATTCTCAGTTTGATTTTGAAATAATCGAACACGGAGTTCATGGCACGTGTATTCGATATTGTCCATTAGAACTTGGTCTAGGTGAACAACCACCTTCGGCTGAGAATTTAGAAAATTTTGCTCAGAGCTTAGAATCTCATGTCGATATTCTTCGAGCAACAATTAGACACAAAGCTACCTTTATTCGTTTAGTAGAAAAGAGTGATGTTTTACGTATTGTCAATTTGCCAGATTGGGCTGGTATGGGTGGTGTACGATTCGTGCCTGAAGGCTGGGAGTCTTTACTTACAGATCAGGCAAAAACAGAATTGAATAAGCTAAATGCTGATCTTGTGGAAGCTCTCAAGTCGACAGATAATGCTTTTTCACTTGGTGAAGGTACCGATGGTCTAATTTGTGTTAGATTTGGTATGGTCACCCATGACACAGATGTTGAAGAATTGCTTGACCTAGTTGTTTCGGTGGGAAAAAGTGTCCAGGAGAATTCAAGGGTCTTAGATACAATGTCCGAAATCGTCAAAAAGGTAGTTAATAATACACACTTCATTTATAGAAAGAAAATTGTATATTTTGTACGTTCTATAAAGGGAATTGAAGCAGCAACAGCTGACCTTCAACGCGAGTCCGATGAGAAACTCTGGCAGGAAGGTATCCTTCGACATGTACCGGTAGTTGGACGAATGGTAAACTGGTGGTCGCCACCCATTAAAGAATCTGGCATCAAAGGAAGAAGTTTGAATCTGACACAGGGTGTTGTTGAAAGCACGGAAAATATTTACAAGTGAGTTGCTAATCCGTAAATCTTACCATCTAAAAGTAATTGTTTTTTAGGTACCACATGCAAATGACCGGAGCACCTAATCAACTTCCTGCCAACAAATCACCACCAACACCAATGGTTCAGACGCCCGTAGGTGCCCCAACGGCACCACCTTTTGCCACTCCGCCATCGGCCAATCATTCAAGAACTGTGAGTCAAAGTAGTGGCGCCTCGTCTTCTGCTCCTGAACTAGTAGCAGCGACTCCCGTTGCGACGGCAAATAATTAATTCATAAATAATTTCTTTTTTCCAATAGTGCATATATATATTACCTAATATTATAAATACCAACAATTACTTAATCGTTCATAGCTCTAGAATGATATTGAACAACAAGAAATTTGTTTGTTTGGCGTAAATTTTTGTTTTTGTTTGTTTTTTGCCCTAAATAGTTAAAATTATAATATACAATAATATATATGAAGCAATAGAAAAAACGTCTTAATTTATAAAATAATTAAACATAATTAAGTTTATTACAAATTGTTTCATATAGCGCATACGAAAAAGCAATGAATATTCTATAAAAGTGGATATGAAAGAAAATCTTTAACGTGTTTTGTATTATTTATAAAATTTAAATTTAAACGAAAATTCATTCCAAAGTGAGTATTTGTGCTAAAAAAATTATAATTTAACGAATTATAGAATTGTGTAGTATGTATTATTTGTGTTGTTAACCATATTTGTGTTTATTTGTTTTTATTATGAGTATTTTCTTTGGAAACATATTTTGATTGGTAAAATAATTTGTATAACGTGAATGCAATCCATAATCAACAAAATAAAACTATCTAAAATTTACTTAATATCCCCTTAATATAAAACAGAAAACAACCAGCCAAAATCCTTTATTCCAACGCGAAATTAGAAAATAGTTTTTGTTTCATTAAAAAATGTAAAACAGAATTTATACACAAATTAACTTTTTATTTTATTTTATATAGAATTATTTTGTTTTACTTTGATATTTTTCACCACTTTTTTTTTTTTTGTTTTTAATTTATTAAGAATATTTTTTCAGTTTGATGCAATATTATTTATAATGTTCGTCGAATAAATTATTATTATATTATAACATTACAACAAAATACAAAAATAAAAGAGTCTGTTAAGAATTAAAAAAAAAAAACAATATTTTTTTTAGTTCAATTATGTAGACATTTTTAATAATAAAACAAATCTATTGCTGAATTTGCACAATAAAATGATGAAATTCAAAAAAAAAAAAAAGGTTTGTGTTATTTTTTAAAAAAACGAGTAATTTTGTTCAAAAGCAGAAATGAAGTTTGAAAGTTTTATGAGCAGGTGAAACGAAATTCACAAGCATGTATTAACTTATCTGTAAGATATGGTCCGAAGAAAGCTTGCCCGATGTATGGAACCTCAGTATACTCAGATATTGAAAAAAATAAGATCTTCTAAAATGCACCACCTATACAGGAATCAGTCTACTTAACATCACTATCTTTCAAAAGTTTGTCCAATTACTAGCATATGCTGATGATATTGACTTAATCGGAAGAACTCAGCGTGATGTCAATGGGGCTTTTGTGTGTATCGAAACAAGGCGCAAAAAATGGATTTAGCTGTTAATGAGGGCGAAACAAAAAAACTTGATGTATAAGACCCTTATCATCTCCGTCCTGCTATACGATGCAGAAGCATGGACCATGACAAAAGCAAATGAAGTCATTTTGAGAGAAAAGTTCTTTGCGTGATCTACGGTCCCTTATGCATAGAAGGTGAGTGGAGGAGAAGATGGAACGATGAGCTTTACGGGCTGTACAGCGAAGTAGGCTTAGCCAGTAGTATACAAATCCAATGACTGAGACGGCTTGGTCACGTAGAGCTCATGGAGACCAATGCTGCGTCCCGGAAAGTCTCCGAATCCGTGCCCACAGGACAGCGCAGTGGAGGAAGACGAGGATCAGGTAGCGCGCACAAGTGAAAAGTAACCTCACCCAACTTGTAGTGGAGACATCTAGCTAGGGACCGAGCTAGATGGAGAAGTGTGTTGTTGATAGATTACCCAAACAAGAAAATGGGCAATTAGAGTCTTTGTGAAAAGAATTTGATCATAGTGACTCAATTATGCGATATAAATTCTCTGACAATATGAACCATCCTTCCTTTCAAAAGGATTATTTCGAATTGATACGAAAAATTTAGGAGTTGTATTCAACCAAACGCTGACTTGGAAAAACCACGTTTCATATATTCTTGGTAAAACATACGGTGTCCTCCGCACCCTTTGGTTTACACAGTATTACACCCCTTTAAAAATCTGTGCATTACTTGTAAAAACACTTATAATGCCCTTGGTCACTTACGGTTGTGAAATATTCTGCAAACTTGACTATGAAACTAAACGAAAGCTCAATAGTGCAATACGATATGTTCATGGACTACGACGATTTGACAGAATTTCACAACACGCACACAACTTTTTTGGGATGTCATTTGAAAATCTGCTCAATTTTCGGACCTTAATTTTGTTATCGGATATTCTTCTAACACAACAACCTGCAACTAGATCAAGCCTCTTAGTGAACCCTCGTTTCAGTTGTCTTACTTCTGAACGTCAGTTTTTTGTCAACGCAACACGTCTTTGGAATACACTACCACGAGAAATTAGAAGTATAGATAGTACAGTACTATTTAAACAAAAACTTCATTTTAAGAATATATAGAAAATAGTTAATATTAAATATTTGGTATCTTTCAAAATAATTTGTAAACTTGCCATTTTGTAAACATTTACATACGTAGCTTTGGTATGATTTATAATGCTTCACTAAAAAATAAGATATTATATCTTACTGTGTAAGCAACTTATAAATAAATAAAACTAAAACTACGAAAGGAAGAGGAGTTCATGAACACCAATGTCCATAGACAAATTGCTAAATTAACTCATCCATCAGATGATCTTCAGAGGCGGCTTCAAAATGCAAGTCAAAATGTAGAAAAAGCCATAGAAGGTCTTGCAGAGGATACCCCAACCCATGCATTTGGTATTCAAAGAGGTAATCAACAAAGTGCAATTTCCAAAATCAAAAAGCGAATTTGTAGGTACAAACATTTAACTTGCAAATACAGAACAGGAGTTAACCTTACTAAGACTGAAAATTAACAACAATTAATTTCGAAGTAGTTTCCACAGCAAAAAGTTGAAAAAGTGTTTGCAAGTAATCATCAACTTAATAATCAATCTTAGTTCATTTTCTATTGCAAAAATTGGACAGGGCGAGCAGGGAGAAATTAGAATATGCGATACAAGATCCGAGAAGCAGTCCAACAATTGAAGAATTCCTGAAATTTGTTGCGTCAAGATTCCAAATTCTATAGAAGCTATCAACACCCTAGATAACAATAGGAAGTTCCAAAACCTTGAAGCAAAGAGTCACAGTTGCCAATGACCCCAAGATTGACCAGGGCATAGCACTAATTTCTCATTTTTACAATTCAAGTAGGTACATAATATGTTAAATACAATTGAAGTACCTACATTTTTATCTCTTTCAAGTTCGAATCAAGTTCACTGACTTATTATGCAAGAATTGTTTAAACAATGTCCATTTCGCCCAATCATGCTTATCCCAAATATCCCAAAAACACAATTTGCCCACGTGTTGTGGGACAAATGAATGAAAGACAATTAGAACAGTCGACAGTATGAAAAAGCTTAATCTTATGCCAGCAAATACATCGACTTCTGCACACCTTACAAAGGATAATAGTACACTCTTAGATGCAGTTTTTTTCAGTTACATCCATACAATTTTTAATTATACGGGGAGCCAATAAACGTTTTTATGTAAAGGCTCCTGGTGTTTGAAAACAATGATCTAAATGAAATTTGTACCCCCATGTCCCCACACTGATAACCTTGCGAATATTTATCCTGACCCAAAAGCGTATTCATTGCCTTACACAAATTCATCCAATTGTTTTTGTTTTGAATATGTCCATGATGCTGATGTCTTGGAGAGTTTTGTATCCATTAAATCAAATACCTACTGTTAGTTTTGATGAAACACATCCAATATTCGAAAAAGCTATCCTGGGGAGTCATTCCGTAATTTCCGAAACGATAATCGTTATCATTAACGATATCGTCAATAATTTGCTTCACGTAACTTTATCACTATCGTCTCGTCAATCGTTTTCAGTATAAGATCGTTCAGTATATTTCAAATACTCTTATTCTATGACTGAAATGTCAAAATGAACTCAACAAAAGATAATGTTTGTTCAATAACTTGAAAATGTTATTTAACTTGGTTTTTCTCTTTGGGAAATTTTGAAAATTTGCAAAAAATGTATTGGTAATAAACATGCCAACTATTTTGTAATGTTTATTGTTATTGTTATTTTTTGTGTTTTTATTTGTTGCCGCCGACGATAAAACTATAATATCCAAATGTTTGTTTCATGTCTAATATTTTTGTAAATCAGCTGCAATAATAAACCCAATTCTGTCCAAGGGAAGGAAGATAAGACTCCATTTTATTCACAGGGAACATAACATGGCTTCAAAAATATTTTTTGTTTAACTACTTTGGATTAGTGCTTTGTGTAAGAGCGATACTAAAATCGTTGCCTGTCGAATATACCAATGTTCCTCCGCCCCCAAAGTTTCAATAGTTACAGCAAATTTTAATATTGAAGGTATACATACATATACATATGTACATATGTATGTAGAACGACAACCGTCTGGCGAATTTATTGTTTCCAATCTACACTAATATTATAAAGAGGAAAGATTTGTATTTTTGTATGTAACGAATAAACTCAAAAAGTACTGGACCGATTTTAATAATTCTTTTTTCATTAGGAAGCTACATTATCACTGAGTAACATAGGCTATATTTTTAGTACTAGATTACTATAGAAATCTTTACAAATTCCTATTAAAACCAACCGAAGGTGTACAAAAATTTGCCATTAAATGTATATTTTATCGCAGACGCTGCGATGAGTATTAATGATACAATAACATTACTAATGTTTTGTATATAAAAAAAATGCTTACATATGGGTTAGAATAGATAGAAGATCCGATTTATCTGTTAATTTTCTTCGTAACCGAATTAATTGTTTTTTTTTTTTTTTAGTTTTTATTTTCATTTTGTAACAAAACTAAACAACACCGAAACTTTTTTACTTCAATTTGCTTAGTTATAAATGGAAATTAATAGCAAACGATACCTACTTAGCTATCGTGCAAACTCTATCGTTTTGACGATATCACTTTGACGATTATCGTCTTACGTGAAGTGAGAGTGAGACTATCGTCGAAAAGTTATCGTCTAACGATTATCGTTTTACGGAATGACCCCCCTGTTTTTCTTTATGACGGGTATTTTTCCCAGTGCTTGGAAACGATCAAAAAAATTCCTGTGCCTAAAAATAAAAATTAATTTGGGCCTATTGCAATCTTACTATATTTATCAAAAATCCTGGAAGAAATTATCAGCAAACGAATACAGAGGTTTCTTAAAAATAATTACCTTGTTAGCCATAATCAATCAGGTTGTTTTACTACATTAGTAAACATTTTAGATAGATAGAAGAAGCTTACTAGGCCTCTAGGCTTCGAAAAATTCTTTCATCTAATCCAGCGATGCTAAGCTATTTGAAAAATGCAGATGGCTCGTGGATAATTTCAATTGAAGAATCTCTGAATTAACCATTGGATACTCCTGGTAGCTCTCTAACTGCAACTTATATCTGCAAGACCAGAAGGTATAATACCCACCGAACTACAAAAAGCCTCAGAAATGATTGCACCAATCCTTGGGGCAGTTTTTAACAGCTGTCTATATCTCTCAAGTCAACCCTAAAGATCTAGAAAGATTGATTGATATCCATTTAAGGGCAAGTATTGATACAAGACTTCTTCTGCTTTTCAACATGCCTACTGTAAAGACAAATCGGTGGAAACGGCGCGGCGCGGCGTTGCACACCTTAGTATTTACCATCGAATAACTCCTTCCGCCATAGAGAGTTCACAATGGTTGATTTTCTTGACGTCGAAGGTGGTTTTAACAACGTGGAAACATTCTTAATCACATCTGCACTCACATCTATGCACGTAAAAGGTTCACTTGGGAAGTTAATCAATTTAATGCTTACTAGCAGAACAATTAACTCAAAACTGAGCAACTCTTCTGCTAGAAGATTCGTTAGTAGAGCTAGAGGGACACTGCAAGGTGGTGTTCTATCCCCTCTCATGTGGAACCCGGTGGTATAAATGAAATTCTAACTGGTCTGGATGCGGAGGGTTTCAGAATGATTGCCTATACAGATGACGTTGCTATAGCGGTCTCAGGAAAGTATCTTAACACCCTAAATGTACTCTTAAAAAATGCCTTAGACAAACTAATACTTTGGGCTGATCAGTGTGGACTGAGTATCAAGCCACACAGAACCGAATTAGTCCTATTTTATATTAAAGGAATCCAATTAAAGTTCTCAGACGAGGCTAAGTACTTGGGCCTTATTTTAGACAAAAAATTAAATTGGAAACGCAATATACAAGAAAAAGTCAAAAATGCTACTGTGGCTTTCTTTTCTTGCCAACAAGCTTTTGGTAATAAATGGGGCTTACAACTGCGAATTAGGTTATACACATCGGTAATCAGACCGGTTTTAATGTACGGTGTGGCAGTATGGTGGATTGCTTTAAAAAAGATATAAATCGGGAAAAACTAAATAAAGTCCAGCGCTCAGCTTGCCTATGTATAAGCGGATTGCTTCGTACGACCCCATCTGTGGCACTAGATACGCTACTCTACCCAACACCTCTTGATATACTAAGACAACAAATGCTGTTCGCCTCAAAGCTTCATTCCAGTGGGTTAACAACAACATTGACCACTCAATAATTCCTAAGTATTTAGAATCAATTCTAAAGCACACATACTACACCATCCTCCAACTGCAATTCGACAGAAACTTCCAGATTTCTATACTTTCCAAATCTTTCTAGGAGGATAGGGCATTCCTGGAAGACGAGTCAGTCCGCACTTTTACACAGATGGATCAAAAACAAATGAAGGGGTTGGTGGAGGTGTGCACTCTGAACGACTGATAATAAGTCTCTCATTCCGCCTTCGCAATCATTATAGCGTGTTCCATGCGGAACTTTTGGCGATAAGACAAGTTGGTCCTGGCTTAAAGAAAACGTGATATCAACATCTGATATCCGTATTTTCTCAGACATTCAGGCCACTATCAACTCTCTGAACTCTGTCTCTGCAAACTCTATAACAGTCCATATAGTATGTATGGATGAGGAAGAGGAGGATACAGTTCTTCACCTCCTCTGTATACCTGCTGTGCTCCAGCTCAAAAACGATAGACTTACATATCTAGGAGAATTCTTCTATAACGATCTAAGCGATCTCAATCATAGTAACTAATACATACAAACTGGTTTCATTGAGCTTAGAAGAAAGCCTCAAGATTCATGTAGCATCACAATGGGCCATTAAACTAGCTTGTGTGTCCTACTCTCCTACTCCATTACGGACAGCCACTTTATCCTATAACTTAACCTTTAAGATAAAAGAAACATAAACTACAAAAAAACTAAGTTATTTTATTTTTTTTATTATTCAACATATTTGTCATATATAATAATATTTATATATATATTTTTTGCATTAGTAAACACTTTATCATAATACAATAATAAAATTAAGAATAAATGTTCAATGTTCATTCAATTTACAAATCGAATTTCAGATTGTATTATTTGTAAATATATATTTTTTATATATGCGCGTAGTCGTATATAATGTATATGTCTAATAAAGTTTATAAATAAATCACAAGTATTAAACAAAAGCCTAAGAGTACATCGATATGAACAGAAGAGTTAATATTAAGTTCTAAAAAGTAGATAGACAATAATAATAATAATTATTTATATACTTTACATTATTATTAGATATATAACCAATTATATTATTTTTTTTTAATAATTGATCACGAATTATTATAGTTTACATGGTATAAGTTAAACTTTAAAAATTAAATGTAATAAAACAAAAAATATGCAAAAATTAAAGAACCACAAACATCTACAGACATAATACATTTCACAATTGTTTTGAATACATACACTTTTTATTTTTATTTTGTTTAAAATTATTCAATGGCATTTTGTTATTGTTTTTACAATTTTGTTTCTAAGTATTACAACATTTAACACTCAATTTATAAGCGAATATAAAAAATTTAAATAAAAATGTACAAATTTATTTCGTTTATTCTTTGTGTTTTTGTTTAGTTTATGTACAATTAAAGAGTAAATTTAATTTATTTTTTGTTTTGTAAAAATTTTCTTAACGTTTTTGTTTTTGTTTTTTTTTTTTATTTTTTTTCATATATGTTGATAAAAGTTGTTTGCCTTTTTATTGACGTTTATTTGTTTTTTGGTTTTTGTTAAATTTGTTTTTCTTGTTTTGTTTTATAATTTTTATACCAGTCTACTTAATTGTTGTTCCTTGAAAAAGGATATTTCTACTATTGCTTTAATTGTTGTCTTTTCTTTAAAATTTATGAAACAAAATTTTATAAGTTTGTATTTTAAAACGAAATTGAATTAAATTGTTGTGTTTTTTGTTTTTGTTGTTGTTGTGAAAACTTTATGCATACCTTAAAATTGTTCATATAAAAATTTCGATGTTGTTCCCGGTTAGTCCATAATAATTTTTGTTTTTGTTTGTTTCGTATCATCTTACTCCTGTGTGTATGCTTTAATTTATCCCTTAATTTTAGCTAATGGTTTTTGAATTCTATGAATATTTTTATATTGTTTGTCACGAACGTGAGTTGAATAATCCTTATTAATGGATTTAAAAAATATGTCTGTACCATGTTTTTGTTTATACTCGTATAATATTATTTTATGAATGGAGTGTTTTTTTTATTTTATAATTATAAATAAAAATATAAAAGAAAATATTTTATTCTGTAAGACTTTTATATTGTATATATTTGTGTGATGTGTAGGCAGTTGTCAGTTAGAGTAGTAGGAATATCTAGTAGAAATATTTTGATCACTACAATATTTTCTTCTATTTTACATTAGTTTTGTTTTTTTTGTTCTATTGATTATTTATATAGTTGTGTTTCTATATATTTATTTTATATCATTTTAATATTATAAATTATTTTTAAGTTTATTTTTATTTTCCAGTTTTATATCTACGAAGCATTTTTTAGTACTTTGTTTATGTTTTTGTTCTACCATCTTAATTTCTAATTTATTTATTTTTGTTTGGTTTTAGTAGTATTTTTATTTGTAATAATTTGTATGTTTATAAAATTTATTCGTTATAAATACAGTAAATTTATAATCTTAAACGTTCATTGAATGTATATTTTTATAGACTGCATTGAATAATTTACCTAACCAAGGACACCACTGTACATCTAAGTATATTTTTTATTTTATTTTTTCATAAACAGGGTGTATCGAAATGTTGAAAATATTTTACAGGACATAGTATAGCATACAAAAAGAAAAACAAAATGAGAAAGCAGATTACAAGACATTTATCGACTATTTAATAATTTATGTAGGTACAACTTAATTATTAACAAATATTGTGCATTTCCCGTTCCTGTTTTTTGTTTTGTCAAGTTAATTTACAAATTTTATTTACATTGCAAACAAAATTTTGCTTTGAGCTTATACAATAAATTGAAGAGAGTCATTGGGATATTTTAAATTTTAAAAATCTAAGAGTTCTTTGTATCAAAAGTCATTTTTTCTTAAATTTTTGAATGTCTCTCTTTTTAGTTGACGAAGTTTAAAATTAATATTTTGACTATACTTTGGAAATATTGTTTAAAAATAAAATTATTTCTTTCAAAATTACAATTGTTTTGTTTTTACGTTTTTTGTTCTGTCCCACAAATAAAACAATACTTATTTAAAGGATTAAGATGTCCTTTTTTCAAATCTCGCCTTTTAAATCTTTTTTTGACAGCAGGTTTTTAAAATATGCCCCTTTAATAATGGTAAAATGAACCCGAAAAGAGTTTTTAAAGGCTGTATTAAAACCCTAAATACATACATTTGATTTTGCAAAGTACAAATCTTTCTCTTCATACTTAGTTTCTGTAAATTCTCATTAGTTATGTGTTTTTATTTGACTCTACATGAAGTTTTGAGAAAACTTTGAATTTGATACTTGCATAATTTTTAAAAATACGTTTTGGACTTAATTCTTAGTGCTGATTTCGAATCCAAACTTTAATTTTAACTATTTGCTCAAGTTTTAAAAAAAACCGTTTTAACATTATTTGTATTATGGAATTGTTTAGACAAAAGATTTGTTAGAAGAACAAAACTTACTTATTTACCGTTTTACTTCTTTCTGAAAACTGTTTTAGCATAAATGGTTTAGCGTTTCTTCTAGATTCTTGTCAATATTATATAACGTAATTGAAATATTTCAACTGAATATTGAATAAAGGATTATAGATTTGATCACGGATTTTATATAATTGTTTTTTTTTTTATTTTTAAAGTAATATCTCAAAAACTCAGAAAACGGATTTGAATTAGGGCCACAAAAACTTATTAGAAAAGTGAAATTGCCAGTCGACTTGCCTTGTCGACTAATATTTTTAGTGATGGCGTAGTATATACTTGTCAATAATTGTTAAAAGAGTGCTATAACTTAAAAGGTGAGTCTCGACCAAAGAAAAAGAAGAAACAAAGAAACATTTTTAAATGTTTTCTTTCGGTCTGGACGCTAGCCATTTCTGAAATGTTCTCTGTTTCCCATTCCAAATGGGAAACAAGTATTTTCATAGATGGACAGTGGATGGGTGGCTAGATATAAACTGTCGCGAAAAGTCACGCACAAAATTGGAAACATGAATGGGAAACAAAAAACATTTCAGAAATGTTTCTCAAAGGGTCCACACAAAAAAAAACAAATCAGAAACTTTTCAGAAGTGTTTTTTAAACAATTCTTCCTGAAATGTTTTTTTTGTATGGTGTGTACACACCTTAAGAATAGATAATAGCCTATTTCAATTCTGATTAGAGAGCATTAAAACATACAGGGCTATCGACGCTTTGACGCTTTGTTAACACTTCGATTCTAAAAAGTTATTCTGGAAAGAGTCAAAAGGCTTTAATTGTGACACGCGACAATTGAGCATGAAATAATTCTTTTTTTTTTCAACTGAAAAGAATAATTGTACCCTTAAGGAAGTTTATAATCATCATTATATCAAACTAAAACTGTTTTTCTAAAGGTCAAACGTAACCATCATTACGCTTCTGTAAAATGGTATGATTGAAAGTCTCACTCCAAAGTATCTCATCCCGCCATTTTGAAAATGAATGTGAAAATGGTTGTTAAGTTGTACTATAGAGATGTGGTAGAAGGTTTGGTAAAGGTCTCAAAAATCACCCTTTTTAATGCAGATGCATAGATGGATTCTTTTATACACAAAAGTGCCTCAGTGTCAATATCGTAGGCTTTTGAAAAGATTAAGATTCGCTATCGGGAAGTCGATATTTTAACCCTCAAGATTGATTTTTGTGCTCCGAATGGATGGAGAGCAAGTCTAAAAGACTTCTCCAAGGAATTTTTAAATTCCTAAGATATACATAATTAACGGAATAAGTGTCAAAAATATCAGTAGAAGCAGTGCGTGTGTGCCACCATAAGTCTATGTCCACACAGTTTAAGAGTTGGCATTAAAGCTGAGGTCGGCCATTTTTAGTGAAACTACTTTTTAATTAAACTAATATTATATGAAATAAATGAAACAACAATGAATACAAAATATTCTATAGTTCTAATATTATTATGTTTTATGCTTTTAACAGAACTTATGGCACGACTAGGTATAATTCACCATGTTATCATGGTAGTTGAAATGAAATTATAGATAATTTTAGTCTACAAAGAACTTCTTGATTTTTATTGTTATATCCACTAAAGTTATTGATCGAAGACCCTAATCACATCTTACCTAAAATAATATACACTTATTATAGATTTTCAAAATAAATAAGCAAACATTTTCATGTCATTTTCATGAAATTTAACATAAAAAGCTAGCTCTCATCTATACAAGTTTTTAATCTATTTAACCCCCCCCCCCCTAAAAAACACACACGAAATGTGTTTTCTTTTGATTCTTGTTAATTTTTGTATTCCAATATCTTACTCATCGATTAAATCACAATTTTCATATAATAATTTAAAAATCTATTAAATTGCAAATTAGGTTTAATTTTGTTTTAATAATTATTTGATCAGCCTGTAGCGTAATTTGCAATTTTCATAGAAAAGAAAAAATTATCCTTCATCCTTTATTTTTCATCATCAAAAAATTGAGCCCTTTTGTGTTTTCCAAAGCAGCAATTTAGGATAAACGCGGGCGTGTTGTAAAATGTATGCACTTAATATTTGTATACTCGTATTTTGTTTTTAAAATCAATCTTACCAGCAGTTAATATTATTATGTATGGTTTTTGTGTGTTTACATAATATAATAATATTTTTGATCGGGTCTTATTTTAAGCTTAAAAATTATTTAATTTTTAAAGTTCAGTCACAGCATAATTTGATTCATCATTTAACGCTGGTGGCGGTGGTGGTGGCAAATCTTGGTTATCTCCGTTCGATAAATTATTATTGGCACTCATTAGAGGAGTACCGACTTTGGGAGGAGAAGAACCCATACTGACCGATGATGGAGGAGGAGGTGATTTTGTTTGGGTATTTGTTGCACCGGGTGGAGTTGGCGTCACTGTCATTGACGGTGGTGACGGATTTGATGCTGTTGTCATCGCCTGTCCATTCATATGATTATTGCCTCCATTTTGAGATTGTGATGATGGTGTGAGTGAAGGGTTTTCAATTCTAGGTGGTGATATCACCTTCATGTGTGGCGGCAGTTTCATCGGTGGCCGTTGGAGGGTTCTAAAAATGTATTAAATTTATAACATTCGAACCAAAAAAAATAAAATAACTTAAAATGGAAGAGTTGTAAATAATATGTAATTATTAACCTTAATTTAAGGGTATTGGGATTCATCAGGGTGTAAAATACATATTTTTGAAAATTGATAGAACAAATTATATTTTAATGCAGAGGTAAAATTTAAACTAATTTAATTCTGTACCTACTGAGTATAAATATATAAATACAAATATAAAAGTAAATATAAATATAAATATAAATATAAATATAAATATAAATATAAATATAAATATAAATATAAATATAAATATAAATATAAATATAAATATAAATATAAATATAAATATAAATATCAATATAAATATAAATATATATCTTTAAAATTTGTATTTATTATTTTATTATATAATCTACATCTTCAAAAATTAATGTCATAACGTTGATGACATTAATTTTTGAAATAATGTTTTTTATAATTTCCCAGAGGAAAAATTAGCCGTTCGGATTCGGCTTAAAACTGTAGGTTCCCTTCATCCCTGACAACATTATTCGCACGCAGGAATGGTTGAGAGTTGTAAGTAGCTATAGGGCCTAGTTCTCAATGGACTGTTGCGCAACCGAGGAAGTTATTATAATCGGTTCGATTTTTCGAATTGAAAATTTTGACATTTCTCGACGTTTCAAAGTCAATAGAATCCAAACCAAACATTTTTAGAGAGATGTATGTGTGGACGTCCTCACGTACGAGATACCATTTTTCGTCTTCCATATCTCAAGAACCAGTACAGATGTTAACTAATAAATTTTGTTGTATGGGTAATAAAATCAAAAGATGCTGAAGGGACTTCCAAGAAAATTGAGTGGGTGTTTTTTTTACTACAGCAATTTCAAAAAAGAGGCCGGGATGCGACCCACACTTGTAACTTCCCATTCCGACTTTCGATTTGTTTTTCTTAAAACGTTTGTAGGTTTTCGTGTTGTCAGTTGAATTATTCTAAAAAAAATTAAAATGTTTGCATATGACGAAATAGTTTGTTTCAAAATCTATTTAAGTTAACGAGTTTTTTTTAGTCGATTATTTTGCGTACTATTTTTTGTAGATTTAAATTTTTTATGAACAAAAATTGACGGTTGGGTTTTTATAAAAATTTACTGAATGTCGAAAGCAATATTTTCTGTGAGGTAAAAATAGTTTGAAGCCAATATCTCAAATTTTTGAAAAGACATTTGAGTCGAAAATCAATTTTTACCAACTTATATTTATTTTGTTTAGGATTATTTTTTTTGTAAAAAAAAACTGTCTATTTGAT
Source organism: Eupeodes latifasciatus (assembly GCA_920104205.1). Lineage (NCBI taxonomy): Eukaryota > Metazoa > Arthropoda > Insecta > Diptera > Syrphidae > Eupeodes > Eupeodes latifasciatus. The sequence goes on along the minus strand of OV049926.1, from coordinate 85,056,055 downwards.
TTTGGTTTGATTGTTGAAAACAATATATCTTATAAGATTAAATCTTAAATTTTTGAAAAGATTTTTGAGTCGAAAATCAATTTTTACCAACTTTGAGTAATGTGTTTTTTTTAGGTTTTTCGTTCGTGAGATATCTCACGTACATATATTTGATTTTCGACTCAAATGTCTTTTCAAAAATTGTTCACTTTTTTTTAACTTCCCATAGAAAGTTATTGTAATGGGTCCGATTTGTCAAATTGAAAATTTTGACATTTCTCAACGTTTCAAGGTCCCTAGAGTCGAAATAAAAGATTTTTAGAAAGATGTCTGTGCGTGCGTGTGTACGTACGTTCGTACGTTCGCGACGTTTTTATCGTCGTCCATAGCTCAAGAACCAAAAGAGATATCGGCTTCAAATAAATTGTGTTATACACATAATGAGGCAGAAAGATGCAGAAAGGGCTCATTGCGTGGGTAGTTTTTTTTTCCATAGCAGTTTAAAAAAAGGTGAAAATTTTGGTTAACCCTAAATATCTCATGAACCAATGAAGCTAGAGACTTGAATTAAATTTTATATCATATATTGTAACGTGATACAAAACAAGTATATTTTTAGAAAAAAATCTAATTAACGTTTTTTTTTATAAATCAAAAAAACTGAAACAAAAACTTGTCACCTCGAAAATTTTACGACCAAAATATGATTTCATCTCCAATTTTGTGCAACGAAGAATAATGTTTTTGACATGTGATACATTTTTGAGAAAAATCTAATTGACAGTTTTTTTATAAAAAATAAAAACCTAAAAAAAACTATACTCAAACTTGGTAAAAATGTACTTTCGACTCAAATAGCTTTTCAAAAATTAAAAATATTGGCTTCAAACTTATTTTATTTCACAGAAAATATTGTTTTCGATATTCAGTAATTTTTTTATAAAAATCCAACAGTCCGTTTTTTCATAAAAAAAATAAAATCTACAATAAATAGTACGCAAATTTGGTAAAAATTAATACATATAGACAAACTTTTAAGCAAGACAAATCGACAGACGGGATGGGAAGTTATCAGTGTGGGTCGCATCCCAGCCTTTTTTAAATAAATTTGAAAATACTGATAAGAAATGGTTTTCGACTCAAGTATTAGTAGGAAAAAAAAAATATTAATTTCAAATTTGTTATCTGACATGAAATATTGTTTTCAAAATGTTGTTAAAGTTTAAGACAATTAGATAGACGCGTACGGATGGGAAGTTATCAGTGTGGGTCGCATCCCAGCCTTTTTTAATATTTTAAATGACGTTTTGTCTATATTTCCATATTGCCCAAAATATTGATTGTATTCTTGAGGACTTTAAATGATTTAATGATTCTGTGCACTTAAAATACTATATTAAAAAAACTTGGAAAAATATTACCAATGCAGCGGGGAAGGAAGCCTACTGGCAGCTTAGTTTAAAGGACAAAAGCATTAAACCATCACATATAGCGCCTAAATAAATGTGTCCTCACACCCAAAGCGTATTAATGACCAGTTTTAAGAATCAGAAATTATACAAGACGATAAGCCAAAAACTATTTGCTACGTTTTCTAATGTCGTTTTTCAATTTGTATTTTACGGTTTCATTCATTATGACCTTAAAGCCTTTTAAAAGTCACAAATATGCACTCCTGAACAACTTTGGGAATTACTAAAATCTTGGTGTGTATTTACAACACAAATGGTTGGAAGAAATTGGCAACATTTTTTCAATGATGGAGTTAATATTCGGCTGTACTTAGTTTGATAGCTATACAACCAACGTTTTCGGTCGTGCCGACTTTGACGAATTGTATAGAAACTCATGAGGCAATCTGAAATGTTACCCAAGCTTTGTGTTCGCTTTACACCGTAAGCTTCTGCTCTACGCCCCAATTTTTTTTTCTATTTTGTTTCGCTTTGACAGCTGACAACTGTATTGTCATTAAAAGAGTAATTGATAATGTCGCCGCAGCCACTAGGTGCCGCTCCCGTATAATCTCGCAATGATAGTTATGAGTACTATACATTTTATATCATTGCATTTTTGTTTTCTTTATTATACGCCCGGGGTTTGAAGCTACATTACGTTTTGCAAATTCTTAGGTCGCACTGAAAGTGCTCTCCCTTTTTAAGGTGCCAGACACGGTTTGACTATGAAAATCAAGAATGCGCGTTTGATGTGATGTGTTCAAACTTGTAACCCTATTTTAATTTGAAGTTTATCATCTTAAGTCGTTGTCTGTCGTTTTTGTTATGAATTTGGCTTTGAAGAGAATTTTTATAAGATTAATTGAGACGTTAGGAGTGATTTTAATTTAAGCGTTACACTTATTAATATTTATAAACGACTATTTATGTAATTAATTAAAGGTTGTCAGTATGAATTAGCAAATAAGACACAAAAACAACTCACTTTGAATAGTTATTGCTTGGTTCTTCTCGTTTAGGCGATTCTCCAGCATCCTTTGGAATCTCTGGCAGGGGGCAATTCAAAATAGATGGCTTATACTTAGGATCGAATTTGCCACCCTGTCGCAGAGTCGAACACTTATAGATTTGTTTGTCTCGTTCGTACATAGCACTGTCTATGCTATTCGAACTTGGCACTTCTATAGTTTCTTTCGGTGGGGACTTTGCTGTTAGTTGATTAGACATTGGTCCTGGATGCTGTTGCATATGTGGCGGCAGTGGTTGGTGTGACTGCTGATGCTGTGGATGTTGGCCGTACAATGAATGAGGGCCGTTGCTGCCTTGGGAACTTTGTCTTCGCATTGTCGCCGAATTGGAAACATAAATAGGTGCTGGGCCGCTTGTTGACTGATAGATCGAATGTGGATTACCACTGGTGACTGGCATCGGGCCTAGCTGTGCTGGAATTTGCTGGTAGATTTGATTTTGCTGCTGTTGAAGTTGTTGAGCGCTAGCTGGAACATATGGATACTGCTGCTGGTGCTGGTGCTGATGATGATAATGAGCATGCGCTGCCGCTGCTGCTGCTGCTGCGGCATGGGAATGCGGATGAGGATGATGACAGTAGATGGGTTGCTGCGATGGTTGGCGGCTGTTCATGTCGCTACAGGCTGACGATTTTCAGTAAAAATCATTTGCTTCCAAAGTTTTGCATTGTTTGCTTAATGTTGCATATTTACCGTTATTTGGGCCTGAGTGTAAAAATTCAGTTAATGAAGTCATTTAGAAATACAAATTTAAGGTGGTAACTTACCAGTTAGATGTGTGGGGCTATGATTGTGCGATGGCAACCTTCCCAAAGTATGGGTGCCCATAGCCCTCATGTTCTGCTGCATGTGCGAGTGCCCCATCATGTCGTGCTGCTGTTGCCTCTTTGATGGATGCTGCAAGGTGTGTGATCCACTGATAGCCGGTGGGCTGAAGTGTCTGAAACAAACAAAATAAACGCATGCAATGGAGGGTACGTCATTGCTTACCCATTGGGATTCCTAGGCAGTGTGCGAGCATTCATCATCTGTTGATGGTTTTGTGGTGCTGGATGAGAGATGTATGAAGGTTCATCTACTTGAGCGTAGTCGTTGCGTTTTCTAATATAAATCCATGTATGTGAGTCCACCCAAACCATGATGGTGAGTAGAATTGCAGCAATAAAGCTAGCAATCAACATCAGAACCAATCCGAGCAAACCACCTTCACAGAGACCTCTGGCGGCAGTTAAGAAGTTGTGATGAACCACTTTACAATCGACCAATGCCGTTAGCTGGGTTAGAAGTCGCTCACTGCTATTGAGATCCGCATTGACAGCGCCGAGCTTAGGTTGCAAGCCAGACGATTTAAAGAGGACCAACGATATTTTCATAACGGTAGCCATAGCACTGCGAGCGTTATTAAGGGAGTTCTGAGACTCTCTCAACCGCTGGGTAAATGGATTGGTATGGCCTGGCTCACATTGGGTGTAATGCAGAAGTACATTTGTTGGCAGATCCCTCGGTGCAGTCAAAACTAGAAAATCTGCTGGATTGATGCAGAGGTCTCCAACAGCCACTGATGATGACAAATATAGGCCAGACATCAACCATGATCCGGTTACTGCCAGGAGACCACACACGCTGAAAAGTATAAGTGCGCAGCGTGAATGACGTGCAACTCCAACCAAAAGAACTGCACACAAGACCAAAAGCAACGCTAGAGTTGCCACTGTGCCCGGCCATCGAATCAATTCCCACTGGTCACCACGCTATAAATATGAAACAAAAGAAAGTTAAAATAATAGTATTGGGATTAACTGTATAAGTTAAATATACTTACTGAAAGATAATGTGTCATTGAAATTCCCATTAATGGTCGACGAATATCACCGGCTGCATTTGTTGCCAACGTTACATTTCCCTGCACGATATTAAGCGAAACAAATAGAATCGACAACGCTGTTTGATTATTTACTGGCTGATCAAAGATATCAGCTAATTCAACTAATTGTGGTCGGATACGATTTTTCAATGTGTTCTCAAGAATATGAGTTTGATTTCGAATCGTAGTGACCAAGTTGTCAACTTTTCGTCCAGCGGTCAGCACTTCCAACAGTCCATTGTGTAGATCGTCATTACCATAAAGACCTGTTAATTAATGTAAATAATTAAAGCATACAATACCACAATTCGTCAAAATTTGAAAATGTATAATTTTCACATTCCTAATATATATGTACATACATATGTATGTTTAAGCTGATTCATGTGCAAAGATACTTTTTACAGGATCAAAATTTAAAAGCATTGACATTGATTTGTTTCATCAACTGTTAACAAATTCTTTACCTTCTAAATTATATACGATGTTCAATGGGTTTTTCTCAATGGAACTTGAAATCAACTCCAGATTGATAAAAGTATTATTCTGTCAATTTGGTAGTGTATATTCGTGACAATGGGTAGGTTAAGACTACCCAAGGGGTTTGAAAGTAAGGCAAGTTTTTAGTTTCTGCTACCTTCGTTTTGTCTTTAAATTGAGCACCAAGATTTATGTAAGTTATGTGTTAAAGTAAATCCTAGGTATTTGAAATCAGGCAGTACTTCTGTGTTTGAGCAGCCAAGGATGCCAGTTGCGAACAATCCGGTTACTACGGTTTTGGGATCTAAAATCCATGATGTTTGACTTGGTAGTATTAATTTTAAGGCCCCAAGTATAGCAATAAGTCTTTGGTTCTTCGGTTAGAATGACAAGATCATCAGCATTTAAAAGCACCTTGATAAGTACATCGCCAAACATAACACCATTTGATCTTGAATTTCATTGATGAAGAGGGAAAAATTCAAGAAATTAAAATGCAATCCCTTGGAACTCCCGTTTCAGATTTAAATTGATTTCACAATCTCATAGCAATTTTAACTACTGAACTTGTATTTGATAGTAGTTGTTCACATACATTATATATGTATGTATTCTTATTATTAGTATCGGGTGAATTTTTAAGAGCTTGAGAACTTTGCAACGCATAAAATTTGCAAAATCTCATCGATTCTTTATTTGAAACGTTAGATTGGTCCATGACATTTACTTTTTGAAGATAATTTCATTTAAATGTTGACCGCGGCTGCGTCTTAGGTGGTCCATTCGGAAAGTCCAATTTTGGGTAACTTTTTCGAGCATTTCGGCCGGAATAGCCCGAATTTCTTCGGAAATGTTGTCTTCCAAAGCTGGAATAGTTGCTGGCTTATTTGTGTAGACTTTAGACTTGACGTAGCCCCACAAAAAATAGTCTAAAGGCGTCAAATCGCATGATCTTGGTGGCCAACTTACCGGTCCATTCCTTGAGATGAATTGTTCTCCGAAGTTTTCCCTCAAAATGGCCATAGAATCGCGAGCTGTGTGGCATGTAGCGCCATCTTGTTGAAACCACATGTCAACCAAGTTCAGTTCTTCCATTTTTGGCAACAAAAAGTTTGTTAGCATTGAACGATAGCGATCGCCATTCACCGTAACGTTGCGTCCAACAGCATCTTTGAAAAAATACGGTCCAATGATTCCACCAGCGTACAAACCACACCAAACAGTGCATTTTTCGGGATGCATGGGCAGTTCTTGAACGGCTTCTGGTTGCTCTTCACTCCAAATGCGGCAATTTTGCTTATTTACGTAGCCATTCAACGAGAAATGAGCCTCATCGCTGAACAAAATTTGTCATTTTGTCACATTTCGAACCGAACACTGATTTTGGTAATAAAATTCAATGATTTGCAAGCGTTGCTCGTTAGTAAGTCTATTCATGATGAAATGTCAAAGCATACTGAGCATCTTTCTCTTTGACACCATGTCTGAAATCCCGCGTGATCTGTCAAATACTAATGCATGAAAATCCTAACCTCAAAAAAATCACCCATTATATTAAGTTTGAAAAGCAGTAACCTTGCGTTTAAAGTGTCAAAGGCGTTAAAGTAAAAATTTGGTCTACTGTAGTACTGTAGAGAGATTCGGTCCGAATTCGGCTTCGAAGCAACTTTTTTATTATTCCTTTCAACCCAGGTAACAAGCCATAGGTATAGTAAATGTGTGCACATTTTCCGCAGAGAACTGAGTTTTTCGGTATAATAGGATCTCCTTTATTAAAGATTGCAGAAATGTATGAAGATCAGAATCATTACAATGTATGAGATTCAACGCCATGTTTATAAATTATAATTATTCTCTTCATTGTGAGAGCTTTTAGCAGCAGATATTCTGATGGTGTAAAAAATTAAATCCGTTGAAACATCCACTGTGTTTGAAACCACTGCCAGTGAGATCACTTTTTGATATGCCACCGTTTAGAATATAAAAACCGAAATCGTCAACCAGCTCAATCAAAAAGTTCACATTTAAATTTGTCCTTTTATCTACGGATTCTCCTTCGCATGCGAATTGTTCAAAATTTAAGAAATGAAAATTTTCGAAAACCCCTATTCAGCTGGTTAAGTCACCAATTATTAAAATTTTTTCATTTGTTTGGTTCACCATAAAGTTTTGCAGAGCTTCAAATTCAACTTTCAAATTACTAAAGGTTTCTGACGGCAGGTATCCATTTGAGATTATAGCCTTCGAAATATTTTGTATAGGGTTATCCATTTTTCGGTTTCAAAAGTAAACGTAAATAAAACACATATAAAATAGTTTTTTCATAATATTTTTGTTATAAAGTTTGAACGTTTTCAATATGTGTGAAACACTACATCATTTAAATGACCACCACGCGAATTGTTGCAAGCATCGATTCTTTTGAGGTAATTTTCGACAACTTTTTCACATATATTGGGCAGTATCTCAGCCATAACTTGACGAAGTTTGGTTTTTAAGTGCTTAGCTTAGAATTAAAGGTTTATATGCATAAACACGGTCTTTCGCGAAGCCCCACAAAAAAAGTCTGTGTGCGAGTACTGTTGTCAGGAATGGAAGGAACATACAGTTTAAAGCCGAATCCGAACGGCTAATTGGAGGAAGCACTTTTTATGACTAGAATTACTCTTGGAGGAATTGTCAATTCCTCGCAAGAGGCAGTACCCGTGAAAAAAAAAAACTTTAGATGCCACAGGCAAGGATCGAACCCAAGACCTTTGGCATGACAGTCCAACGCACTTTTTTTTTTTTTTTTTTTTTTTCCAAATTCATTTTTATTAATTCATTCTTAAGACTATCTTAAAGCTAGACAAAAATTCATAAAACTAGCCTAATTATCTATAACTTACAACTAACTTACTGGTCCCATACGGACACTCTAAGTTAAACAATAATACTTAATGCTAATGCCTTTCGGCCCTAAGATCTATTTAACTTCAATTAATTGTATTTATTTGTGTATTCATTAGAAAATTTAGCAAAAACTAATGTCAATATCCTTTTTTATTTTTACTTAAAAACTACTTAAAATAAGGTCCTTAATATAAAACTTAAAGCTAACTAAAACTACCTATTCTACCTATAAACTACTTAAAACTAGAACAACCACAGCAGCAAATCTAACTATCTAAGGTTTTTTGTTTTTCATATTTTGTCTTTTTTTTCTTTTTATTTTTTTGATTATTCCATGATTTTTTTTTAATTTTTTGTTTTTTTTTTTTGTATTTTTTTTTTGTATTTTTCTTTTTTGTATTTTTTTTTGTATGTTTTTTTTTGTGCCACCATGCCTATTCTACTTAAAACTAAACCCTAAAACTATAAAACAAGTATGTAAGCCGGCCAAGGCTTAAAACCCCATCCCGACTACTCACTATCAAGTGCCGATTGAAGCCACCAAAACTGGCTCTCCTGCTTCACCCTATCAGTTCGGTCCCTTTCGGACACAGCCCTACTGAACCGAAGGAGCTCTGCTCCGCCTTGTGCCATGACGTCCCGATTGTACAGGAGTCGCCTATCCACGGTTCGTCGTCTAACGTGGTAGATTAACGGAACTGCCAATCTATCCTGTATCAGACCGCATCTGTCTAAAAAGAGGAATGCCTCTGGTGGAATGAAGCCGCTCAAGCGTGCACTCTCAAAATACTCGTCGTTCGGATAGAACGCCCCGAAAATTAAATTGTTGGTCGAAGACATAGCTCTTGCAATGTGACCTCGAACGAGTTTTATCACGAAATTGTCAATTCTGTTGATTCGAGCCCCGTTGTATAGGACCTCGTTGGAATAGTAGTGCACGTAAGAAGATTCGGCTGTTCGATATAAGCCGGTACAGCGTCGTAAACACTGCCGCTCGAACACCCGAAACTTCTCCATCTGGGAAGGGGCAACGTTGAACCACACAGGACAACCATAAACGATCATCGGCCGTATAAGGGCCATGTAGCAAATTACCTTCACTCTGGGGTCAAGCCGACTGCTAAAAAACAGCCGTTTCGTCAGAGCGAAGGCTCCTCTGGCCCTGGTCAGAGCAGCATTTATATGTCTGTCGAAATATAAATACTGATCTAACCAGATACCGAGGTACTTCACTACACTTTTGCTCGCTAATGGCTGCCCGTGAAGATCAACGATAACCATCTTGCGCCAATTCTTGCACGTATCCCTCGTGGCCCCAGCCAACGGAGTCCGGAACAGAATTGTCTCCGACTTCTGGACATTTATTTTCAGTTTCCAGTCGTCGCAATATCGCTGAATCTTGTCGAAATCACGCTGCAAGAGAATTCTAATAACCTCAACCTTTCGGGCCGTTCTGTACGCAATAAGATCGTCGGCGTACGCAATTGCCTTTGTAAGACTACCTATCAGATCGCTGGTGTAAATGCTGAAGAGAATCGGCGAATTCACCGCTCCCTGTTGAAGACCATTTTTAACTAAGAATGTTGTGGTAGAAGTTACATTGCCACTTTTGACAACAAACTTTCTACCGTTAAGCATATCATACAGTATATACAACAATGGCTTGCTTATGCCAAGCCTGCTCAGTTTTAGGTAAAGACCCTCTAACCATACGGTGTCAAAGGCCTTTTCCAAATCAACCAGAACAGCACCTGTGCATTGTTGTTTTGATTTGTTCCATTGGATATCAGAAACGAGTTTAGACGCAGCATGAATTGTGTCATGACCCGCCTTGAACCCGAACTGTTTATCCGGAATTATTTTGTTGTCCGCAGCCCACTTAGTCAGAGCCCTATTGATGATCTTTTCGAAAACTTTGCTGATACTCGGAAGAAGACTTATCGACCGAAGATTTGACGGGTTGGAGTTGTCTTTTCCCTTTTTCGGGAGAGGATGAACCACAGCGGTCTTCCAATGCACTGGATAATATGCATTATTCAGTGCATTATTGAAGAGTGTGGTGTAAATGTCAATTGCCTCCATCGGTAAATGTCTTAGTACAACGTTGGATATACCATCGACACCTGCTGACTTTTTATTTTTTATTGAGTTGAAGATGAGCTGAAGCTCAATCTTCGTCACTAACAGGGGACATGGTCCCGTTTACAGTCCAACGCACTAACCATCATGCTACGGGTATTACGTATTCTTCAATAGAAGGCAAAAAAAAGTCCGTTATCATATTTGTATTTGTATTTATTTATTATCATTAAGCATTTTAAAACATAGAGTCTTATTTTTAATACTTATTATGTTCAGATTTAAATTTAATCAAATTAAAAGAGGAATCAAATTAGTATGCTAAATTTACAATTTGCTTGAAGTTAAGAGAAAAGTTGTTTTTAGATAAATGGTCATGATGACATGATCTTTTATATATACAATGTACACAAGAGAAAAAAAAAAATTAAATAACATAAATGATATGACCATAACGCTCCGAATTGACGGTGACAGTCGTTCCATCGTCGTTTTCGAAGAAGTAAATCCAATCACATCTCCGGAACAAAGTGCGCACCAAACAGTGACTTTTTGCGGATGTAATGACCTCTCTCACTTACTTGAGGAATCTCAGAACCCCAAATACGAAAATTTTGTTTATTAACATACTCACAGAGTAAGAAATGTGCTTCGTCGCTGGAGACATTTTTTTTTTTCGAAAAATCGCTGTCCACCGCCTGTTGTTCAAGCACCCATTCGACGTATCTACGACGCACGTTGTGAATGGTCAGTTGGCTTCATTTGTTGTGTGAGCTGGACTTTATATGGATGTAGGTGTACATCCAAATGCAAAATAAGCCATAATGTGCCGTAAGACAGTCCTAATTCCTGAGAACGACGAGGAATCGACACATTGGGTTCTTTGCAACACTTTCACTTACATAGGTACATGGGCAAGAATAATTTTCGGTGCTTAAATATCTTTTCTTCCTGTGTTCCTAAACGATAACAATAATTTTTGAGCTTTTTCTTGGACGTTTTTTCCTAACACGATAAAAAGAACAATATGTTTTGTAACCTCTTATTGGTTCTGTGATGTGTTTACGTAAAGTACTTGCACTATTAACTTTTTAAGCACCTTCCTTTAAGAACATGCACACATGTAGTATCTTACTTTTAAAACTTTGAACCTTTGTCAGATAAAAAATGAAAAATGTCACAGTATGACTCATTCTACATTTGCTTCAACCCACACTCAGGTGAATATCCAGAGATTTGTAGATATATGACTCAATGGAAATTCTCTTTAGTGTCCTTGTCCAGTGGGAGTGGTGCTGTAGGTATAATAGTTCAACCCAATGACACAAAATATTTTGTACATCCTTATCCTTTATTTTGATTGCGTGTGTTTTCATATTCAATCGAACCAAATTTTATGCTAAAAATTAGGAACATTGCCAAAAAGCCAAAAAACTCTTCTTTTACAATCCAACAAAGGAAGGAAGGTATCGCCGAAGCTGGAACTGAACACATGAGAAACAGGATACGCCCAAACCCGTATTATGCTATGGCGTTGGCTATGCAACATATACATACATACACCATACAAACATATATGTACGCGCATTCCATTCGACAATGTGGATGGAAAATGGGTTATGTCCTGAAATGAGGACAAAAGTCTATGGTCGATATTAGGATAATACGAATATTTGTGTGGAGTAATTTATAGCTGTACGAAGATAGCGGGGAAAGCAAAAGCATAACAGAGGAGCGGTTATGTCATTTGTCTTTAATGTGATTAGAGACTTTGATTTTATATAAACATAGACATGTATACTACCTACAATTTGTCAATGTTTTTCCGGTAAATTTGAATGATAAATAAGTTTATAGCGAAGCGGTGGCGATTTATTACCCAGTATGCTAATTTAATTGGGTCAAACGAACTTTAAGATCTTATTCTTTTTCACGACTTCTTTCTACTCTTTTTCTACTCAATTCACGCACCATTAGAAACAATCACAGTGTGACTTATACGCTTTTATTAAAGACATAAAAAATAAATAGTAAAAAAACAAAACTCCTTAATCGCCTTAAGAGGTTAGACTTAGACAAGGAGTGTTTCATTCTATTTTAAGTAGAGATAAGCGTGTGAAATATGTTAAAAATATAATAGAATATTTTGTTACGAAAATAGTTAACAGTTAGCGTTAGTTTAGCGCGTTAATGGAGTAGTATGGCGTATAAATATGAGCTAAACATATCAGTAAATTAGAAGTTCGTAAGGGCAAGGCAATAACGATTACAAGTGATTGTTTTATATCCTGTGTTATGATTAATATCCTTTTCTAATTTTAGGTCAGCTTGTGAATTATTGAAAAATGTCTAAAATGAGGTCTCATTAAAAATATGTAGCTAGCTGTGAGTATAATGAGAATGATTAACTTATTTCTGATGATTGGGAATAAAGTATTTTATAAAAAAAGGCGTAAGTCGTATGACGTAATCAACCCGGATTTAAAACCACATTGACTTCAATTGTTTGAAATTCTCAAAACCAAAAATCAAGCACAAATTCTCGTACTTCGTGTTTAAGTTTGATCACCACTAGGAGTAGATACTTACATATCAATTTGGAACATTCAAACGTACCTACTATAGGTATGCATGGGTAATCGAACTCAAAATTTTGTATTAGGTCTGATGTCAGAAAAAATTTCATAAATATTATTTTTAAATCAATATTTTTCAGTCAGATACTAAATCGAAATTATGATTAAAAGGTATTAAAATAAACAATCTTTAATGAAAAATACAAATGTACGCACGCACCGCACCTGCTTCTGTATTTGAATGTTCTGTTGAAAATAGTTCGTATAATTTGAGATTTAAAAAAATACCTCTAAAAAAACATTCATTTTTAAAATAAGTTTTTTTTTGATAATTGTTAGAGCGGTTTTTTTTAAATTAATTTTTGATATATAAAATTTTCCAATTTTGCTTAAAAATATTTATGGTATGCAGTTATTTGAAATATATTTATATCCATATTATGTTTGATTTTCGTAAAAATGTAGACCTGTTTTTGAGATATTGAATTTTGAAAAAAAAAAATAAAAAATTCAAACAAAATTGACATTTTTTATAATCAAATATTATGTAAATGTAAGAGTTTATGCAGAAATAGAATTCTTGCAACCGGTTTATGAGTTCCTTGGAAAAATTAAAAATTAAATAATGGATCTGTGGGGCTGGGTTACCCTTTTTGAGCAAGAAAAAAATATTTGTTAGAGAATTTATATTAAACTCTGTCAGTTCGTTTTTGAGTAATTTCGAATTTTCAATTTTTGACCAAAACTGCTGTTGTTTTTAACAAAAAATACACAAGTATTTTTGAGATTTATTCGAGTCTAGAATTCAATTTGTTTACTTTTGTTCTTAAATGATGGTTCGATTTATATCATAATTGTATCTCAATGCATGAGTTAATGGAATAGTTATATTATAATAGTAATTTTCCATTACACTAACAAATCGATCTTTTTGATCTTGTTTGGTCAGCTTTTATTTCTTAGATCACAGAGAACTGCATATTTTCATAAATATAAAAGAGCTTACAACTTTCACTGTTTGCTGCACTTTTTGTTTACGTTTTTAATTTTTTACAAAATATTGTAGCTAATATGAAATGATAATAAACAAACAACTATTACAGATAGAAGGATATAAAAGTTCAGGTCTGTACATTGATTTGATGAAATTCAATTAATTTTAATCGAATTAAAATTGGAAGTTAAATATTTTTACCGACATTCTCTTTTTTATAAAGGACTTTATATTTGAGCATTTGTGTAAACGCCTACATACATTTTACCAACAGCCTGTGTCAAATGCATAAGGACATTTATACTTTTTTTCTCATCAATTTAACCAAATTTATTTCATCCAAAACTTTTTAAGAGTTTATAAATGTAACTTAAAAAAGTCAGTTGGAGTATCATGCATTACAATTAATTGAATTTTAAATTTATATGGTTATATGGTTTAGTTTTCCCAAGGCTTTGATTGAACATGAAAAGCTTTTGATGAGTCCCTATTTTGACAGCTATCGTCAAAATAATAGGGATAAAACCTCATTTATTTTTTAAATTATGTCCTTAGAACTTGTGTAAGACAGCAAATATAAAATTTAACCATTCAATTAGATTGGTTAATTTTGTTGGTCAAGATTTTGGAGTTCATATTAAACTCCTTTTTCCATATTGTGCCATCATCAAGAGAAGCTACCCTTAAGTATAATCATGTCATGTCATAATGGTTTGTAATCCATTCCTATTAAATTAATTTCGTACTTTAAGTAATTTTCTTGCTTAGCATCGGTTTACTTTCGTGATCTCAATTATGGATAATGGATATGTCTTTATTATACTGTGCTTCAATGACCTGAAATAATTTTTAGTGCAGGTTTTTAATGTACCTGTTAATAGATGGCATGTTTAATGAAAACTTAGACAAAGTATCGAAATCAATCCCAGTTTAAAAATCTTACCTTAAATTTGACTTTTTTAACCAAACAAACAAAAAGTCCGATTAAGGCGCACCGAGATGCATATGAGTGAAAATCTATTCTCCACTTTAGTAGTTTGATTACAAATCTTGTAAGGACTTTTTGAACGAACTTAAGAAATTTAAACTGATTTTAATGCATAACGGTTACAGAACTCATTGCAGTTCCGCTTAACGAAACCAAGCATTGAATTTGCCCTGGCAATAACATAGTCTACGTGAAAGATCACGAATATAAGATTTGTAAAGTCTTTGCTGATCATTACTATTTTTAATGGGCAAATGTATTTTTATGTCATCATTCATCAGCATACATCAAACATAAAGAATTTTGAAGAATAAATGGGATATCATTGACAAATATGTTAAAGAAAAGCGGGCCTATTGACCTTCTTTTTTTGAATTGAATTGAAAGTATTTATTTAGCGTAGTTATGCTATTTATAATTTACAATAAATAAACTAATGATAAATAGGTATATAATACTTTGGTATTTACAATGACATTGGCATTTAAATATTGTATTTAACATAAATAATAATTGCTTCTTTAAACTCAAATTGATTAGTCAATTATTTTACAATATTTGGTAAACCATTCATAAGTTCAAATTCTTTATGTATTAAACAATTTTGAGATCCTGCATTTGTAATTGCTTGCAGTCTTAAAACCTCTCTATTTCTTAGCAGATACGGTTGAACATCTCTGACGTAACGAATATGTTTTGACAAATATGTTGGAAGTAAATATGTATTTTTTTATTTTGAAAACAAATATAAAGGATATAAATAAATACGATGTTTAACAATCAACCACATTTAAATATTTACCATAACTACTATAGGGGTATATCTATTACATAGAAGTATTGCACGCATTGCTTTATTTTATTAAAGAACAAATTTTCAAATATGGTTTAATAATTACATTATAAGTATTTATAGCATTAGTAGCGTTTACTTTATCTCTAATACTTAGTATAAAACCTACTTTTTTTAAACAGAGCAAGCTTGCAATTTTTGAAAGTTTTGCTTATATCGTTTATATAGCAGTTAAGAGTACTGGTCCAAGTATTGAGCCTTGAGACTTAGGATCAGATAAAACGTTGTTAATTCTGATTTGTTGTGTACGACCCAACAAAAAACTTTTAAACCATTCAAGAGCGATGCTATTAACTCCACACATATACAATTTCTCCAGTTAGTTAATTGGATTAATTGTGTCAAACGCTCGATTAAAGTCAAGATAAACGCAAACCACTTTCTTATCTTCTGAAATAGATTCTTTCGCAGCGGCCACGCAGTAAGCGGCTGAGCGGAAAAAAAAATATAAAACATATGAAATCACATAGAAGCGGCCACGCAATGAGCGAGCGGCGAAACAAAATTCTGAGCGGCTAAGCGGCTAAGCGGCGCCGCTCAGCAACCAAACCTGTTTTAATTTTTGGTAATGTTCTGAGCGGCAAGAAGTAAAGATGGCCAAAGTAAACATTGAGTTGTTAATTTCGTGTGTGCAATCTCGACTTTAATTACTAATGGCTCAAAAGCAGTCGCTCAGTGCCTGGCCATACGTCGCTTAGAGTTGCCTCTCAGCCGCTTGCCGCTCAGCCGCTTACTGCGTGGCCGAGGCCTTATCAGCACCATTTTGATGTATGATTCGCTTGAATGTGACTGATGGAACCCAGATTGATTCTCAATTCTATTCTTTAAATATCTTAAAAGTTAATAAGCTTGTTTTTCTAGCCTTTTTGCATAGACCGGCAGTAGAGATTTTTTCCGAGTGTTTGGAAATTGTCTTTCATTGAACAATTTATTGATTATTTCTCGAGGAACTTCAGATGAAACTTTTATAACGCTATAGAGACAAAAATGCCCAATTTCACACATTGCCTTCTTTCAGTAAGGCAGCTTTATATTTGATATCCAATTTAAAAGCAAACAATGAATATTAAAAACTTCAAGTTTAGCATAAAAATTTTAAAGAATTGGTAAATGGGATTTAGATATATATGACATTATGAACGTCTAAGATATAAGATGGAACTCCATCAGGTCCAGGCGATATGCTGGTTTTGCGATACCATTTAGTATATCTGATTCAAAAAGATTAAGCAGATGGAATGACTGTCTGCTTGATTTATAATTAAGACAGAAAGGTCAACATCAACAAATTTAAAAAATTGAGAAAAAAGTTCGCACGTTTTGAAACTTGTTAATCGATATTTGGACATTGAATTGCATATTTTTTTCAAAAGAAGGAGATCGTTTTCTACCGTTTAAAAAAGTCCAAAAAGCCTATCGATCACAATTTGGATATTGCATGTTAAGTACATATTGTTGATGTAAATATTTATTAAGGAAATCATATTCCTTCCGAAACTGACAAAAAAGCTGTCTATTTCTTTCAGATTTTGATTTTCTAAATTGTTGTAAAGCTTTATTTTAACATTTTTTAAATCAAGATAGCGTTTGTTAGACCATTTTTCATTTGTGTTCTCATAAAATTCTTAAATTGGTTAATTATATTTATATTATATTGTTAACCGTTAATATAATATATCTATTTTTGGCCATAGCTGTGTTTAGTTTGAAATTGTTTTATGTACTTCTTTTCATAAATTTCAAAAATCAATTTGTTGTTTCCTAAAATTTAATGAATTTTTATAAAGGTTATTAAACTTTCAAAACAGATACACATATACATAGGTACATATGTTTAATACAGATACCAAATAACTTTCAGTTTAATTAATTTATCATATAAGGTTTGAATCTTATAAACTTAATCCCTAAAAAAAAACATGACTGAGTATGGTTTCGTCATAAAGCGGGGACTTAGAGACTTTGTTTATGAAAAAGTCTACGCTCTGCTTAAGGTACAATATTCTTTTAACTTACCTAATCCAATAGCTGCACAGCACATCACTGTCACTATTGAAAGTGCTACTTTTAAGCTTGTTATAGAATGCGCCGGCCTTGGTTTTCTATCACAACATCTTGTCATCAAATATAAGAGTAGTCCCAACAGTGATATAATTAAAAGCGCAGCTGGTGCAGATCCCAAAATTCCAAGACTCTATGAAACGAAAAAAAAATAAAATTATTATTATACAAAAACAATAGACAAAGTTCCAAATATTTGTTTTTTTAATTTTTAATTCTAGCTTTTTAAAACATTTCACAAAAAAAAAGATTTGATTTAAAAGATTCAAAGACAATGATTTTTCCAGCCGAGAGGCACAATTCGTATATCAGCAATAATGGTCTGAATACTCACTTTTCAGGTGAAAGCCATCTCTTGACAAACGACTGTACATAACCCCAAACAAAAAAATAGGTCCAGCGATAAGTCGCTTACCAAAAGTTTCCTTCAATAAATTGATTGTTTCGTTACGTCAAGTGACAGCTGTCAAAAAGACCAATTCTGGAAAAAGTATTGTATGGTTTTCAAACCACACCCGTTATCTTTAAATTAAATGAACCAAATGACGCCCAAGAGTGCCTAAAAGTAAGGTAAACAAGAGCAACCTATTTTTAACTTTTCATAAAAAGTTATAGTAATCGGTCCGATTTGTCGAATTAAAAATTTTGACATTTCTCCACGTTTTAATGTCCCTAGAATCTAAATAAAAGATTTTTAGAGAGATGTCTGAACGTTCTTGAGATATGGCCGACGAAAAAAGCTTCCCGAACGTACGAACGTGCAAACAACTTTTTTCGTCGTCCATATCTCAAGAACGTTCGTACGTTCAAGAACTAGCAGAGATATTGACTTCAAATAAATTGTGTTATACCGATAATAAAACAGATGCAAAAAGGACTTTCTAAAAAACTAAGTGGGTTTGACCCCAATTATCTCACGCTTACGCCTTTGAAATCTGGTAAAATTTTGAGAAAATTCGAAGCGTTTTTCTACAAAAAGTAAAACCTAAAACAAACATTACTAAAAGTTATTAAAAAGTGATTTTCCACACGAATATCTTGGCAACAACCAAGAATATTGCCTTCGGATTCATCTTATAGAAGATATTGTTTTAACATTCAGTACAATTTTTCGAAAAATCCAACAGTGTCTTGTTATAAAAAATTAAGGGTCTACAAAAAATAATACGCGAAATTGGTAAAAACTGAAGTTCCACTCGAATATTTCGAGAACAGATGAAGGTATTGCCTTCAAAATTCATTCATTCTATTCAAAGAGCAAAAACAGATTTTGAAATCAAGCTTACTTTATCATACATATGCAAAATATTTTGATTACTTTTAGTTACTTTTTTAGAAAAATGCAATTAAAAACTTTTTTTAGAAAACACGAAAACCAACCAAAACAACAAAAAACTGATAGGAAGTGGTTTTAGACTAAAGTGTTATTGAAACAAAGAAAGATATTGACTTTAATTTTTGTTGTCTCACACAAAATATTATTATTATCTATATTTTAGCAAAATCGGCAGAAGGGCACGGATGGGAAGTTATCAGTGTGGGTTGCATCCCATCCTCTTGCAAGTTTTACCAAGTTTTGTTAAAATCAAATCGATGTCGAATATTCCAACCAATATTTCTTAATTTATCTTTTTAAAGGTTGTAAAAACACAAAGCGAATGTTGTATCATAAAAATACATATATGTTTTTTTCTCAGAAATCCTTCAAAATCATCACAAAGATACACATACATTTAAGCTTTTATATACCTAAAGTCTCGTATTTATAAATGCTCCATGAGAGAGGCCCAATAGTTCGGAAACTGACGACAGTCATTTTATAAAGATTTGATAAAGGTTGAATTTAATTTATCTGTATAACTTGACGATTATTTTCGCCAGTGTATTTTTAACCAATATTCGGAGTTTTCAAAAAACGGGGGTGACAAATCATAGCTCTTTGATAAAGGATGAAATGTTGATAAAAATGAGACAATTCTTCAAAATTCGTTATTAATCCCTTCTCATTTTTATACATTTCAAATTACATATACATATACGTTTTATAAATTATGTGGGACTGATGCTACTTTTTCCTCTACCGGCACACCTTAGTACTCTATCCAGGTGGCAGAAATAGTTATTCAAGTAGTTGAAAGATTGGCATTGATATCAACCTTTATCAGATGTCATATCAATTTTTATTTTTTGTTTGTTTGTCATTTTCAACAATTAAAAAAAAAGTGTTTTAGATATTGTTATAATGAACTGTCACTGTAATGCTAAAATTCGTGGTCTTGATTCAAAGTTCAACCAAAATATTATGCAATTAGACAGCATGGAACTGATGAGACCAAGTTTCAGTTAAGATGAATGTGCAACGCATTAGAGCAAAAATTACAAGAATCAAAAAATCCAAGACAGTAGCATGTAGAGTGTACACTGGGACGTAAACGTAATTTTGTTATTTAATTTTTACTAGAAATGTTTGCTTAATTTTTCAAGTCTTTTTTTAACCGACTCCGTCAAATTTTTCTTTTATATTTTTATTTATTTTTTAATTCATTTATTGAAGCCAACGGCCTAGTCACTAATAAAGCATCGGTTCCCATCAATCACCGAAATCAAGTATCAGTGAGTGCGGTTACATTTTGCATTGAATAATCATTTTAAAATGCAATAAATGAAATTGAAGCGGATAATGTATTGGTTAGCTTTTCTAACAATAGACCATATTTTACCATCCAAAATCTAAATTATGTTAACCTTGAAATAATAAAAATTTACGATGTTGACAGAACCAAAACCATATGTTATCAATATTGCTCATCATCATTCTCTCAGTGTTTTGACGTTCGACTTTCGATCTACTTTTAAACAGGGGCGGATCTATACTTCTTATCAAGGAAGGGGGGGTTGACACATATCACATAAAGACGAGTTTTTGGGCAACTTTTTAATGTTCTTTAAATTTTCTGTACAGGAGGGTGACAAAATAAAAATTAAATAATGTCTATCTTCACTTTACATGTTTACATATTTTAAGGGCTAAAGTGCCAATTTTAGATTTTAGATTTTTTTAGAACACTTTTGTTCAGCAAGGTATGGTCTAACTATTTAATTTTAACGACTCATTACACATGAAAGCATTCA
This sequence comes from Eupeodes latifasciatus, assembly GCA_920104205.1. Lineage (NCBI taxonomy): Eukaryota > Metazoa > Arthropoda > Insecta > Diptera > Syrphidae > Eupeodes > Eupeodes latifasciatus. The sequence goes on along the minus strand of OV049926.1, from coordinate 85,035,675 downwards.
AAGATTCAAATAGTAATTTGTCTTACTTAAAATCTAAAATACAATAGTTTAGAGGGGTTTGGGAGCATTTAATGCAGAAATGTAAGAAATTGTGTTGAATCGTTGCTTTTTTCCAAAAACTAGCGTTTTTTCTTTTGACACAATATCCGGGAGTATATTATTGCTATCATTTTCAGTCACTTACTCGTATATTGGAGCTGATGCTAGAAGGGACATTTCAAAAAGATACTGTTTAGCATACATCTTTTGCGAGTCTTGAGTTCAAACCCTGCCTGTGCATCTACAAATTTTGTCGGCCTCTTGTGAGGAATTGACAAATTCTTCAAGAATAATTCTTGCCATGAAAAGTTAATCTCAAATTAGCCGTTCGCATTCGGCTTAAAACTGTAGGTCCCCTCCATCCCTGACAACATTATTAGCACACAGGAATTGTTGAGAGTTGTAAGTCTCAACGGACTGTTGCGCCACTTAATTTATTTATTTTAGGTGCATTAAGGTACATAGTTTCTCTAAAAATACTAGGAATCACGACCCCTAAGAACGATGTGAATTTATAGCTCGAACAGTTTCCAGACCGATTAAAAGCCTATGGTGCGATGTCAAAACATATATTTCCAGTGTAAGACCAACCAACAAAAACAGGCTGGGATAACTTCCCATCGATGCCCGTCTGTCGGTTTTTTTTAAACTTTAATAAAGAATTAATAACAATATTTTAAGTAAGATGAAAACATTTGTAAGTCAATTGTTCTAAAAAATTAACTAAAAGTTAACAATATAATTTTGCATATGATAAAATAAGTTTGAATTCAGTTTTCGTTTCCGAGATTTTTAGTCGAAAATCTTACGACAACAACTAAATTTAGCACAGAATAAAATCATTTTTAAGTCAATACCTTAATTTATTCACGTGATATCAATAATAATCCAACATCAATTGTTACCTATTTTGTGCAGTATTTTTTGTTAATTTTAATTTTATAAAAAATGACTGTTGGATTTTTATTAAAATTTTACAGAATGTTAAAAACAATATTTGTTGTAAGATGAAATTATTTTAAAGCCAATATCTTTAATTGTTGACTAGATATTTGAGCCGAAAATCAATTTTTACCAACTTTTATCAATGTTTTTGTATAGATTTTTATTTTTTGTAAAAAAATGTTGATTTGATTTTTCTCAAAACTTTACCAGATGTCAAAAACGTAAGCCAGCGTTATTGGTTTGTGAGATATTTTGCGTCAACATTTTTTTTTTAAATTGCTATAGTAAGAAAACCACCCACTCAATTTTTTTGAAAGTCAGCTTTCGATGTTATTATCTGTAAAACAAAATTACTTTGATGTCGATATCTTCACTGGTTCTTGAGATATGGGACCTCAAAGCCGCACACACAGATATCTCCCTTGAAACTATGGATTTGGTTTATAAAGACCTTCGAACGTTGAGAAATGTCAACATTTTCAATTTAACAAATTGTAACAATAAATAACAATAACTTTCAATGGGAAATTAAAAATGCAACGGAAATAATATATATGTATGTACCACTTCAAAATGAAATAAAATGCATGACTGGGTCACAAAAAAACCTTAATTTTCAAAATGCTATAAATACAATTTTTCAGTTTTAGTTTAGAATATTTATAGTATGCAGTTATTTAGAACTTATCAATATACGTTTTATATTTCAATTTCGATGACCCATTTTCAAGATATCGAATTTGGAAAAAAAATTTGTAATATTTTTTTTTAAATCAAAAATAAAAACACCGACATTTTTGATCATCAAATAATGTTGAGACAGTATAAGAGCTTGTGCAGAAAAAAAAAATATTAAAATCGGTTGATTAGTTCTTGAGAAAACTTAAAAACAAAATAACGGTTCTATGGAGGGTACCCTTCTGGAGCAATACAATATTTTTTTTTATAATGAAAGAAACCAAATTAAGAAAACAAAATTAAAAGAAATTTAAAATAAAGTCTATATAGGTTTGTTTTTGAGAAAATTCGCATTTTCGATTTTTGAACCAAAAAAATGTGTAAGGTTTACTGTAATTTTTAGGCTTTAAAATGAATGATAAAAAACGCCTAACGCGAATCATCTCAAAACCGTAATTTCGTAATTTGAAGTCAATCGACCCAATGCTTTGAGCTGTAGGGGCCGCCAGGACAGACAGACGGACTGAATTGGGTGACTTTTTTCGACTTTTCTACCATCGTAATGTCATGTTTGATTAAAATCTCGAGTTCGAAATTTTTTACCAATGCAAAACTTTCCATATATGTACATACACATTTGTCGCAAGAAAGAATCAGTCGCCTCAAAAGGGTTGAATCTGAACAACTTCATAAAAATTAAAAAAATTTTAATTGTCAAGTTTGACATTTCTGATTTCTGATTCTGATTTCAAATCCACAAGCGGATTTCAATTCTTTTCACATTCATGACTGTCATTAGTTCATATGTAAGTGACGACATTAATTATTATAGTCCAGAACGCTTCTAGATTGCCAAACAAAAAATACCTACATACATAATTTTTTATAAATAACAAAGGACGTTTTATATATAACTGCCAACATTATTTTATGACTTGTAAGCAATCTTGGACATTTTGTTTGTTGTTTTATAACAAAAAATTCAAGTTCCTATGTAAAAAATAATAGTTTAGTTGTAGTTGTTTTGAGATTTGACAAAACTCTAAGCCTGAAGTCTTTTAGCAAGTATATATGTACATATGTAGTACCCCATCAAGTATAGGAATCTATGTATACTTCCTTTTTTTTAAAACAAAGTGACAACACTGCTCCCATCCCAATACAGCAAAGTGGGTTTGATTTTGATGCGGGGTGAAGCGAGAATGAGAAACTAAAAAAAAGAGTAAAGAAAGCGAAAAAAACAAGGTGATATATTAAGGACAATTGACATGGTGACGAAAACGAAAACGAGAACGAGAGATGAGGGTGAATTATATCAGGTGCCAAGGAATCTATCTCTAACAACACTTTTAAAATTATGATGGTACTCTCTTGGGGCTCACCTCTAAATAAATCTCATCATTTGGCCTAAAGGTGCTGTTGATTTTGTGAAACGTGATGTTATAGTGCGGCAAGGCATGCAAAAGCTTCGCAATCACAGGCACTTTATATTGATCCGTATATTCGTGATAGTCCCCCATTTTCGTCTTTTTTGTTTGTTTTTATTTAGGTTTTTGTTTAAGTGTTTTTTTTTTCTTTTGCTTCTTTCGTCCTGTACTACCTTCAACTTCTACTTGCATCAGCCGCTTGTACTGCAAGGACTATGTGTGTCAAGTGTTATCCTTGAGGTAACTTTGCCTAGACTCACAATCCACATTCGTGTCCTTAATTATTCATATTTCTTCTAGCGAAATGTTGAATTGTATGCCTTCTTTTTTTTCTTTAATTTTTGTTCTTCAAAGGATATTATATGGTTTTGTCAACAGGACAATACACAAACAAACTCACATCGATTAAACAAAACGGGAAAGAAAAATAAAACACACATAATTTTTTTTATTTTCAAAAAGGGCCGCGCAGAATGTAGCTTCTCTTGTCCTGATGAAGACTTTACTGCCGGTCGGTGGTGGTGGTTTTATTACGAACGAGTACGAGGAGTGGTATTGCATTTATTCCTGTTCATATGTGTGTATCTTGTATAGTCACATTGCATTTAGCCAAGAATGTGTATATTTTTTCTTAGTGGCAAGCGATGTATAGGTAAGGTAACTAGAAGGGGGAGACCGAGCGAGACGGACGAAAACAAGGAGGAGATGATGATGATGATTATTGTTATTATTCTACTATATCCTGGCCACCATATTAGGTAGTAGGTTGGTAGGTAGGTATACCGTGTATGAGACGCCTTGAAGCCTCAATTATTTGTTCTTGTTTCTGGAGTGTGTGTAGATTCCTTAATTTCCATCTTCATTATGATGATATCCTGGTGCAACGTTCCCCATTAAGAGAAAAAAAACACACACCTCTTGATAAAAACCGACAATGTTACAACAAAAGCACTCGAAAGCACCGACTTCCTTCTTAACAAAAAAAGGATTTTTTTCGTTTTTTTTCTTTGGTCCTGCTTGGAATACTACACGTCAAGGATAATTTAGGCAAATTCTCTGTTCCATACATATCCTTGAAACATTTTTAATTGTAATTACTTTTCGTTCGCGTCCTTCTCATATAGCTAAGCAGTTTTATAGATCCTGGGAACTGACTCGGTGTCCTTATGGCTAGTCGCTGATATAGGTTGATGGATAGGTATACTTTTCTTATTTTTGATAAGAGGTCCTTTTTGTAAGCTTTTAATTAAATAATAGATATTTTTCCGTCTACACTCCCACCACCATTTGGAATGTATCGGTGGGTGGGGGGCTGGTTGGATATGGGTATGCAGTGAGTAGCACAAGGATGCTTTGCTAAATCTCAGCTCCTCTCGAGATAGTGCAGCAACCTCCCATCCTTTACACACAAACACTTGCAGACATATGTATTTTATTGATTGAAGTTTTAAGTTTTTTTTTAAATTTATATTCCTGCCGTGCGTCCCGGCGGTGATGGTGGTCCTAAGGACTCTATTGCAATACACTCATACACTCGCATCAAGGATAAAAACGAGGATGATGAGAGAATAGTGTATAATGTAGAAGAAAACAGGGAGAACACAAACAAAAAAAAAAACTAAGTGAACCTTTTGAGAATGAGAACTCGAGAAATGAGAACTAGCAGAACAGCAGCACTAATGCAGGATGGGGAGGCGCAAAACTGTGACACAACACCACCACCCCATTTTATTTTTATTCTATTTCGTTTTCTTTTTGTTGCTTTTTGAATTTCTATCCTAAAGAAAGGACTCGGCGAACATTTTTTTTATTTGTCGTTTTTCTTTTTATTATTTTTTTCTGTTCCCTCGTTTATTTCTTGTACTTTGTCCCCTTCCTCGCGTTTACACCACCAGCATCGTCGTCGTCGTATCCACTAATATTATTCTCATCTTTAAAACCAACGGCACAGTTGCATTTCGTTTTTTTTCTTATTTGTATTATCAACAACGGCACAGAAAAAGGAAACGCTTTTCACGCATACACTAGGAGATCCTTGATTGTGGGCGGATGGGCTGGGATTTAATGGAAAAAGGAGCAAATTTTCACACAATTCGGTTTTTGTTTGAAAGGAATGAAAAAAACACTGAAAATCGAACTTTATCTTATATTAATTATGTGGCTGTGATCCTTTGGATAACATTTAATTTCTATTTTTCACTTAAGGATAATACACTAGCAATGCAAATAGAACAGAGAATTTTAATTCAGAGGGATACTTCTTTTTGTATATCACGTATTTAAATTCTTATTCAATTTATTTTGCATGTCTCATCAATTCTAGAACTTAAATTGTTTATGATTTCTCCCGAAAGGATATAAAGATCCTGGTTTTTTACTTAAAATATTGCTAACAAAATCCCTTCCGACAAACGAACCGTCCGCTGAACTGTGCAATTTGCGAAGACGATTGGAAAAATTATTTTTTCCTAGAACCCGGTCACACCCTCTAGTTTTTTTTTACCGACACAATGTATCTTCTCTGTGCTCTCTTTGGTCCTTAGAATCCTTTAAATTGATTGCTCCGATGTTCTCATATTTTTTGATGGGAGACAGCGACAGGCGCGCGCTGTTCTTGTTCGTTGTTAGAAAATGAGTCTGCTCATTTTTCTAATGCATTTTTCTAGTCAAATCGCTCGCCTCTCCCATTGTTGTTGTTGACTTTTGCAAGGGTAATGATTTCTCTCTTTCTCTCTCTCTCTCTTTTGAATGTTTGAGTTGATAGTAAAATTTACTCGCTTGCGCTCTGGGTTTATTTTCTATTTTTCTTTCTGTTGTAAATTGTTGTCCTGGTGATAACTTAAACATTTTCTTGTTGTTGTTTTTGTTTTGTAATCCACCCACCCACTAACACCCTAAACCGGGAAATGTTTTTACATGTTACACCCGCAATGGAAAAGTTTATTTTGTTGGTATTTGGGGATGAAGAATGCTTATTGGTATATGCGGTTTATTTATGTGTCGTAATTTTCTTTTTGTGAGTGGGTGCAGGAAAACGGACACTATGGTGCGATGTGTGAGACATCCGGGAAATGGAAGTTCATGCAAAAATATTGGATGAACCTTGTTCATTTTTGCGATGTTTTAAAATTTGTTGAGTTTTTTAAATGATATTTCCACGTTATTATTTAATTTGAACGGTCGCGAATCCATGACAGTAATGTTCAAATTGAGTTCCATTTCTATTAATTTTTAGTTGTTTTCATTTTATTTTAAATTAAAACGTGAATTGGTTTAAAATGTTGGTTAAATTTTGAAGAGCGGTTAAATTTTGACACTTAGTGTGGTAAAAAAAATGATTTAAAATGCATATTGGCAGCGTTTCTCAAGATGGAGGGGAAACTATAGTTGATTACATAAAGGAACTTCTGGAAACTTTATTGTAATAGGGTTTCAATGAAGCTAATCAGTTGTAGATTTTGTCTTAACTTTTTTTGAATTTACGGGCTCTCAAGGGGTTATTAATAACCTTTATATGTTTAAAGTTTAAACACAGTGCGAGGTTTAGGAAATTAGGGAAGGATTTAAGAGGAGATAACGGTCCATATTGGTCTTAAAATTTTGAATATTAAAATGGGAGGGAAAACAGAGTTCGGTAAAGCATTCCACATTCTCGATGAGTATGGTTAAAAAAAGAATTTCTATACTCAACACTACTTCAGCATTCCTGAAAGAGCGAAATTTCTGTAAAACAAAGAAAGATATGAAACATTGCGGCAGTATTCGAGTAATGTAAATGTTTCAGAACTACAATTCTATCGTCTATCATTTTCAAAGCTCTTTTTTTGATCCTATCTAACGGACTAAAAATTGTTTTAGGGGCACCTGCCCAAATATGCGAGTTGTTTTCAAGTTTTTAACGAATGAAGACTTTGTAAATTACAGCCAGATCAGAAAGGTTGAAAAATGTCTTGCATCGTCGGAAAAATCCTAAGAACATAGTAGCATTTTTGGGAATGTAGAATATGTGATCATTTTAAAAGTGGTGATTAGTGATTCACATACCGAGTACTGAAAATTGATAAGTTTCCTAGTTAGCGGCATCGGGGATGGGTTACGTTTTAAAGACAGGAGACAGCATTGAGTTTTTGAAGCATTCAATTCTACTTACTTACTTACTTATTCAATTCTATTCTACACAGTTCTTAATGAACTTATCATACGCCGCCGCCGCTGAAGTTTCACATCCGAAGGACAAGGATATGAATCTTAAAACGAATATGAAAGCTGAGGGTACTGTCGTCAGCGAAACAGTTTAATGGATTAGAACTGGTAGACAAGAGATCGTTTATGAATATAAGGAAGAGAGTCGGAGACAAAACGGAGCCCTGGGGGATACCAACATTTATTTTATGACTTTCAGATTTAAAATTATCCAATACAACTTGTATTTAACGGTGAGAAAGGTAGTTTCTAATCCAAAGAAAAAGAGATTTATCAATACCAAAAGCACGAAATACCTTTGAAATATCAAACGATGTAAAAATTTGTTCCACTCTTCGGTTAAATAAACCATCAAATCACTGGTAGACCTATTGATACGAAAACCATACTACCGGTCATTAAGAAGTTATCGTTCTTCGAGATATTTCTTAAGCTGTTAAATAATCAGCCTTTGAAAGAAGGAATATAAATGCTATGGAGGGGGGTAGGATTCGCCTTTTTTAGGGACAGGCTGGACAAGCGATGTTTTCCATCCACTCGGAAAAAGACCTTTAGAAAAGATGGAAAAACTTACGCAGTTGCTTTGCCAGCGTTGAAGAACACCTCTTTAGAACAGTAGGGGGGATACTATCCGGGCCAGCGGATTTGTGTATGTCAAGGTCTTTATGTACTATTACAACTCCATGAGTGTGAAAAAAGATTCGTCCCATAAAATCCTTTACGCTCTCAAGAACAGAAGGACTCGTGACACAGTAAACTATGCTGCAAGCTAATTGGCTTTACCAATTCAACTTAGGTACATATGTACATGTAGTATCCGTGGCATGATGGTTAGTGCATTGGACTGTCGTGCCAGAGGTCTTGGGCTCGATCCCTGCCTACGCCATCTAAAGGGTACTGCCTTTTGCGAGGAATTGACAAATTCTCCAAGAGTAATTCTTGTCATGAAAAGTGCTTTATCAAATTAGCCGTTCGGATTCGGCTTAAAACTGTAGGTCCCCTCCATCCCTGACAACAGTACTTGCACACAGGAATGGTTGAGAGTTGTAAGTCACTAGGCCCTAGTTCTCAACGGATTTGCGCCACCAAATTTATTTATTTATTAATTGAACTTACATAGGGAGTGCCATTGTCATTGCGCTGCACAAATGTATCAACTTTTAACCAATGGACCATTCAGGGGGGGTCATATAAGCCATAAAGCTCATACGGTTTAGTTGTATTCACCATAAAAGATGTTTGGTTGTTAAAAACAGCTAAAATCTTTGTAAAAATCTTAAAGGTTCTTACACAATTTAATAGACTTTAGTAATGCTTTAAATTATTTTAATAAGATTTTTCTTAGGGGAAGGGCAAATATTCAGTTTTTTAAGAAGAAAACCTTGAAAAAGAAATCGTAAATTTATATTATAGGAAAACAGCATTTTTTATTTTCTTGACACAAACTAAAGTTGCCTTTAAATTACTGAAACTCGCCATCGATTTCATCTAATTTTTGAATTAGTTTTTTTTTCGAAATTGATTATCAATTAAATAAAAACTTTTAAAATCGTAATAAATTAAAGAAATAAATTTAAAAAACTATTAGAGTCTTGGAATGCGCTCATGTAGGCCATATGTCGCCCAAATTAAATAGTTAGACCATACCTTGCTTGACAAGTGTTTTAAAAAAATCAAATAACTAAAATTGTCACTGTAGCACTTGAAATATGTAAATATAATAACAATATGTTATTCTAATGATGTCCGTCTCCTTAACAGAACATTAAGGAACATTTTTAAGTGTGTGATTAAAAGTCTGGATGGATCCACCCTTGAAAATATATATGTATGTACAGTACATATATGTTTTATTTCTTCTTAAAAACCTTACGTCTAAAATAACAACCTTTAACATCAGTCAAATATGGCCGCTTTCTCATTCGTCAGTGCTTTATCTTTTATTATTTATTTCGACCTTACCGAATGAATGTGGATACTCTTTTTATCTCCTCACTTGGCATAGTTTTACCTAATAGTATCCCTAAAGCTTACTGACAAGTCAGAATATTAACATATGAGACCTAACTTCATTCGGTAAAGTGCGGTAAAAGCTGATAACTGATACCAAACCACCGATAAGTGAGTTAGTTAGTCTCCAGGACTTTGTATATACAAACCATAGTACTCTCATGAGCAGAAACTTTTGGGGCGACCACATGCCGGGTCGTTGGCGTTGGGGTCGCGAAGTGGAGAAATTCATTAGAGCGAGAGGAAAATATTATTCTCATTTCCATAAGCTTACTTACTTACTTAAGGTGGCGCTACAGTCCGGGGCGGACCTGGGCCTCAACCAACATGCGTCTCCAGCCAGCTCGGTCCCTAGCTAGCTGTCTCCAGTTTCGCACGCCAAGTTGGTTGAGGTCTTCACCCACCTGCGTGCGCCACCTTAGTCTCGGTGTTCCTCTATTGCGCCGTCCCTCGGGATTGGATTCGCTCTAAATGACCTAGCCATCTAAGCCGTTGGACTTTAATTCTGTTAACTCGGACAGTGTCGCTGTACAGCCCGTACAGTTCGTCGTTATATCTTCTCCTCCATTCTCCATCTATGAGTACCAGACCAAAAATCACCCGAAGAATTTTTCTCTCTAAGCATCTTAAGACGCTCTCATCTTTCCTTGACAGGGTCCAGGATGGTGATTTTAGATGCTCGAGAGAGGACTTTACTACTCAATTGCCTTCTAAGTCCAAAGAAGCAGCGATTTGCAAGAGTTATTCTTCGTTTAATTTCAGCGCTGGTGTCGTTGTCTGTGTTTATAGCGGTGCCTAGGTAGACAAAGTCCTTAACTACCTCGAAGTTATAGCTGTCCATGGTGTCGTTTTGTCCAAGACGTCGTTGTTCAATGTCCTTTTTTGATGACAGCATATACTTGGTCTTGCCCTCATTGAACACTAAACCCATCTTCTTCGCTTCCGTCGCAATGCTCAAAAACGCTCCACTGAGATCACGCTTTGATCTTCCAATTATGTCAATATCATCTGCGTATCCGAGTAATTGGATGGCGCTTTGGAAGATTGTGCCTCTAGTCTTGACGGTTGAGTTTTGCACAATTGTTTCCAGAACGATGTTGAAGAAGTCGTATGACAGTGCATCGCCTTGTCTAAAACCTTTTTTGACATCAAATGCATCGGTGAGATCATTTCCGACCTTGATAGAGCAGCGTGCATTCTCCATCGTCGTTCTGCACAAACGGATAAGTTTGACAGGGATGCCAAAACTAGACATTGCTCTGTAGAGCTCTTCCCTATGGATGCTGTCATACGCGGCTTTAAAATAGATAAAGAGATGGTGGGTATCGATTTGAAGCTCCTGGGTTTTTTCCAAGATCTGCCGTAGTGTGAATATTTGGTCGATAGTGGACTTTCCTGGTCTGAAGCCACACTGATAAGGACCTATCAGGTTGTTGACGAACGGCTTCAGACGTTCACATAATACGGCAGAAAGGATCTTATATGCAATGTTAACGAGACTGATCCCTCTGTAGTTGGCGCAATTTAGAGGGTCTCCTTTCTTATAAATATCGGGCACACTATGCTGAGATTCCACTCATCGGTCATGCTTTCTTCCGACCATATTGTGCAGATGAGTTGGTGCATGCTCCCTACCAAGTCATCGCCTGCTGCTTTAAATAGTTCGGCAGCGATGCCGTCGTCAGCTCCAGCAGCTTTGTTTGACTTCAGTTTAGATATAGCTACTCGTATCTTCACTTCGTCTAGGTCGGGTAGGCGGAATTGTTGATTTGCGTCGCCTAGGTTGAGTGGTTCTATCTCCCTTACAGCGGAATTCGGTTCGTCATCGCCGTTATATAATTTGGAGAAGTGGTCTTTCCATATTCTCAACATAGACTGCGGTTCTACTACGATGTTCCCCTGATCGTCTTGGCAGGCTTCGGTTCGTGGCCGGTACCCTTGGGAGGTTTTTTTTTACCTTTTGGTAAAATTTACGAACCTCATTCCTGTTGTGACATCTCTCTATCTCCTCAATCGCGCACTTCTCGTGCTCTTTTTTTTTCCATCTAAGAAGCCGGTGTTCCTCTCTCCTCTTCTGCTCGTAGAGCTCGCGAGCAGCTCTGGTCCTTCTGTGCAGCGCCGTTTTGTACGCCTCTTATTTCGCTGCGTGCGCTTGCCGGCATTCGTCGTCAAACCAGGGGTTTCGCTGTTGCAGACGTGTAAATCCTAGCACTTCAGAGGCGGCATCTCTGATGGCTGCAAGGCAATGTTGCCACTGGTTTTCAATGCTTAATGCAGGCAGCATAGGACTCCTTAAGAGGTTACTAGAGACTCGATCGGAAAAGGACATGGCAGTCTATTGCGATTGTAGCCGTCTTACGTCGAAACTTCTCACAGTACTTCCTTGTTTTGGCTTGGACCGGGATATCCGTAGCCGTACCTTGGCTACAACGAGGTAGTGGTTCGAGTCAATGTTAGCCCCTCGGAAAGTTCGGATATCCTGTATACTGGAGAAGTGTCGTGCGTCGATCGCAATGTGGTCAATCTGGTTGACAGTTGATTGATCAGGAGGTTTCCATGTCCCCTTGTGGATATTAAGATGTGTGAACTGCGTACTAGCTACCAGAACGTCTCGCCCCGCAGCGAAATCGATCAGCCTGAATCCGTTGTCGGAGGTGGTGTCGTGCAGGCTGTATCTCCCGATTGTGCCACCAAAGATATCTTCTCTTCCTAGCTTGGCGTTAAAATCTCCTAAGATAATTTTAATGGCATAGCCAGGGCACTGCTCATAAGTCTTGTCCAAGAGCTCGAATAATATGTCTTTGGTGTCTTCATCTTTCTCCTCTGTTGGGGCATGCGCGCATATTAGGCTTATGTTGGCGAATTTAGCCTTGATGCGGATTGTCGTGATGCGCTCGCTCACACTGTTGAAACTCAAGACGTTTTGGCTGAGTCTAGTTCCAAAAACAAATCCACACCAAAATAGACGCTGTCTTTGTTCTCGGTAGCAGTCGCCGTAGTATACATCGCAGTCTTTTAGTTTGCGTTTTGCCCGGTCTATCCCATCGCACTTCTTGGATGGGGGTAATATCTGCCATCAATTTGTAAAAGCTAAGCTTATAAACAAATAAATATATCTATCTATCTATCTATATCTGCCTTGCAGCAGTTTAGGGCTTCCGCTAATTGTTCGGCTGCACGTGGTCTGTTAAGGGACCTAACATTCGACGTACAGATCCGAAGTTCGTTGTCCTTATTTCGTTTGCTTGGGTCGTCAACAGTGAATCCGAGGCTTGTAGGTGCTTCGCAACTAGAAGATTTTTACGTGGTCAGGAAGTCACCCCGACGCGACGGCACAACCCCCAACCTGGAGGGCCAGATCCTTAGTATAACACTAAGTACTTCAACCTTACTGGAACTTTAGACGCCACTGTTGATTCCATCTCGGAAATTCCTCCGCTGCCGTCTGGATAAGGAGAGGTGCCTTAGTGGAAACACCTATCCCCCCTATCTCGTTTGGTGCCCCAACAACTTTCCACTGGGGTTAGAACCCAATCTCCAGTTAAGGTACTAGGCACCTGATGTTCACCGCGGGGAGGTGAGAGTAGGAGTTGATACACAGAGGTGGGTTTTGAGAAAAACCTGTGGACGCTTGTGTCCTTTTGAATGCACATGTCTACCATTTCCATAAGCAGCCAGCAGAATAAGGGAGATAATTAATTTACCACCCAAGAAGTTGTTTTCATATACAAAGATATAATTCACCTCAAACTGTTTTCGAATAGTCAAGACAAAAACCACATGGTCTAAACATTGTGAATTGAAATTATATTCACAATCATCTCTACATCTTACACCACATAGCAGTCTCTTTTCGTCACACTATTGTTTCCAACATTCCAATTCATACCGCTGTCTTCGCACCTTGTTTTGATTTTCCAGAATCTGTCAAATATCTGACATTTGCCGTCCGCTCGCTGCTCACTGCAGAAAATCCGACAAGTTCACCCCACAAGTCAAGTGTATTTTTTCGCTCCCAAAAATAAGGATTTTCTCATCAATTATTATTCATTAGAAATAGAAAACTAAAATCATTTTTATTTTGATTCAAAAGTGCCGAGAATGTTAAGTGAATTATGAAGCGAAAGTAAACCCCAAAAAACCTCGCGTAATAATTCGCGAAACACTCCGATAAAATAAAAAAGCAATATTTCCAAGTAGTGCCATCAATAGATCTTCATACCTATCTACCTAAAATAAGTCTTAAGTTATGTATTAAGTGAAGAATAACCCACCGCAGCAGCAGCAGAAGGACAGGAGCACATCACATAATATAATTAGATCGAGTGTTTGTTTCTATTCACCAATTGATCCATTGCATTGCATTGTGTGAACAAATACTTAGTTTAAGTGCATTTTCCATTTCAATTAATTGAAATAAAATAATAAAACGGAAAATAATCCAAATCTAGACTAAATAAACATAAAGGTTTCCGCTTCAATGAGCATCACATTACAATGGTCGTATCGTCCGAAACAAAGACCAGAAGCACCCCCACCAACCTCACCAACACCGCCACTACGACCACTACGACTCCTAACCCAGCCAACAAATCCACAAACAATCCCCATTATGGATTCTCGACCAAGGCAGCGCTGGCCCGACTCCACGATGATATCTTCCAAGTTGTCCTTTGCTATGAATCCAAGTACAATCAGGAGAGGTAAAAATAAACTTAATTCATATTCTTGTGTACCTACTAATTGCCAGACAAATAAACAATGCGAATTCTATAGAATCGGTCGTGTCAGGGTCATTTTTATCATAACAAATAATTTGTGGATAAAGATATACCTACACACATATACATACATATAAGTATGTATACTTATCTAGAAGATAAAAGATAGGCAGATAGTTTTGTTGTTGCTGTTGTGATATAAGGAGTAAAATAAAGGCCGACAACGGCAAACGGCAACGCAAATGCCTGACGCACCGAGACAAGAATATTTGTATTAAAAACTTTTTTCTGTTGTTCTCATGGCCGCATCTGAATATTGTAAGACCTTGGGCGCTGTTTAAACTATTAACCTGAAATAATTAATCTGCATCACATATTCTTTTCATACTTTTGTTTGTTAACTGGGGGTACCTACTTAATATGTGTATCATGCACAGCTGTGAGTTCTAAAAGATAGGACTGAAGTTAAGCTTCCTGAATCTTGTTGATAACGAGAAAATGCTCTGAATTTATTTTGCTGGAATTGCTATTAAGAGTGGATTGAGTAGAGTAGATTGTTTATGTTGTTTATGTATTCTATAAATTAAATTTACATCTAATTTATTAATTTGATATCTTTAAAGCATGGCATTATACTATTATTAATAAATTATTTTTTCTTATTCCAAAGTTACAATTACAATTTAAATTATTAGAAGTTTCCAAGTGCTATTTTTTAACAGTTGAAAAGTACAGGAACCTCAATTTCATTAAGATGTTGTATCGTGAGTTCTTCTGATAAAAAAACTAGTCCAAAAATATCTTCCCTTTCCTTCAAATTACATAACTAACATAGCAAGGGTAATTCTTCCAGATGGGCCCATGGAGGATAAAGAGTTCACCTCGTAATCTTAATACCGTTGATATTTCTTCCGTTGTGTTGGCATCATGTGTTTGAGATTATGGTTTAGCTTACTGTATATCACTCTGTATATTTATTCTTCTACTTCAATCTTAGTCCCTCATTCGTAGTAGACATCAGTTTCTAAGGTCATGACTTCGCATTTAAGCATTAAAGTGGTAGTCGGAAGATCCTTTTGATAAAGAGTCGTACAAAATTTGTCTACAGTTTCATATTTTTTACTACTCCAAAAGTGTGCTGCATAATAGCAATGTTGACTCAGCTACTGATTCAAATATTTTATATTTGTTGCTATATCTATATGCCTATCATTGAAAATGTTTCTCCATGCAATTTTAGTTGTGGTTTTTGATTTTTAAAATTTTTCTGTCAGATGACTTTTCGCAATGTTGTTTTTTGTAATTAAAAAGAATAAATACTTGTATTCACTTACAACTTCGATTCTCTAGTTGTTATATGTCCAATATTCTCGTCTATTTACTCTTCCGCTTCCCTTACGAAAAACCATTACTTTTGACTTTTGTAGATTGACAACTTGTTTCCATATTTTTCAATATGCATTAAATTTGTTTATCATAAGTTGCAGTGATTCCGGTGAATATGCAAAAAAACTACATACATATGTGATATCATCAATGAAAAGTGTAAATGTGCTCGTGCTTAACATACAACCTTGTCTTAATTCTGTGTATCAAACCATTCCGAAATGTTTCTCTATCCTATACAGCTGCAGGTCCTGGAAAACCCGTCCAAACTTGAATGACATCCCCATTCCATATAACTTGTACATCAATGAGTTCCGGTCTATTGTGTCAAATACTGCTTTAAAATCCATTCTTATTTTGGTTTAAAAAGTAATCGACAATGCTTTTGAGAACAAAGCTATTGTTTATGGTAGAATATCCTAGTTTTAAATCAGCTTAAGATTCGTTCAGAAGTTTCTGCGACTCCATCCACAATCTAAGTCGATCTTGCAATATCGATATAAATATCTTGTACGATGAATTTAAAAACGAAATTCCTCCACAGTTCGTAGGGTCCCTTTTACAGCCTTTTTTATGGATGGGAATTATTATTGCTTATTTAAACTCACTTGGTATAACTCTTTCGTTAAAAATGTCATTAAAATTTGTCGTTATTTTGTTTATCAGCCGTTCTTATAAGACTCCGCAGGTATGTCATCCGAACCAGTAGCTTTACCATCTTTTAGACGTTTAATGGATGCATAACCGTCACCTTTTACCATTAATTATTACAATAAATATTATTCGCATATAAAAGATATATAAAGTGGTTCCCACGAATAATCGGAAAAAGAAAATGTAAATTTTTGAAAGGGAAATTTTATAAGAAGACTTAATCATCATTTTAAAACATATTTAAGCTTAAATTAAGTTTAAGTAAAAAGAAATCTGAATTTCAAGTTATTAATTAGCGTATGAATAGCAACAGCAAAAAACAAAAACTCCTTAATTTAACCTCTCACACATGATCGGACACTCACTGTTTTTGCACTGTAGTACTCGTAACTACATATGTATGTAACTGAAATTTTTCCCATCAAATGGCAGTTTTATTATTAAGTAGTTTCCTGCTCCACGTTGAAATGACATCAAAAAGAAAACAAACGTCTTTTGAATTTCTAAAAATTGGTTTTGTTGCAAGCCAGGAAGGTAAATCAGTACAAGTCCATTACATAATTTCATGAATTAGGAACGAAAATAGGATTCATAATGTGAGCAGAAAAGTAAAAGGAAAGAAGCTGGAGACGTACGATAAAAAGCTACTTTTTAGGCTAATCAAATAAAATCCCTTCTTATCTTCAGAATCTTTTAAGATTGTTTTGCAAGAGACCACGAGTAAAAAAGTCATCAGCAAAACTGCACTAAGGTGATTCAAACACAAAAAAAGTTGCTGACCTTAATTACGACTTGATTAATTTGCTGTTTAATGGCTTAAATTGTAATTTTGGATTATTTTAAAATTAAAATATGTTTAAATGTTACATAAAGTAGTTATTAAGTTTTTCACTCTCCTTACATTTTCTTGGAGAAAATGAATTGCTAGAATGTATATTTCACGCGTCAGATAATATCTAATAAATTGTGAAATATCTATGTATAGTCTTTGTTACATATGTACATAACATACAGTGAACCAAAAAAAAAAGTTGTACAGTCGATTTTCTTTTGTTAAAATACAATTATCTATGGAGTTAATTGCAATAAAAAAACAAAATACTTACCAAAAATAGGGATTTTTTAACCTCCAGATTAAGTAAAACACATTTTTTTAAATAAATTATTTTAATAAAAAAAAACAAATTCAATGTTATTTTCTTGCTAACATCTAGATATAAAAAACATAATTTTAAAATAATTGTTCACCCCGTTCCAAAGACTAAAATAAGAATGATCCCAGTTTTCTCGGCAAGTAATATTTCAAAAACCTGAAGTTAGACATTAATTTTGATGTCGGATTTGAATTAAAGCCTATTCGAACAGTGCAATGGTTTTGCCAGTAAGAAAACCTTGTCGACCAATGTTATGTATGTATAATCTACGTTGTATTTAAAAACTTTTATTGTAGATTTTTTGGTTGAGTTGAAGGAAATAATTTGATTAATCTTTTTGTGTTTTAAGCAAACATAGAACACGCCTATAATAAAGTAACAAATAACAAATAGCTCACGCCGACCCTGGTCATTTGTGTATGTGGTGCGATTATTTTTGGAGGAGCCGAGTCGGTGCCGCTCGCTTCCTCTGCTCTTGTTGTCCCAGAGCTATTGCTTTGCCAAATTCAATTGTCAGACAAAAAATAAATTAAGCTGTGAAACCCAAAAATAAAACTGGAGCATGTTAATGTGATGATTTTTGAATGAAGCCAGTTTAGACAGATTATTTATTGAATTTATTATAACTCAAAAACGAACACACAAACAAAGAGAAACAGAAACAAAATCCCTGACATTGAACTAATACACAATGTTCTTCATATTATTATGAAAAAGCTTATTATTTTCTTTAATAAAGTTAATTAATCAAAATAGAATTATTTATTTATATAACATAGTTCCTTACATCTGTACAAATAGCAGAATTAGACTAGGTATAGGTACTGATGGCTGTTAATTATTTTTGTTCCAAATTTTTGAGTGTCATGCGGATTTTAAATAAGAAAAGCACACACCTTACCTAATGCCGGGGAAAAATATTTAAAATTTAAATAATGAACAAAATGTGTGTGATAGTTTTTCTAATATGACATGAACTTAAAATAGAAAACTACCTGTTTGCATTTGTTTGTTGTTGTTGCATTTTTTTTATTTGCACCTGGTGTTGTTCAATATTGAGTGAGGGTGAGGATAGTTAAGGATTCTAAAAGCGAAATGTATGTATGTATATATTAATTTATAGTACAATTAGTTTTATTAAAATAGGGGTTGGCTCAATGCTGGTCTCCATATTAATTTAGTTGACAACCAAGAGAACAGAAATAACCTTGTTTTCTTTTCCAATAAAATTTGTTTTGTAATAAAAGTAAGTTAGGTACATAATAAACAATGTATACTTGTGTATAACGGTGTTCGTTGCTTCCAACACAATTTATTTTACTAGATAATAATGCCATGGGAAATGAACTCCGTAAATACTATTCAAAGTTGTAACCGATTTCATTTTTTATAAAGAAATAAATAAATTATTCGATGTATAAATGCTAGTTGGTTTGTTGACATTCTAGAAAAATAATTGAGCTGTCAAGTTGACAAGGTAGGGATTAGGAAATTCGGAATAGGGATGCGGAAGATAGGAAAATGTAGTAGATTTTAAAGTAGGAACTTTAGCAACACACTCAGAGAAATTGTGAGAATGTTGCCAAGTTAGCAAGCTCAGAGCATAAGTCATTGGGAAGATTTTAATTAGAAAACTTTCTCTCAGTAGAAAGTAAGAATGAGAAAAACTCACACTATGCAGGAAAAACGTTTTAACTGAAAATATGGTTTTTTGTATGAGCCTGGGAACAAAGACCTTTGTAGGTATGGGTCAGGAACAAAGGAATAACAGCGAGCTTTCGAGGGTTCCGAGGTACATGGTTCCATTGTTCAAAAGTCTAGTTAAGTCTTTTTCCTTTGGGACCATAGCAACGACAAGTTATTCAGTTTTTAAAGTTAAAATTTGAATCTATATACGTATATAGAAGAGACCATATAGAAGTTTAAATCTAAATCGAATTCAAGATTAAAAAGAAAAAAGGAAAAGACGGTATACGTCCATCATAGAATATACATATATTGAAAAAAAAGTAGTTATACAAAAAAAGAAAGTGAGGTAAGAAACCGGAAGTGAAAATTTGTAGTTTTTTTTTGTTAAAATGATATTTTTTAAAAACAGGCATTTTCACTCATTGAATTTGGAAAGCCTAAAATTCCCTCTACTGGTCCTTAGGGACTTGAAGTGGCTTATCGATAACAGGCGATCAGAAAATTAGTTGGGAGCTAATTATCGTTAAACAGGATTACCAGGTTATTAAGTAACCTGGTAGAAAACTAATAAATTATCAATCAACTATTAATCAATAGAAAAGATAGCTGAATTGGTTAACACGCCGTTTAGAAGTTCAACAAGCTAGGGGTCTCGAGTTCAAATCCAGCTAGCTGCAATTCCTTTTTTTTATATACATATATAATTTTAAAAATTTCATTGATTAAATTTTTTTAATGTGCAAATTAAAGTAAGAGTGTAAGAAAAAGTATGAAAAAGTAAAGTGTCGCAATATTAAAAGAAAAAAAATAGAAAAACAAACTTAAAGTGTTTTAAGACAAAAGAAATTAAAAGTGTTATATGAAATCTCGCGTGAGGTAAAATAAAACAAATAGATCCATAGCTAAAACGACTTCAACGCCGATCAACAAGCAGCAGTGGTCACTTCTTCTTCGTTTTCGGTAAGTCCTTTAACAATTGTTTTATACTTGAAAATATTGAACTTACGCTAGATTACAAAATAATACTTATATAATAATTCATATATCGCGTATTTAAACCCATCTCGGAAAATTGAATACGGGACTTAATATAAACCTTTCTACATACATTTTTTTTGAACTCTTATTCTAATTTTTATTTAAATTTATGAAATAAACTTTTCTTTCATTTAAAAGAAGCATAAATGATACATAACTTAAAAACTAAGTAAAAAAATGAATTTTGAAGAAATAAATAATGTATATTTGTGAATTTAAAATGAAGTGGTAAAATTTTTTTATTAAGAGATGAGTGGGAGGAAACTTGAAAGATGAAGAGAGGATAGAAAAGGACACCAATATCAAGGGTCGTCTAGGCGAGTATGACGACAAGGAGGGAGGGTATAGACATATTTCTCGCGTACCTTTTAATACCTATAGGTACCCTAGACTGGTATGATTTTTTTTGTGACGATTAGGAGGTCGAAGAACCACCCCAACCGACGAGCTACAGTGGTACCAGCATACCAGCACCGACCTTAAGCCAACAAAGTCGTTACAAAATGGCGCCCATAACGTGTTGCCGCTATCAGTGATAGCGAGGCTAGATACATTTTTTTTGAGCCACATCAAGTTTTTTTACATTTTTAATTCTTAATAAATTTTATTAACATTTCTTTTCTTTACAATAGTATTTTTTTTTAACAATTTGAAAGGCCAGTTTCATTTAATTTGAATTTTTTGTGAGTCCCGATGACTCGAAAGTACGTTTTGGTATCGGTTGCCACCGGAAGTTTAAATTAACATAGCAGTTTCAAAAAAACAAAACACAAGAAGGAACTTAAGGTTCGAGTCTTTGATAAATCAAAGATTGGTTTTTAAAAGACCGAATAAATTAGCCCTTGCTTGGAGATTTTGTTGGAAGTAGACTGGAGGAAGCGAAAGCGACCTCTAAAGTGCTTCCAACAGAATACTCATCTTAAACTTAACCAGGATAAATCACTTTTGCCAGAGTCATCGCAGATGAAAGGTTCGTCCGTTGGTGTCCTGGAAAAGAGATTTTATCGGAATATTAATTTGTTTATAGTTTCAGATACATACCACTAGAATACTTAATTTTTTTTCATTTTGGCTCGTAGAACAATGGTGTCCTTTACGTCCTTTCAACACATCTTTTACAGTGAAGTCACACTCATCTCTTTAAATTTTATGAACGTTTCTGAAAAAGAAATCCAAATAATTATCAGTTTATAGATAATACTTTTAAAATAAATTGTTTAATTTAATAATCATTCAAGTGATTAAAATATAATTGTATCGCACAGCGACACAAAATTATTTTGAATTTTAATAAGTTTTGCAAGCCTGCTGGAAGAGAACACCTAATTTTGAAAATTAAAGTCGATTTTTTTTTGAATTAGCAATAAAATTTTTCTTTTTCGAAAACTAGGAGGCTCAATAGCATGAGCCAGGAAAATCCCAGAACAAGTATAGCTAGTAGTTGGAATAATCTTCGAGCTATATCGGAAGCAACTTTCGAAGAGTTTGTAAGGCGGTTTAATACTACAATTGACCGATTCAATTTAGACCATTCGTTAGATTTTTCGCGGGAGTTGAATACGATAATCTCAGATAATAGTCCTGAAATGTCAAACAATAGGGAATCGGTCCAAGGGGTAGTGAATGAAGGCGCTAATCAAGAAAACAATGCCTTACAGGATAATGACAATCTTAGTAGACGGCAAGAAGAAAATATAGATAGGGCCCGCACGATGGATCAAGAAGACCTACTCGATAGGATAGATCGAAGTTTGCTGGACAATCAAATGCGAGTTTTCCAGCAAATGAAAGAATTTATGGAAGGCGTCAATAAACGCTTAGATAGTTTTGAAAGAATTCATAATGTGCAAGGTACTACAGGCGCACCGATAAGCGGTTCTTCGTCTCACGAGAGACAGACCAGTAGAACGCCGTTAGAAAACCAATTTGCTAATTTGTCTGTGAGCAATTCCAATGCCATGGACAAATGTCGTCTAGATCGCTGGAATATCCAATACGATGGATCTTCAAACATTGGAGAATTCTTATTTAAAATTAAACGCATGCAAAAGTCTTCGGGGTATTCTGACGAGCAAATCGTTGCAAATTTGCATGTCCTCTTAAAGGACAACGCCAATAAATGGTATTGGAGATACCTGAAAAAGAACACTGAAGCTAGTTTGGAGGAAGTCAAAGCAGAGATGCGTAGGGAGTTTGGTCGACCTGAGGGTGACGTCGACATTTACATGCGACTACTCACTCGGAAGCAAGGCTTTAAAGAATCTTTCGACGAGTATTACAACGCAGTCGTCACAATCAATGATCTTATGAAAGAGCCGTTTGACAGCAAAAAGTTGATAGATGTGCTCAGAAATAACGCGAAGGATAAGCTTGGGGAAATTTTGTTGTCTTCGGATGTCAAAACTTTGGAGCAACTAAGGTTAAAAGCTAGACAGGTAGAAAAATTCCTAGCCAAAAGATGTCCCAAGACAGTACACGAGGTAGTATTGGAAGAAGACGATAAGTCGGAAGTTAGTAATGAAGAAATTTCCGCTATCCTTCACGGAAACCGAGCAAGCAGCACTTTTTGCTGTTGGAACTGTGACGATAAAGGGCATTCCTTTTATAACTGTCCTTCTCATACGAGGAACTTGTTTTGTTTTCTTTGCGGGGCGAAGGGAGTTTCCACCCCTGAGTGCAACAATAAGCACTCGGAAAACTTTCGTCGGGACGAAAAGAAGGGCGGGGAGAGTCGTCCCACGAAAAGTTTTGCAGGCCCTTCCAAACAATAAATAATAATAAAAGTATACTCACTGAAAGAGAGTCGCATTCCAAGCAACACCTAGGAAAAAACGGCGTCAGTGAACCATCCATAATAACTTCAAACACAGATTCAGTCCAAACTTTAAACAAATTTGAAAATCAAGAAATCCCTAGCCATCCAGTTCTCCATTTCTCACATAAATCTTTACATGAACGAAAGTTAAATTATGCAAAAGTCAGAGCTAAAATATTTGGTAAGAAAGAAACTTTAGTGAGCAAAAAAATTCAAAAGTGTAGAGACCGATACAAGAATCGTAAGACTTACCGTAAATTAATTGTAGAGTCAGTAATTTCGTTAGAAGACGATGGTAGGATGTACGTTAACGTACTTCTTAACGAAGAACCTAACTTCGCTCTGTTAGACAGCGGTGCATCAATTTCAGCTTTGGGCAAAAATTGTTGGGACTTAGTTGAAAGAATTGGGGCCAAGGTTAAGCCTTATAGAAATCAGGTCCGCACAGCTGATGGTAGTTCACACGACATTGTCGGGTATTGTGATATTGTCACCAAACACAATGGCCTCTCAAAAACTCTTTGCTTCTATTTAATCCCGAACTTAACCCAAAACGTATACTTGGGAATGAATTTTTGGCGAGAGTTCAACTTAGTTCCTCAAATCAATGAAATCGTCTGTGATGCTCATGATCAAGAGAAGGAATCCGACTTCAAAGAAGAAGCAGAGTTGGTTGAGTTATCTGCGGAACAAAGAGCTAGATTAGAATCGGTTAAAAGAATGTTTCCCAACTTTGTTGAGTTAGGTTTAGGAAAAACTCACCTAGGTCTTCACGTTGTCGATACAGGGGACGCAACGCCAATCAAGTCCCGGCATTACCCTTTGTCTCCGGTTCGGCAAGAAGAGGTGTACAAAGAGTTAGACCGCATGCTGGAATTAGACGTTATCGAGGAGAGTAACTCTCCGTGGTGTTGCCCATTGGTTTTGGTTAGGAAGCCTGGCAAAGTTCGTCTATGTCTTGATTTTAGGAAAGTTAATGCGGTGACAGTTAAGGACGCCTACCCGATGCCACACGTAGACGGTCTTTTAAGTCGCATCAAGGATACACATTTTATCTCAGGTATAGATCTCAAGGACGCGTATTGGCAAATTCCTTTGGAGGAACAATCACGACCAAAAACGGCTTTTGCGGTTCCCGGTAGACCACTCTACCAATTTAAGGTTATGCCTTTCGGTCTAAGCAATGCTGCTCAAACCTTATGCCGCACTCTTGACAAAGTCTTGCCATCGCGCCTGAGAGAAAATGTGTTCCTATACCTCGATGACCTCTTAATATGTACCGCTGACTTCGAAAGTCATATTAGTATCTTAAAAGAAGTAGCATCATGCTTACGCCGGGCGAACCTAACCATAAATCTCGATAAAAGTAAATTCGGCATGCGGGAAATAAAATACTTGGGGTACATAGTGGGACAAGGAACGTTGAAAACAAACCCAGAAAAAATCGAGGCGATGGTAAATTTTCCTGCACCTAACTCACAAAGGCAAGTGCGACGATTCTTAGGTCTCACGGGGTGGTATCGTCGCTTTATAAGAAACTATTCGGAATTAGCAGCACCACTTACGGATTGTCTTAAGAAAAAGAAATTTGAATTCAGTGCCGAAGCGCTTAACAGTTTCAACCAGCTGAAAGAAGCTCTCTCTTCAGCCCCGGTTTTGAGTCAACCTGATTTCAAAAAGCCATTCGTCATTCAATGCGACGCTTCGTCAGAGGGAATCGGTGGAGTTCTTTTTCAACTTGATGAGAGTCTGAATGAACGGCCGATCGCGTTCATGTCTAAGAAACTCAACAAAGCCCAAAAAAATTACACAGTGACTGAATTAGAATGCCTTGCTGCAGTCTTGAGCATAAGGAAGTTTCGTGCCTATGTTGAGGGATCACCTTTCAAAGTGATAACCGATCACTCAAGCCTTAAGTGGCTCATGTCACTCAAAGATTTGAGTGGAAGGTTAGCTCGGTGGAGCCTTGAACTACAAGGGTTCGACTTTTCTATCGAGCACAGAAAGGGTTCACTCAATGTAGTACCTGACGCTTTGTCGCGAGTAGACATGGAAGGCATACTGATTCAGCCATCCGAGGTAAGTTGTGAAGAGATCTCAGCAAATGTAATAGGAGAAGAAGTAGACTTGAACGCGGACGATTTTGACTCGGAGCAATATTCCAAGTTGAGAAAGAACATCACCGATAACCAAGAGTCCTTACCGGACCTGGTCGTATCGGGCAAGTATGTATATAGGCGCGTTCGGTTTAGAACGGGAGAATGTGGAGAAGAGGATTCCCGGTGGAAGCTTTGGCTCCCGGATTCCTTAACTAAACAAGTCATACAGATGTCGCATGAAACTAGATTGACTTTACATAGTGGGTTTAGTAAAACGTACGCACGAATTCGCGACAAGTACTATTGGCCAAAAATGATTTTGGACATAAAAAGATATGTTAATGATTGCGACCTTTGCAAAACTGTAAAAGCTCCCACTGTAACTCTTCGTGCTCCAATCCAGAACCAGACTATAACCGAAAGGCCAATGCAGAGGTTATTTATAGATCTCTTAGGCCCTTATCCAAGGACAAAACGAGGGAATATTTACATACTGATAGTGTTGGACCACTTTACAAAATTTGTCTTTTTGACGGCTTTGTCAGTAGCTACCTCGGCTAAAATAATTAAGTTTTTAGAATGCGATGTCTTCCATCAGTTCGGAACGCCTGAAATATTGCATTCAGACAACGGCCGACAGTTTGTTTCGAAAGAATTCGCTAACTTCTTGAACGCTTATGGGGTCAAACACCAGAAAACTGCTTTGTATTCACCGCAAGCGAATAACTCGGAAAGAGTGAATAGAAATATCCTCAGTAAACTAAGGATACTCATTTCCAAGGAGCAGAATGACTGGGACTTACAATTGTCAAGCATAGCGTGTGCATTAAGATCAGACGTGCATGATTCAATTGGGTGTCAACCGTATTTTGCACTTTTCAATCAAAATATGATTACGCACGCCTCGACTTATAAAATTCTACGGAATTTAAATTCGTTAAACGATCACGATACAATGTATTTACCGAAAGAAGCTAAAGTAAGTCTGGCACATCACAAAATTAAAACTAATTTAGATAGAGCATTTCAGAAATCTAAAAATACTTACAATTTACGAGCAAAGCCGGTCCTGTTTAAGGTCGGGCAAGAAGTGTTCCACCGCAACTTTGCTCAAAGCAAGTTTGTGCAAGGCATCAATGCTAAATTGCTGCCCAAATTTCTGAAATCCAGAGTTAGAAGAATCGTTGGCTCGTGTATGTACGAACTTGAAACCTTAAAAGGAAAACCCATAGGGATTTTTCATTCTAAAGATATCCGACAATAACCTGAAAAGAAAACAAACTTTTCACAAAGAATGTCTTATCATTTCTATTATATAAAAAAATACTTATCTGATAGTAGCCCGGCATGAGACATCAGGGAGTTAGGTACGGCTCCCACGTTAATTCTAATTTAGGCATTAGTCAATGAATAAAAAAAAACACGGCGACCGAATTTGCGTTAGAGAATGATGTAGTTCCAAACTATTTGCTAGCCGCACTTGAACGTTAATATGCCACTTATTGAACACAAATTTTACACTCGTGGGTTCGTATGCATAGTTTCCAACAATTTATTGTTAGAAACCAGCATAGCCCTGTAACCGATTTCATTTTTTATAAAGAAATAAATAAATTATTCGATGTATAAATGCTAGTTGGTTTGTTGACATTCTAGAAAAATAATTGAGCTGTCAAGTTGACAAGGTAGGGATTAGGAAATTCGGAATAGGGATGCGGAAGATAGGAAAATGTAGTAGATTTTAAAGTAGGAACTTTAGCAACACACTCAGAGAAATTGTGAGAATGTTGCCAAGTTAGCAAGCTCAGAGCATAAGTCATTGGGAAGATTTTAATTAGAAAACTTTCTCTCAGTAGAAAGTAAGAATGAGAAAAACTCACACTATGCAGGAAAAACGTTTTAACTGAAAATATGGTTTTTTGTATGAGCCTGGGAACAAAGACCTTTGTAGGTATGGGTCAGGAACAAAGGAATAACAGCGAGCTTTCGAGGGTTCCGAGGTACATGGTTCCATTGTTCAAAAGTCTAGTTAAGTCTTTTTCCTTTGGGACCATAGCAACGACAAGTTATTCAGTTTTTAAAGTTAAAATTTGAATCTATATACGTATATAGAAGAGACCATATAGAAGTTTAAATCTAAATCGAATTCAAGATTAAAAAGAAAAAAGGAAAAGACGGTATACGTCCATCATAGAATATACATATATTGAAAAAAAAGTAGTTATACAAAAAAAGAAAGTGAGGTAAGAAACCGGAAGTGAAAATTTGTAGTTTTTTTTTGTTAAAATGATATTTTTTAAAAACAGGCATTTTCACTCATTGAATTTGGAAAGCCTAAAATTCCCTCTACTGGTCCTTAGGGACTTGAAGTGGCTTATCGATAACAGGCGATCAGAAAATTAGTTGGGAGCTAATTATCGTTAAACAGGATTACCAGGTTATTAAGTAACCTGGTAGAAAACTAATAAATTATCAATCAACTATTAATCAATAGAAAAGATAGCTGAATTGGTTAACACGCCGTTTAGAAGTTCAACAAGCTAGGGGTCTCGAGTTCAAATCCAGCTAGCTGCAATTCCTTTTTTTTATATACATATATAATTTTAAAAATTTCATTGATTAAATTTTTTTAATGTGCAAATTAAAGTAAGAGTGTAAGAAAAAGTATGAAAAAGTAAAGTGTCGCAATATTAAAAGAAAAAAAATAGAAAAACAAACTTAAAGTGTTTTAAGACAAAAGAAATTAAAAGTGTTATATGAAATCTCGCGTGAGGTAAAATAAAACAAATAGATCCATAGCTAAAACGACTTCAACGCCGATCAACAAGCAGCAGTGGTCACTTCTTCTTCGTTTTCGGTAAGTCCTTTAACAATTTTTTTATACTTGAAAATATTGAACTTACGCTAGATTACAAAATAATACTTATATAATAATTCATATATCGCGTATTTAAACCCATCTCGGAAAATTGAATACGGGACTTAATATAAACCTTTCTACATACATTTTTTTTGAACTCTTATTCTAATTTTTATTTAAATTTATGAAATAAACTTTTCTTTCATTTAAAAGAAGCATAAATGATACATAACTTAAAAACTAAGTAAAAAAATGAATTTTGAAGAAATAAATAATGTATATTTGTGAATTTAAAATGAAGTGGTAAAATTTTTTTATTAAGAGATGAGTGGGAGGAAACTTGAAAGATGAAGAGAGGATAGAAAAGGACACCAATATCAAGGGTCGTCTAGGCGAGTATGACGACAAGGAGGGAGGGTATAGACATATTTCTCGCGTACCTTTTAATACCTATAGGTACCCTAGACTGGTATGATTTTTTTTGTGACGATTAGGAGGTCGAAGAACCACCCCAACCGACGAGCTACAGTGGTACCAGCATACCAGCACCGACCTTAAGCCAACAAAGTCGTTACAAAGTTTACTGCAAAACTATAAAAGCTTATATTTAAAAGAGAGGATACTTTGAAGTGGTCCAAAATTACCTGAAGAAACTCTCATTTAGAAGCTTTCGAATGAGCTCTTAATTTAATTTTGATTTATTTATTCACCTTCAGAAAAAAAGCAATCAAAAGTGTTCCTAATAAATGTTAATGTAGATTAGATTTAAAGCGTTGATGCCTTATCTAGGAGGTAGGTAAGTTAAGGGTATATTTAGACTTGGTTTGGGGATGCATTCTTAAACCATCGTGATGTTCAGCAAATATTGTTGAGATTGCTCGGCATAACCTTCGGGGAAGCTCTGAAATCAACGAACTAGGTGAGTCACTTTTTGATTTTATTATTGCACATAATATGACCATTTGTAACAGAGGCAATACTCCCACGTTCGTCTTTCCGAGCTCGGAAAATTATGATGGATGGGAGGATGTTACTTTAGTAAACAACTGTAATTTATTAGTGGAGAATCGGAGAGTTTCCCCTTTGAATTCGTTTTCGGATCACAAGTGGATTCTTTTTCAAATTAATTTCGAGTCGAAAAACCATCCGCTTTATAGAAATCCCAAAAGAACTGACTGGAAGAAATTCAGTCAAATTGCTAATTCCAAACTGAGCAACTTACCGAATCTCACAGAATCGATAGTAGACCTTGAATCAAAGGTGAAAACCTTTGAAACTTCTATAAGTAAAACTTTTAGAGTTTCTTGCCCAGTTAAATATAGCCGTAAAACCCTTCCTTCTTGGTGGAATGAAGAACTGTCCAGTCTTAGGAAAATGAAGAGGACAATTTTCAATATCTGCCACAAACATAAGTTTTACCAACCGTATAAAGACTCTCTTAAAATTTACAAGCAAGCTTTGTCATCAGCCAAAAGACAAGGCTGGAGAGAATACTGTCAATCAATCGAAGACATAAAGGACTCTGCAAGGCTCAGCAAAGTTTTATCGAAGGAACATTGTAATTCTTCATTTCTAAAAAAGCCTGATGGAACCTGGACAGCCTCTCCAGCCGAATCTCTTAAACTACTAATGAAGACGCACTTTCCGGGTTGCGAGAGTGATAACCCCGAACCGCTTGAAACCGCTGAGCTAAACGTAGATCATGTGGAGCAAGTCAATTCCGTTATAACCAGAGAAAATATTTTCTGGGCCATCAATATTTTCTCTCCATATAAATCCCCAGGCATGGATGGCATACTGCCAGTTATGCTTCAAAAGTTGCATGATGTGGCAGCTCCATGGCTGGAACAAATTTTCAAAGGATGCCTCCTTCTCAAACATGTGCCCATGTCGTGGAGACAGGTCAAGGTAGTTTTTATCCCGAAAGTGGGTAGGCGTGGTCACGAATCCGCGAAGGATTTCAGACCAATAAGCTTAACATCTTTTGTGCTTAAAACCTTGGAGCGCATTCTTGATTACCATATTAGAGAAATCCTAGATGGACAACCTCTCGAAAGCTCTCAGCATGCTTATCTTAAGGGCAAATCTACGGAGACTGCCCTCCATGAGGTAGTGCGTACTGTAGAAAAAACAATCCATTATAAATAATTTACTCTTGCCACCTTCTTAGACATAGAAGGTGCTTTTAACAACGTACTTACCGAATCCATAGAAGAATCGCTCGTTAAGTTCGGTGTAGAATACTTCATTTAAGAATGGATTATTTCCATGCTCAGTGGTAGGAAGATTCGAGCCACTCTAGGCAATACAATCGCAACAAAACACGTGTGTAGGAAAACACCCCAGGGTGGTGTCCTTTCGCCTCTTCTGTGGCTTCTCGTCATGGATACAATTCTCGTTAAATTAGAGAGATGTAGAGTGAAGGCGGTATCATATGGTCCATATGATTTTATGGACGTACACAGCCGTAGTACGTCCAATCTTAACTTATGGTTCGATTGTGTGGTGGCCTGCTCTTAGCAAAGCCTATAATATCGATAAGCTAAAGAAGGTTCAGAGAACAGCTTGCGTGGGCACCACAGGGGCCATGCGTACTTGGCCAACGGACGCCTTAAACGTTATTTTGGATCTTATACCAATCGACCTTTTTATTAAATACATAGTTTCCTGCAGCGCTATTAGGCTGAAGGAATCAAACAGCTGGTTGTCAAAACCTTATGGTCACAGCAACACAACGAAATTGATTCCCTCAGATATTATCTCGATAGACACTGACTACTGCACTCCTGCTTTGACCCTTAGTAAGGGTTTTAAGGTCATTTTCCCATCCAGAGAAGATTAGGAGGATGACAGATGGAGTGCGGATTTGGTTCTGGGATCTTTTCTGAGTCCCTAAATGTATCTCCTACAACACCTTTTGCCGTAGTTGTAGCGACCAAAGAGAAAGTGAAACGATAATCCATTTCTTCTGCAAATGTCCTGCTTTGGCAAGCACTAGAATGAAATGCTTTGGGAAAGCATTCTTTCACGAACTGGATGAGCTATCTGAGACAAAGATTAGAGACCTAATCTTTTTTCTCAATGCGACAAAATGGCTCTATCATAATCGCTATGAAGCTTCTCTATAAATCTTTTCCTTTCTATCACAGGTCAAACGAGTTTTGGTATCAAAACGGCGCACTACAGCGCTAATTGGATCTCAGGCTAGGTTGCCTTGAGATCGCCATTTCTACCTACCATTGTTGAGATTCATCACATATTTAGGTCATGGTAAAAGTGCTTTTTGAGAATTTTTGGTCTCCTCCCCAACATTTTCTTCAACCCCTCTACATATGTTAGAACGCAACCAGATGAGTTCATACCCTATGCTTTACCTGTTACCTGTTAAAGCTAATAAGGGGGCTTGCTTGGTTCCAGTAGGTAATTTTATATTTTTTCATATGCTATATGAATGAAAGCTACTGTTAGTTTTTGTAATTTTTGGTGTGAAAGGAAACTAGTTGATATGAAAGTTGTAGGTAGTCTTAGTCTCAATTGCATTGAGCGTGGTCACCGGAAAACTACCAGCGACTATTAGCGATGTTTGCTACGCAAGTTGAACCTGTGCGTAGAGGGTTTTGTCTCTTGCTCAATGCAATTTGAAGCGAAACCTTCGGACAGAGTACTTAATTGAACTCGTTGATTTAATATTTATAACGCGGCTAATCCGAGTATTCAAAAATGTTTTATAAAAACAACTGCAAAAACCTTAAAAGTTAAATTTCATTCCTGTCGAATGTCACTGTGTATTGTCGAGTGCACGTCAAGTTAAAAAAAAAAAAACACCAGACCTTCTATTATATTTGATTGCACAAAATTTACTATTTTTGTCTTCCCTGATTTCACCAAATATACAATTTTTTAGCTTATTTCGGAAAATCCGGTCGGCATTCGTTAAGCGCTACGACAG
Organism: Eupeodes latifasciatus; assembly: GCA_920104205.1. Taxonomy (NCBI): domain Eukaryota; kingdom Metazoa; phylum Arthropoda; class Insecta; order Diptera; family Syrphidae; genus Eupeodes; species Eupeodes latifasciatus. The sequence goes on along the minus strand of OV049926.1, from coordinate 85,004,008 downwards.
CCCTTTGGGATGGTTCGCCATAGTCACCTCAATCATCACAACCATCGGTCTATTCGTAGCTGAAGACTATGTAGCTGGTGTAATGCTGGCTCTTATTTTGACATTTGATCTCTTCCTTGTCGTAAGAGAAAATAACTTGCGACGAACTGAAATCTATCGAAAAACAAGAAAAGTTCTCAACGAAATCAAATTGGCCGAGGAAGAACTGTGTGCCGAATGGGAACCAAAGAATTATCCACACGTCTGTTGTCCTATTTCGCCTTGTGTTTCCTTGCAATGGACATATCGGGATGGAGTTATTGTCAATCTTCCATGGGCATTGCTGGTTAAAGGTGATCATATTGTGTTACGGCCGGGGCACACAGCACCCGGACCATGCTGTGAGTTAGATGGCAAGAAAACATTTAAGAAAAATGACGTATATGGAGTAGCACAGTGTCAAGAGCCTCCTCTGAAGCCAGTAGCTAGAACACCTTTGCCCGATTTAATATGCTGCCTTGAGAACACTCCATTTTTGGACAATCTCAAAATTATTCTAGAAGAATCATTGAAACGTCCACCAACTATCTACAATCAACAACGATATTTGGTAAGAAATTAATATGCAAACGGATAAGAAGGATAAGGTAAAATCAAATTTTTTTTATCTTTCAGCTTGCCACCAAGTACATCCAACAGTGGGGCTTCATACTCAGTGCTGCCGTCACGTTTTTAGCAGGTGTTCTGAGATTGTACGATTTGGGATTAGGAGAGAACCCCAACCATAATTGGAAAAATTTCTTCGTTGAATCACCTGTAGCTGCACTCATACCGCTTCTTCCATTGTTCTTTCCCATAATGTGGATCGCTATGAATTTATGGGGTGTTGCGCGTTTACAAGCATTCCTTCGAACACCACAACTGCTAATAGCAAAAGACTCTGAAAAATCGTACGAAGGTGATCTTGACACACCCACATATGACTATGAAAATATATCCTTGCTGCGATCTAATGTCTTCCGTATTTGGTTGCAACTATGGAATGGAGAGAGTGAGCTTCTACCCCGAAGTGCAAATGTTGTTCAAGTGCTCGGATCAATTACAGCTCTGTGCTGTGTCGACAAGAAGGGAATTCTATCGTGGCCAAATCCCACAGCCGAAAAAGTATTCTTCCTTCATGACACTGAAGATGACCCTACAGATGTTGAGCAATCAAGTGTTGAATCAGATAGTATTCATAACAATCCTGAAAATAAAAACGGTGGAATTGTGGCAGAAGTGTTGGATCTAACACACGATCAACATTGCCCATTTCGATTGGAATTTGACGACCATGAATGGAAAGCACACATTAAATCATTGAAACCTTTAGGTGAACTATTATTTTTGTTGGGCTTTTTTCTTACAATTTTTAAGGTATATTTTTGATTTTCTATCTAGGCTTAGCAATTCTTTTGAATACATGCAGTCCACCAACACATGCACACTATGGACAATTTTGTGGACATGTTACTGCTGTTGCTATGTTGGATAAAGATCTTGTCCCTGTCACAAATCGGTATGCGATCGTTGAGTCCAGTTTGAATTCCCTATTGCATGGGTACGTAGTTTCATTTCCATTTGCTACTCATCCATTTTATTTTATTTTTCTTATTACTATTAAAAAAACATTTAATTTTTATAATTGGACTTTCTTCATATTTTTAATTATAAATCAATAGTATACCCTATCCAGGCATGTTCGAGGACCCTTATGATTTTTTTTTATATTTATTTGAAATTTAAAAATTGTTAAGGTAATTTAAAATTATTTAGAAAACAAACTGATTAATTAGATAAAGAAGAACAATTTTAATAAAAACAACTAAGTTTTTCGTTCGGAAACGCTTTATTGTCCTTCCAAAAGTTGTTCCGAGTTTACACAATAATTATTTCCATTTTTCAATTCAATCTATAAAAATACAGTGGCTCCCACAATTAATCAGACAAAGATAATGTACATTTTCGCAATGCAATTTCTCTAAAGAAATGTATAGAAGTAATACAACTCATTATTTTATAACATATTTAAACTCAAATTAAGTTAAAATAAAAAGGAACTCAATTTCAAGTTATTAATTAGCAAATATAAAAAAAAACAACTCCTCAATTTAACCTTTCACATATAATCGGACACTTACTGTTTTTCACTAAAGTAACTCTGTAATGGTATTTTTCCGTCAAATGACAATGGGCAGGTTCAGGCAGCATAAGGCCGCCAATTCACGACACAAAATAACTGCGCAAACTGGGGTTTGCGCAGTCAGTTAACTGTGTAAAAATTAAAACAATTATGATATTTTTGCTCAAGTCTTAAATTTGTGCAGTTATTTGTGTGGTGAATGTCAAAAACTGTGCAACCGCTCAGTATAAACATTTTATTTACGCCAGTACCTATACATTGTTTTTTTTTATAATGGCTGATGAACAAAAGTTCTGGAGCGAGTTCCTCGAACTTTATAAAGAACATCCGGCTCTATGGAAAATAAAAATCCCGGAATATACATATCAACAGGATAATGAAAAGTAAAGCCTATGAGTTCTTGGTTCTACAACTAAAAGAAAAAAAACCAGAATAATAATAATTTTCGGACAAACTAAAGAAAAGAATTAAAAAAAGTTAAATGCAGCGATGTTTCTCCATGCGCTTATAATTTTTAAAATCAACTTGAGAAGTATATTCTAGTTCTTTTAATAATTCTGTTTGACCTTATTTTTGTCTTTTTAAATACAAATTCTTAGACCAAACACGTTTCCTTTTTTTGCACTGAGTTTTCAATTTTTTTTATTGCAATAGCAAGCAATACCTATATAAAGAGCTAATATTGAACGTATTTTTACAGAACGAAAACTTTTTTAAACTGAGAACTGTGCAGTTCACTTGTATCGTGTTTTGCACAAACCGACTTGAGTAAAATTTCAGTTTGCGCAGTTATTTTGTGTCGTGAATTGGCGGCCTGAGCTTAAACCCTTTGCAGCCAACTTCATTCTTTGAACGTAAATTTTGACCTAGGCAACTAGTTAGTTTTTCAAGTGTCTTGAATTTCAAATTCAGACCTTTACTTCACAAACCTCTACTTTAAGTTCATAGTACAAAAAGTATCAACAAAATTATTTTCTACAAAGTACTCCTCAGGCAAGCTACAAGTCCATCACGATTTGTATTTTGTATTGTAAAGAAATATTAGTTATTTCTTTTCCAAATTGAAAAGAAACCCTTTTACAGAAAGCATTAAATGAAGTTGTGCAGAAAATAAATAAATCATAGAGTACTAAAGTTCAGCTTTCAGTTGAATAAAAAAACATTATCAACTGTCATTTTGACAGAAGTAGACTTGACTTGAGAGTTAGGGAGATTTTTCTTGACTTAATTTCCATTAAAGTTGCCTTAATTGGAAGATAATTTTTTTGCAGCTTGCCAATCAGATGCTAGAAACTTGCCTTACTTTCAAGTCCCTTATTTTGTCTGAACCTGCCCAAGGGGCCCAGTACCAGTGAAATCGGAAAACAAGACCATTTCATCTTCTTCCAGGACAACTACTCAAAGCACACATCTTGTACAGCAAGGTCGTGGTTATTGCATAACTGCCCTAAGGTGCTCAAAACACAGACAAAATTACCTGACCTAAATTTAATCGAGCATATACATACATACATATAAGATGAACTGGAACATTGAGTTGCTCAAAAGAACTTTAGAAACATTGAGAAACTAAAGACGGGTCTTTAAGAGGAATGGTAAAAAATAAGTACTAAAGTATGCTTAAACCCTTGGCGCCTTGGGGAAGCAATTAAATGGAAAGGATAGGAACTAAGTACTAAATATTAAGGTGCTAAATGACACAGTTGATTTTGCTTTTAATATTTATTTGCTGTTTAATGGCTTAAATTGTAATTTTGGCTTATTTAAAATAAAAACGTCTTTAAATGTCATATAAAATGGTTATAAGGTTCAACACTATCATTTTCTTTCTGAAAGTGCATTGCGAAAATGTATATTTCATGAATCCTGTTAGACGTGGGAACCACTGTAGTTGTTTTTAATAAAGAACACAATGACCCAAAAGTTATTAATTATGAACTAAACTCTTCTTTTTTTACACTTTGTTCTTAGTGTATAGTTTTTTAAGTATATATTTTTTTAATTCCAAAATTATCGATTGTACATCTTTAAAACACGAATGATGAGTTGATTAGGAATTTAAAACAAACTAATACAAAAATCGAACACCAAGGAAACTGGACTCAAAAATAAAGCAAAGATGTTATTTATTTAGTTCCAATGATTCGAACTTAATTTTTGGTACTCGAAATGTTAAAAAAAAACACACACACACAAAATCCTGGTTTTCTAATGACTGGACGCATTTGAATAACTTATGAATTACAATAGAAGTATATCTCCTTCAATGATGTGATATCTGGACCAATTTTGATGAAATATTCAAGCAATTTTCCGATCAGCACAACTTATGATTTAGACATTTTTGAAGTGATCGGAACAATGGAAAAGGCAGAACAACATCTTCATAATATGTTTATATAATAACCTGAAGAAAAGATTAACCTGCTATTGTGATAAATAAAATAGCATAGTTTCAGTTCAATTTTACTTAAAACCAAAATAAAATACTTTAAGACCAGTTTATGATACAAAAAATTTAGCTATAAATCTAATTTTTTAGAAACCAAATCAACTTATCTCTCAAAAATTTAAATTAATTTCTCCGAGCGAAGTAAAAAAGAAAACAAATAAATGAGTTTACAACAACAAACTCGATCAATGATCGAAGCTCTCGTGAAACTAGCGAACGAACCAAAGGCTTAGTAGCACAAACAAAACCGTCTGATAATCAAGTTGGCATTCGTGTAGCTCTAGTCTATAACATTTAGACTAACAATTGTAGGTATTCTATTACATACAGTTGCTCCCAAAATTGAGTTTACACTCAATTGAGAGTTAGTTATTTGTTACTTTTCATATTTAAGATGCAATGAATTTGGAAAATTCTTTTTAATTTATATTTTTTATTATTTTTTTCTTACGAATACATATGTAAAAAGACATTACTTAAACAATAAACAAAAGATAATATTAAAAAAAAACTTCATTATCTCAACAATTCATCGCACAAAATTAAGCGTACACTTTGTATTTATGGCTTCTTAAATCAAGTATTCTAAAAATGCACTGCTATATTTACTTGTTTTTTAAATTGAATTTGAAACCAATGTTCGTCGCAGAAATAATGAAATAATTTTCGTTTCAATATTCACTTTCTCATTGTTTGTGTTAATGGCAGAGAAAAGAAAAGAAACCGACATTGCTACAAAACAATTAATTTTAAAACTACATTTAAACAATAAATTTGTACGTGAAATTGGCAAAATCGTCGTCCGAACACATTCAACGGTCCAAAAAATACTTAACAAATATCGGTATGAAGGTACGACCCTAACAAACCTGGAAGAGGACGAAAAAAAAATCTTTTCTCAGAAAGACGAACAAATAATTTAAAGAAAATTCGGGTTAACCTCAAAACGAGTGTACCAAACTTGGCAACCGAAATGGAGACACTTATTGAAAGACCAGTTTCAACCGAAACTGTTCGTCGCGTTCTTCGGAAGAATTATTTTAACGGCAGAGTTGCTCGGAAAAAACCTCTTATTTCCAAAATTAATAAGCGAAAACGTCTTGAGTTCGCTAAAAAAACACCTCAACAAATCCCAAAGTTTCTGGAACGATGTTTTGTTCTCGGACGAGACCAAAGTTAACTTATTTGGGTCTGACGGAAAGCAAATTGTTTGGAAAAAGCCCAATACTAAGTTTAAGACAGAGAATTTGCTTGCCACTGTTAATCATGGAAGAGGAAATGTTATGTATTGGGGGTCAATGGTGGCAAATGGGACTGGGAACTTTGAATTTATTGACACAACCATGGACAAGTGGACATTTTTGGACGTTCTTAAAAGAAATATGCGTCAGTCTGCAGAAAAACTGAATTTATCAGCAACCTTTTACTTCCAACAAGATAACGATCCAAAACACAAATCGTTTTTTGTGAAGGAATGGTTGCTGTATAATACCAGAAACCGGCACAAGACCCCACCTCAGTCATCGGACCACAATCCCATCGATCATTTTTGGGAAAAATAATAAGAAGGTCGCAGAATTGCAACCCAACCAACAAAAGTCAATTGAAAGCGAAGATCAAGGAATTTTGGGAAAATATACCCCCGTCTTTTACTACAAAATTGTTGAATCAATACCGCGGCGACTCTGTTTATTTAACATAAAATATTAAATAAAAGAAAATTGAAAACAAAATTCCAAAAACAACATTTTAATAATTTAAAACAGAAAAACAGTTTTTTTTTTGCTGGTGTACGCTCAATTTTGAGAGTAACTGTATATGAAAATACACATACGTCTTTCACTTAAAGGTAAAAGTCTGATTTAAAACATTTACAAAGTTTTGTCTTCATTTTTTAATTGTTAAAAAATATTAATATCTATTCCTTCATTGCAAAATCAGTTTTCATTCATACGTCATTATATTAAAAGTTAAAGTATTTATTGTGAGTACTTCATCAGTTTATAAATAGTTTTTGATAAACACAAAATTATGCACACATCACGTTGTTCTACACCAATTTACCCAATCCAGTTGTTTAAAGTTCAAATTTTGTATTTTTACATTCAAATTCTGTAATTTATTAAAATTTTAATAAATTAATTTCAGTTTCAAGGATTTCAGGTTTGGTATCGAAAGTGCTTTATTTAAAAAACTTTTTCCCCTGATTTTCACAGTTTTTTTTGCATTTGAAATCAAATAAAAACACAAACAACAATTTTATAAGAACTTCAGAGCTTTGATCAAAAAAAGAAATAAAATAAAAAGCAAAAGTACCCTTTCACATAATTTACTAGAATCTACCGAATAAAAAAAAGGAGAAACGTATCGGTTCACTTTTTGGTCCAATAGTTTTGTCATTTGTATAGAAGGAGACTTTGACGCAAAACTTACTTACTTCCTTAAGGTGGAGCTACAGTCCGGGGCGGACCTGGGCCTCAACCAACATGCGTCTCCAGCCAGCTCGGTCCCTAGCTAGCTGTCTCCAGTTTCGCACGCCAAGTTGGTTGAGGTCTTCACCCACCTGCGTGCGCCACCTGAGTCTCGGTGTTCCTCTATTGCGCCGTCCCTCGGGATTGGATTCGCTCTAAATGACCTAGCCATCTAAGCCGTTGGACTTAAATTCTGTTAACTCGGACAGTGTCGCTGTACAGCCCGTACAGTTCGTCGTTATATATTCTCCATCTATGAGTACCGAACCAAAAATCACCCGAAGAATTTTTCTCTCTAAGCATCCTAAGACGCTCTCATCTTTCCTTGACAGGGTCCAGGCCTCAGCGCAATAAATGAGAACTGGGATGATGAGTGTCTTATAGATGGTGATTTTAGATGCTCAAGAGAGGACTTTACTACTCAATTGCCTTCTATCCATCCATCTTCTTCGCTTCCGTCGCAATGCTCAAAAACGCTCCACTGACATCACGCTTTGATCTTCCAATTATGTCAATATCATCTGCGTATCCGAGTAATTGGATGGACCTTTGGAAGATTGTGCCTCTAGTGTTGACGGTTGAGTTTTGCACAATTCTTTCCAGAACGATATTGAAGAAGTCGCATGACAGTGCATCGCCTTGTCTAAAACATTTTTTGACATCAAATGCATCGGTGAGATCTTTTCCGACCTTCGGCAGCGATGCTGTCGTCAGCTCCAGCAGCTTTGTTTGACTTCAGTTTAGATTGTAGCTACTCGTATCTTCACTTCGTCTAGGTCGGGTAGGCGGAATTGTTGATTTGCGTCGCCTAGGTTGAGTGGTTCTATCTCCCTTACAGCGGAATTCGGTTCGTCATCGCCGTTATATAATTTGGAGAAGTGGTCTTTCCATATTCCCAACATAGACTGCGGTTCTACTACGATGTTCCCCTGATCGTCTTTACAGGCTTCGGTTCGTGGCTGGTACCCTTAGGAGGTTTTTTTACCTTTTGGTAAAATTTACGAACCTAATTCCTGTTGTGACATCCCTCTATCTCCTCGATCGCGCGCTTCTCGTGCTCTTTTTTTTCCATCTAAGAAGCCGGTGTTCCTCTCTCCTCTTCTGCTCGTAGAGCTCGCGAGCAACTCTGGTCCTTCTGTGCAGCGCCGTTTTGTATGCCTCTTGTTTCGCTGCGTGCGCTTGCCGGCATTCGTCGTCAAACCAGGGGTTTCGCTGTTGTGGACGTGTGAAACCTAGCACTTCAGAGGCGACATCTCTGATGGCTGCAAGGCAATGTTACCACTGGTTTTCAATGCTTAATGCAGGCGGCATAGCACTCCTTAAGAGGTTACTAGAGACTCGATCGGAAAAGGACATGGCAGTCTCTTGCGATTATAGCCGTCTTACGTCGAAACTTCTCACAGTACTTCCTTGTTTTGGCTTGGATCGGGATATCCGTAGCCGTACCTTGGCTACAACGAGGTAGTGGTTCGAGTCAATGTTAGCCCCTCGGAAAGTTCGGATATCCTGTATACTGGAGAAGTGTCGTGAGTCGATCGCAATGTGGTCAATCTGGTTGACAGTTGATTGATCAGGAGATTTCCATGTCCCCTTGTGGATATTAAGATGTGTGAACTGCGTACTAGCTACCAGAACGTCTCGCCCCGCAGCGAAATCGATCAGCCTGAATCCGTTGTCGGAGGTGATGTCGGGCAGGCTGTATCTCCCGATTGTGCCACCAAAGATGTCTTCTCTTCCTAGCTTGGCGTTAAAATCTCCTAAGATAATTTTAATGTCATAGCCAGGGCACTGCTCATAAGTCTTGTCCAAGAGCTCGAAGAATATGTCTTTGGTGTCTTCATATTTCTCCTCTGTTGGGGCATGCGCGCATATTAGGCTTATGTTGGCGAATTTAGCCTTGATGCGGATTGTCGTGATGCGCTCGCTCACACTGTTGAAACTCAAGACTTTTTGCCTGAGTCTAGTTCCAAAAACAAATCCACACCCAAATAGACGCTGTCTTTGTTCTCGGTAGCAGTCGCCGTAGTATACATCGCAGTCTTTTAGTTTGCGTTTGCCCGGTCCATCCCATCGCACTTCTTGGATGGCGGTAATATCTGTCTTGCAGCAGTTTAGGGCTTCCGCTAATTGTTCGGCTGCACGTGGTCTGTTAAGGGACCTAACATTCCACGTACAGATCCGAAGTTCGTTGTCCATATTTCGTTTGCTTAGGTTGTCAACAAATCGCTCCTTATAGGCCTGGGCTCCGAATAGGTAGTAGAAGCCCTATAAGGTGTTCACTAAGTAGTTCAACCTTACTGGAACTGTAAAGACACCACCGTTGATTCCATCTCGAGAATTCGTCCGCTGCCGTCTGGATAAGAAGAGGTGCCTTAGTGGAAACACCTCCCCCCCCCCTCACGCAAAACAGTGTAAACTAAATCTCGAGATGGAAAACCTGGAGTATTAATAAGACCTACGTCATAAACACTTAAAAACAGTAATGGTTCTTTTTGTTCCACTACTACTTGACTAAAAAAATATTGTAGTAGATGTAATTGTTTCCAATTTTCTCGAAAACTAAAATATATTTTTAGATTTAGCTTTTTGGTATTTAATCAATAATTGACAAACACATTTATTACTGAAACAAAAATTGTACTCAAAATTTGGTTGAAATTGTATTAACATACAAAAATGACAAAAAAACATTTTTTTGTTTAAATAATTTGTCTGTTGTTTTTAACTTTGAGACTTAAAATAATAGCAAATCAATTTAAAAAGTTACTGCAAGAATGGATTTCTGGCTTTAAGAAAAGTTATATCACAATAATGTAGCTGTTGACGTCGTTTTGTATGTCAACTCATATTTCGTCGTTGACGTCCTTTTGTAAGTCAACTCATATTTCATTTACAGGGGGTATAGACTCCCATCCCATACCATATTTGTCTTCTTTCGGTCAAATCTTCTCAACACAAAGTTTTAGGCAAATTGTCAATTTTTGTTATTTTTGTTATTCTACTCTTAAGCAAAAAAGGAAATAGGTTAACATATATGTGAATAAATTAATAATAGTTTTTAAAATTAAATGTTCGTATTTTATATATTCGAAAGTTATTTGTTTTTATAAAGTTATATACTTGTTTCATGTTCTCTGGGTCTAAGTTATTTAGGATTTCTGTAGTTGAGGATGATGTGTGGTTAACCCTGGTGTTGGAGGTCAAGGATTTGCATATATCTGTCCCTAGGATGTCTTTAATGTATATCAGCGATAGGGTAGATCGGTTTGGATTTTGTAGGATTGATGAGTTTGAATGTGTGTGAATAGTTGTTCCAGACAATAAAATTTTGTTCCTTAATTTTGTTTTGAACTTCACGTAATAAGTCACGTTTCGTCAATTTAACTGGGGAAACAGGAGCATCATTAGGCTCCTTATTAGCATGCTCGTTATCCAAAATTTCCACATGGCCTAGTATCCACATAAGTTTCAACTTATTAAGATAACTTGTAAGTTGTTCTTTTAATTTCCTGCTAGTAATTGACAAGTTGTAGTGCCCGTGCCATGATGGTTAGTGCGTTGGACTGTTTACACCACACTCTTCAATAATGCACTGAATAATGCATATTATCCAGGGCATTGGAAGACCGCTGTGGTTCATCCTCTCCCGAAAAAGGGAAAGGACAACTCCAACCCGTCAAATCTTCGGTCGATAAGTCTTCTTCCGAGCATCAGCAAGGTTTTCGAAAAAATCATTAATAGGGCTCTGACTAAGTGGGCTGCGGACAACAAAATAATTCCGGATAAACAGTTCGGGTTCAAGGCGGGTCATGACACAATTCATGCTGCGTCTAAACTCGTTTCTGATATCCAATGGAATAAAACAAAACAACAATGCACAGGTGCTGTTCTGGTTGATTTGGAAAAGGCCTTTGACACCGTATGGTTAGAGGGTCTTTACCTAAAACTGAGCAGGCTTGGCATAAGCAAGCCATTGTTGTATATACTTTATGATATGCTTAACGGTAGAAAGTTTGTTGTCAAAAGTGGCAATGTAACTTCTACCACAACATTCTTAATTAAAAATGGTCTTCAACAGGGAGCGATGAATTCGCCGATTCTCTTCAGCATTTACACCAGCGATCTGATAGGTAGTCTTACAAAGGCAATTGCGTACGCCGACGATCTAATTGCGTACAGAACGGCCCGAAAGGTTGAGGTTATTAGAATTCTCTTGCAGCGTGATTTCGACAAGATTCAGCGATATTGCGGCGACTGGAAACTGAAAATAAATGTCCAGAAGTCGGAGACAATTCTGTTCCGGACTCCGTTGGCTGGGGCCACGAGGGATACGTGCAAGAATTGGCGCAAGATGGTCATCGTTGATCTTCACGGGGCAGCCATTAGCGAGCAAAAGTGTAGTGAAGTACCTCGGTATCTGGTTAGATCAGTATTTATATTTCGACAGACATATAAATGCTGCTCTGACCAGGGCCAGAGGAGCCTTCGCTCTGACGAAACGGCTGTTTTTTTATCAGTCGGCTTGACCCCAGAGTGAAGGTAATTTGCTACATGGCCCTCATACGGCCGATGATCGTTTATGGTTGTCCTGTGTGGTTCAACCTTGCCCTTCCCAGATGGAGAAGTTTCGGGTGTTTGAGCGGCAGTGTTTACGACGCTGTACCGGCTTATACAGAACAGCCGAATCTTCTTATGTGCATTACTATTCCAACGAGGTCCTATACAACGGGGCTCGAATCAACAGAATTGACAATTTCGTGATAAAACTCGTTCGAGGTCACATTGCAAGAGCTATGTCTTCGACCAACAATTTAATTTTCGGGGCGTTCTATCCGAACGACGAGTATTTTGAGAGTACACGCTTGAGAGGCTTTATTCCACCAGAGGCATTCCTCTTTTTAGATAGATGCGGTCTGATACAGGATTGATTGGCAGTTCCGTTAATCTACCACGTCAGACGACGAACCGTGGATAGGCGACTCCTGTACAATCGGGACGTCATGGCACAAGGCGGAGCAGAGCTCCTTCGGTTCAGTAGGGCTGTGTCCGAACGGGACCGAACTGATAGGGTGAAGCAGGAGAGCCAGTTTTGGTGGCTTCAATCGGCACTTGATAGTGGGTAGTCGGGATGGGGTTTAAAGCCTTGGCCGGCTTACATACTTGTTTTATAGTTTTAGGGTTTAGTTTTAAGTAGAATAGGCATGGTGGCACAAAAAAGAAAAAAAAATACAAAAAAATATACACAAAAAATACAAAAAAAACAAAAAAAAGAACAAAAAAAATACAAAAATAAATTAATAAATAAAAAAGAAAAAAAGACAACAAAATATGAAAAACAAAACGTTAGATAGTTAGATTTGCTGCTGTGGTTGTTCTAGTTTTAAGTAGTTTATAGGTAGAATAGGTAGTTTTAGTTAGCTTTAAGTTTTATATTAAGGACCTTATTTTAAGTAGTTTTTAAGTAAAAATAAAAAAGGATATTGACAATAGTTTTTTCTAAATTTTCTAATGAATACAAAAATAAATAAAATGAATTGAAGTTAAATAGATCTTAGGGCCGAAAGGCATTAGCATTAAGTATTATTGTTTAACTTACAGCGTCCGTATGGGACCAGTAAGTTAGTTGTAAGTTATGGTTAATTAGGCTAGTTTTATGAATTTTTGTCTAGCTTTAAGATAGATTTAAGATTGAAGTAATAAAAATTAATTAAAAAAAAAAAAGTGCGTTGGACTGTCATGCCAGAGGTCTTGGGTTCGATCCCCGCATATGCCATCTAAAGTTTTTTTTCACGGGTACTGCCTCTTGCGAGGAATTGACAAATTCTCCAAGAATAGTTCTTGTCATGAAAAGTGCTTTCTCAAATTTGCCGTTCGGATTCGGCTTAAAACTGTAGGACCCCTCCATCCCTGACAACAGTACTCGCACACAGGAATGGTTGAGAGTTGTAAGTCACGAGGTCCTAGTTCTCAACGGACTGTTGTGCCACCCAATTTATTTTATAATTGTCAAGTTATTCGGATTTGTTTTGCGTGGAGCACCGATAAACTGCCAGAGCAAATAACAAATTTGCCAGGTAGTTTTGCCAATTATCCTTGCTATTTGTAGAATAGCTGTCGCCTCTGCGGTGAAAGTGGAAGCAATATTATCCAGTATCCCTATCGATATAAGAAAACCGTTCTTGTGAGTTGATGCAAAGGAGGTGCTTTCCTGGATTTTGGAACCATCGGTAAATACTATATTCCAGTCATTTAACCTTAGTTCAGAAGTTATATAATGAAATAAAGCTTCGTACATGCTGTTAGATGTATTTCTTTTAATGTATTTGGTCATCTCCGTAATAAAAGAGGTCTCTTTAATAGACCAGGGTGGATAACTCGTTCTTAGTGAAGATATTTAAAGAACATATCCCATACGTTGTTTTTAGACTTCCTAGAGTCCTTAGAAGGAAGGAAGATATACTTACAGGAGAGTCATTCCGTAATTTTGAAAACGATAATCGTCAAAACGATTATCATTAACTTTTATGATTTGCTTCTCATAACTTTATCACTATCGTCTCGTCAATCGTTTTCAGTACAAGATTGTTCACTCATCTGATAGTGTAACTGAAATGTCAAAATAAAATATAATGCTTCTTCAATAACTTGAAAATGTAACTAAATTTCCCAAACTTGTTATTTTTTCTATGGGAAATTGTGAAAATTTGCAAGAAATTTCTTGTTACCAAATACGAGTATACCATCTATTTTGTGTTTTTATTTTTGTCGCCGTCGACGATATAGTCAGAATTTCAAAATTTTAGCTATGTACATATATGTATGTCGGATACTATAGTAAATTAATAAATTAAATTATAATATACATAAACACATAGTTCAATAACACAAAATAAGTTGCAAGCTTATATACAATGTATGGATAAGCATCCTTTCTTGGCCAATGGATATAACTGCTGGAACACAATGCAAAAATCGGAGCCGCAGCCGGGGCCGGAGTCGGAATAGCTGTCGTACGTTAACAGAAAGTACGCACACAATGCGTCGTACGGCTTTTTGATGTTATTTGGTATATTTGCAGTTTACAACCACATTAAATTTCTCAGAAAATATTTTTTTGTTCACTTTTATTTCTTATTTAAATATTTTTCCACTTTTTAATTGAAAAACTATTAAAAAAAATATAATCACCAAGTTATTCACTTCAAAAATGGAAACGTCACATGTGCCGTACGTCAAAGTTAAAAGTTGGTTAACTCTTCCGACTCCGGCTGCGGCTCCGATTCCAGTTGCGTCGCGATGAGTTCGTACATTTGCATTTGCGTACATTGAATAATTTGACAGCTATTCCAATTACGACTCCGACTCCGGCTCCGACACCATTGTGTTCCAGCAGTAAGCCCTATTCCGTCCATGGAAAAAAATAACTATTTGTAATTTACGATTTTTCTTAATATTCGTTCTATTGAATGTTTTCCATTTTATCCACAAGAGACATAACTTCACTTCCAAAATATTTGTTGTTTCCGAAATTATTTGGGATAATGTGCTTTGTGCAAAACCGATTCAAAAATCGTTGGCTGCCAACCATTGGTACTCTTCGCCACCCGAAGTCTAGATAGTTTCTGCAGATCTTAATATTGTAGGTATACGAGTATATGCAGAACGACAACCGTCTGGCAAGTTTATTGTTTCCAGTATCATTAAAAAGGCTTCTTTTCAAACTCAAAAACGTTAAACAAATCTATAATTGTTAAAATTATTTTACAACAATAAGTAAACATTAAATGTGTTCATATTTATGAATTATATATAGTACAAAATGCTTACATATTGGTTGAAAAAGATAGAGGGTCTGATTCATATCTTAATTTTTAGTTTTCATTTATAATTTGTAACAAATGTAAATTTGTTGTTTTGAAATTAATGACACACGATACCTATTTAGCTATCGTGAAAACGCTATCGTTTGACGATATCACTTTGACGATTATCGTCTTACGTGAAGTGAGACTATCGTCGAAACGCTATCGTCTGACGATAATCGTTTTACAGAATGACCCCTAGGATACGGCTTTCCATCCGTTCAATAAAAATGTTGAGTTCCAAACTGCCCTGAAAATATTAACTAGAATCGAAACAATAGTGTCTTGTTTCATCAGGCCCTAGAAACTTGTAGAAGAAGTCAATCGCCCATTACACTTTCTTGTAATCTACTATATAATTACCTTTATCTGAAGTTAACTCTGTACTGGGCTCTCCAATCAGAGATGTATAAGTAAGGCATCATAGTACATGCGTAAATGCGATCATAGTTATTTCTATAGTTTAAGAGCAGGAGTCATTCTAGGTTTTATCCAGCATTTTTAAGAAACTAGGAGCAATCTGTCTTTTCCGATCCGATTGAAAATTATTCAAATTTAAATTTTGAATATTTTTTGTAGTTAACATTTCTGTTAAAATGGATTTTTTTTATAAAATCAAATCAAACAGTAAACCCACAAAATGAAAGGCTAGAATAACATAAATAATTTTCAATTTCAAACGATAATCGAATGTTGCTATACTTAGTCCTGCCTCACACTCGAACGAACTAAATATTTTGATCATAAGCTCTAAGTTATAATATAACTTGATTTCAATCCATTTCACTTGAAAAAAATTCCTTTCCAACAGATATAATTATATAAATACTTTTCGAAAACCTTAAAGTTTAAAAAATCCTAAATATTTTTAAAATGTTTTTCAATTATACATCACACTTTATGATTTATTGGTTAAATGTTGCGTTCAGACTTTGTATTTTCCGACAACAAATTAGTGTGCATGTAATTTTTATTTGTTGAGGCTTTTAAATATTAGACATACAAAATCTACATAAAAACATACTTGTGTTAATATATACTTTTTGCTAAACATCATTTTCATACAACCATTTGCTTTGTGTTAAATTTCAACAAATTATTTTAGTTCTAATGTTTGTTCTTTTTGTTGGACTGTGAACCTGTTCTCTCTTCCATACCACTACAGTTTTTGTTTTTGATTTCGAGTTCATAGTGATTGTTATTTGCTTTTCATATGTTTTCTCGTTTTATTGCAAAAATTAAAAAAAAAAGAAAACCTCACGATTTCTATTAATATTCTTATTCCTTGAACAGACGTTGCCTTTGTGAGTTGGCAAAGCAGATCGGATTCACCGAACATGCCTGTGACCGTTTCTCTTTGGAAGGACAATTGGCAACCTACAGACATTTGGTAAGTTATTGATAAAAAAGTCGCCTTGTTTTGGTATTTTTAGAAAAACATCTAACATCAATTTTCTTTCTACACAGCAACCAGATGTAGTGCGTCGTGACATACGTTTCGCTCGACAACTTCAACTTACTTCAAAAGTAAAAGTACCTTTTCCGCATTCACTATCGGTGGTAATGCGTGAAAATCCCGGAGGCTATTTATCGCTCTTCACACAAGGCACTGCCGATATAATTCTGGATTATTGTGATGATTTTTGGGATGGCAAAGACTTGCGAACACTTAGCCAACATGATCGGAAGCGAGCTCAGGACTTCTATCAGCGTAGTGCTCTGACTGCATACTGCACAGCGTTCGCCTATCGTCCCTTGCGTCATGGCATCATCGGAGCTCTGAGTGGTTCACAAAATGATAATATCGCTTACCTAGAACTGCCGCCAGAGTCGAAGTATCGGATGGCACATGTAGACAAGTCGCACTGTGATTTCGAAGGGCACACCAAATTAAGCCATTCGATCAGTACGGACTCGTTGCTATTCTCCGAAACTAAAGACGATCACGATATCAAGGATGTGAACGGCTGTTTCGAGATGCAGTGCCATCAGGTTTTCATTGGTATGGTGACCATGCAGTATCAGGCGCAGACGGACATTGTGCAGTTGGTGGAGCAGCTGGAACGGGCGTGTATACGTTTTGTTCATTTTAGTAAAGAGAATGAGCTGCGATCGAGAGTGTTTTCCGAGAAGATGGGTCTAGAATCGGGTTGGAATTGTCACATATCATTATTAAGCGAAGATCCGAATCAATCGAGTCCGCATTCACCTAAGAATTCTGGTAAATTTGAGTTCACTGTTAATTCAGTGAAAAAGAACCCTGAGGAACGCCTATCTGGAGGTACTACCGAACTCAATCACCTTTTGCAGCCTTTGAATTTGGAATCTTCAAAAGCACTTAGTTCATCAGCACCAGGAGCTATTTCTAACCAAGACTATA
Organism: Eupeodes latifasciatus; assembly: GCA_920104205.1. Lineage (NCBI taxonomy): Eukaryota > Metazoa > Arthropoda > Insecta > Diptera > Syrphidae > Eupeodes > Eupeodes latifasciatus. The sequence goes on along the minus strand of OV049926.1, from coordinate 84,986,682 downwards.
ATATGTTGAATTTGAATTCGGATCGTGGGTCTAATGAGTCCATCAACATGGACGTCTCTGGTGAAAATCAACGATCACAAGACTCAGCAATGGACGAACCTGGACGTTCGATGAGTATTCTGACTGATAGCACTGAACAGAGTGCTCCTATTCACTTTGACATGTCGAATCGAGCCAAACTGCCTCGAGGAATCGAAAATATTCGCCCTCATTTGGAACAAGTTGACAATGTTCCTCTACAAGTTTCTCTATTTACTGATTGTTCGGCAGAGGCTACGCGTGAGATGCTAAGTATAATGCAGTCGTATGGAGAAATTGTCGTTTGTCTGGGTTCCAGTGCAAGCAATGCCAACGCCGAAATATTCCTTCAGGCCGATTGTAGTATTGCCGTGGAGCCTCTTTATCCACAAGTCTGTCAGTCAATAGACGCCTTCACTGAGACAAACATCCTAAATAACAAATTCAGACTGATGAAATTGAAGAACTTTTCAAGTAGCAACCTATCTAAGCAACAGCATTCCGCGTCCCTGGAGCTGTTAGAGGGCGCCGATGCACGTCCCATGCAGTCACAGGGACACACTGTATCACCGATCTATATCAGTAGATTGCTCAACTCACTGCCATGTTCGATATCAGTGAGTCGAGACGATCCACTATCGACGGTGGCTCTGATAGAATTGTCAAGAAGATTCTCATCTGGACTCTGGAATTGTATACAATATTGGGCATGCTGTGCTGGAACCATATCAGTTATAAATATTCTAAGTGCCTGTCTATCGCTGCCAGCTATCCTGACACCGTTAACTGTTATTTATTTGATGTGTTTCCCAATACCGATGATATCAGTGTCACTGGCGCACATAGATGCCGACTCGAAAACTATGAACCGGGCAACGGCCAAAAAACAAACAGAATACGATTCGAAGGTGTTTGGTTTTGTTCTCTGGTGCTATGGATGCAAGTTTATTACACCGGTTTTGATTATTGTAAGTACAGTGATGCAATCATTTTTATATTTTTCTCTTTAAATGTGTTTCGAGACGAAAACGCTTCAAAAGCATTCGCATTTACATACATAAAACAAGAAAAAAAAAACATTTCTTCTAGTAAATATTTATTTTCTATCAAAAAGCTTTAAGTGTTTTGAGTAGGGGATGATTATAGTTGTTAACAATGTTTTCAATAATATTTTTAGGTTCTCGGATTTTGTACATTTACTGCGCATCCTTACGAAATAGTGGACATTGACGAAGAGAAGAATCACATTCATTTAGAAATCGCTCGCATTTTCTCCCTTTTGGGAATAGTTTTACACTTTGGTAAGTACATCATCTAAAATCTAAATTCTTCGTCCTATCTACACTGTCACAATTTTAAAATTTACATTTTATGCGTCTTTAGTGATAATATCCGCCTCATTTGTACATCGTGATCACTCCATCTGGCGGAAGAACCCATTTAAAAATCGCATCTGGGGTCTAAGTATTTTATCAGTTATCATATTGCACGCATTGATTTGTGTCCTTCAATTGATTGCAAGTGGTAATCTCATAGACGAGGTTTTAGCAGTCTGGTCAGTTATTGTATTTACTTGTGGTGGTTGTTTACTTAGTTTTGCAGTGACAGAAATTTGCAAGTGGCAAGAAATTAAGTAAGTTTTTGTTTTTCTTTAAAATTGATGTTTCATATAGTTTGTAACTATGGTTCTTCCTATTTTTAAAGAGTCAACACAAGATATCAACGAAGAGCAAGATTAGATTTTGGAACTAAACTTGGAATGAATTCACCGTTTTAGAATACAGAATAGAGCTAAACAAAAAAGACGATACATTTTATGAATTAAATGTTTTTGTCTTTAACTATGACTACACACTTTTCGTGCAAATTGTATTTAAAATGTCTACAGAGAAACAAGAGACAAAGTGTTGTTTTGATTGTTTTTATTTTTTATTTATCTAACTCGATTGTATTAATTGTATTTCACTATTAAGCTATTTTTATATAATTTTGTAAAAAACCAACAAAAAAAACAGTTTAATTTATTTAAATTTTATTTTTTTAGTAGTATTAAAGAAAGCCAAAAAAATTAACAGTGAAATGCAAAACTAATATTTATATGTGTTTGTGTATTATTTTAATTGTCAATAAATATGTTGATGATTTTAATTTCGTTAGAATTTCAACAAATACGTTTATTATTATTATTATTTATATACAAGAAAACAAGTAATTAAAATAACAAAAGATAATAGCAGGTTAACGAGCCTAGCTGCGGAGACTATTGGCTCTATTTTTTAACTTATTATATAATTATATTTGTGTTAGCTAGTAAATCGGATATTTTGTCTATTTTAGTTGGGTGGGGTTTTCAAGAATTGGTTTGATTTATTTATTGATTTATTATTGAATATGTTTTTGATTATGGGTTGCAATCAAGCGCAGTGTTCTTAAATACGGGCGAGGTCTAATCTGGTGTTACAGGTGAAGTGTTACAAATTGGTGAAGTGTTTTTGTAAAGGTGGTGCTGGTGGTCCAAGTCTTAGTGGTACAAAGTTAAAGATTTTCTATCTGGAAATGTTTGTCGCGTATACGTTTAAGTTTATCTGGGTTAACTTTCTTGTACTGATGGTGGTTCCATCGGTGTTTTATGTTGATTTTAGAAGCTTTTTGTATATGTTACAGCAAATCTAATTTGTTATTAAAGCTGAATACCGCGGAGTTTTTGACTGAATTAGCTGCAATATTAGCATACTCATTTCCCTGAATTCCGACATGTCTAGAAATCAACATTAACTTGATATTGCTTGGCCATTTAATGAATTTATATCTGATTTCAGTGTTCAGTGTTGTTGTTAGGGTTTTGTATGGCGTGAAGGACAGGATATATGTACTTACTTGATTTTCTGGTTCAGTGCTTTTTTGACATCGTTATCTATTATCAAATTTTTGGAAAAAAAATTGTTTTGAAAATGGCTTAGAAGTAATTATCCCTTCTCTCCTCAATGCTGGGTAGTCCTGCTTCTGCTTTAATGTTGATTTAGGACAGTGCCCATATATACACAAACCATAGTCAATTTTGCTCAAAACTAACAATCTGGTGGTATTTGAAAGCGTGTTAATATGCAGCTATGGAATTCTTAAGCTCTAAACTATGTTGTTTCCAAGAATAATTTTTACTAAATACTAATCCTAAGAACCTAAGTTACTAACATTTTTGATTTCTACAATATTTACATTTAGTTTAAGGAAAATTAGTTTTCGACAAATATGGAGTAATTTGCATTTTACTTACTTACTTACTTACTTAAGGTGGCGCTACAGTCCGGGGCGGACCTGGGCCTCAACCAACATGCGTCTCCAGCCAGTTCGGTCCCTAGCTAGCTGTCTCCAGTTTCGCACGCCAAGTTGGTTGAGGTCTTCACCCACCTGAGTGCGCCACCTGAGTCGCGGTCTTCCTCTACTGCGCCGCACAGTGGTTGGGTTTGTATGGGAGAGCGGAAAAAAGTCTGTAAAATCTGAACGGTTCAACGGATTTAAATAAAATTTGGCATACATGTTAAGATTAGTCTTATACATATTTGGTCAAAATTTGGTGGAAAAAAAAAATTATAAACAAAGTTATTGACATTTTTCTAAAATTTGAGGGTTTTTGATTTTTGTATGGGAGAGCGGAAAAATGTTTGTAAAATCTGAACTATTAAACGAATTTTAATGAAATTTTTAAATCATTTTAAGATTAGTCTTATACATGCTTGATCAAAATTTGGTCAAGAAAAAATTATTAGAAAAAAAGTTATTGGCATTTTTCTAAAATTTGAGGATTTTTGATTTTTGTATGGGAGAGCGGAAAAAAGTCTGTAAAATCTGAACTTCTAAACGAATTTTAATGAAATTTTAAACACATGTTGAGATTAGTCTTATACATGCTTGGTCAAAATTTGGTCAAGAAAAAATTATTAGAAAAAAAGTTATTGACATTTTTCTAAAATTTGAGGCTTTTGATGTTATATTTAAATAAAAGTTTTTTTTTAGTAAAATCTTAACTTTTTATTTTGAACAAAATATTATTACTAACTATGTATATTATAAAATTAAATAAATAAATAGATAAATACATACAAAAAATAAATAAAAAACAATTATGAAGTAGTAATTTTATGACTTCCCATATTAGTTGACGTTTCGGCCAATACACTTTGGGTTAGTTCTACTTCGAAAACTCCTTCGAGCCAATGAGTGTATTTTTTTTCAAAATGACTTTTTTTTCTATGAACTGCGTTCCATCGACTCAAAAAATGAGGCACAAAACGTTTATTTAATTCTGACAGCACAGTTTCTATTTGCTCAGAAATTAAGTTGGGGTATTCCCTTTCAAAATATGGTAGAAGATTTTGAACATCATGTCCATTAGTAATAAGTTCACTACACAACACCGAATAAGGAATTTCGATTGAATGCATTTTAATGTATTGAATTCACTATTCACTATATGTATATTTGTTATTATATTTCACTTTCACTTATTGATTGATCAGAGTAAAATTTTTTCTTAAACACCTTGCACAAATGGTCAATAACTCAATACTGACTTTTTTTTAATTTAATCCTTTCTATATATAGATTTAAGTAAGAGATTTTATTCTAATAAGACAGGTAATACAAAATTACGCAATACACAACAAAAACAAAGCAATAAAACTTTAAAAATAACACCTTTTTTATTTCTACCTGCCCTACTTTTAGCAAAAAACTAAAAAAATAAAGGATTATCCCTAATTCTTTTCTTTATTTTTTTTAAGCTCTATCATATAATTTAAAATATCATAAAACTTTATTGCTTTTCGTGTGTTCTTTCCAAGAAAATTGAGTTCAAAGTTGAAAAAATTTTCCGGGCAGAAATAAATGGTTTCGCAAAAATCGAAATTCTCAGACCTGTGTCAATGTATTAATTTTGTTTTATTTTTAAAATAAAGTTTGACATTTTTTCTTAAAATAATGGGCTTAACCAGTTCATTCTGACAATTAATAACGAAGAAATCAAACTTTTTGGTAAACACCACCGTCAAAACGCAGTTTTTTGAAATCCGATTCAGTGAAACATTTTTGATCATAACTTCCACATCTGCACGTATCTGCAGCTGATTTTTTCTGTGCTTTTTCATAAATGCATGGAGCATATGCTGGCATACTTACTTTCTTGGAGTCTTTTGGAGCTTTTTTTTGAAATCAAAAAGTTTAAAAAAAACACATTTTTTCCTAGTACTTAAGCTTCAGACTACTTATAGAAGGTATCTTTTATAAATAATCATTTTTTTTTTTTATTTTAGATAATCGAAAATAGACCAATTAAATTATTTAAGAAGCTAGAGAATTTATTTAAAGGAACTTCGGAAAAAAACATCTCAAAATTTGTTGAAAATACGGTTCGCGATTTGAGTAAAATTATTTTTCAACTTTGAGGGCTTGTAAATCAGAACATACAATATATATGTTGAAAAATACTTTTAAATCATACGCTCGGGTTATATAAGAGTACTTAAACATAAAATTTAAAAGGATAAATATAACTTCTTAAAAAGACTTTTTTCCGCTCTCGCACCACTGTGCGCCGTTCCTCGGGATTGGATTCGAAGACCTTCCGGGCTGGAACGTTGATGTCCATTCGCTCTACATGACCCAGCCATCTAAGCCGTTGGACTTTAATTCTGCTAACTAGGTCAGTGTCGCTGTACAGCCCGTACAGTTCGTCGTTATATCTTCTCCTCCATTCTCCATCTATACGTACGGGACCAAAAACCACCCGAAGAATTTTTCTTTCGAAGCATCATAAGACGTTCTCATCTTTTTTGACAGGGTCCAGGCCTCAGCGCCATAAATGAGAACCGGGATGATGAGCGTCTTATAGATGGTGATTTTAGATGATCGAGAGAGGACTTTACTTCTCAATTGCCTTCTAAGTCCAAAGAAGCAGCGATTTGCAAGAGTTATTCTTCGTTTGATGCCGATTGAACGGCAGAAAGGATCTTATATGCAATGTTAAGGAGACTGATCCCTCTGTAGTTGGCGCAATTTAGAGGGTCTCCTTTTTTATGTATCGGGCAAACTATGCTGAGATTCCACTCATCGGACATGCTTTCTTCCGACCATATTTTGCAGATGAGTTGGTGCATGCTCCCTACCAAGTCATCGCCTGCTGCTTCGATTCCGTCAGCTCCAGCAGCTTTGTTTGACTTCAGTTTAGATATAGCTACTCGTATCTTTACTTCGTCTAGGTCGGGTAGGCGGAATTGTTGATTTGCGTCGCCTAGGTTGAGTGGTTCTATCTCCCTTACAGCGGAATTCGGTTCGTCATCGCCGTTATATACTTTGGAGAAGTGGTCTTTCCATATTCTCAACATAGACTGCGGTTCTACTACGATGTTCCCCTGATCGTCTTTACAGGCTTCGGTTCGTGGCTGGTACCCTTAGGAGGTTTTTTTTACCTTTTGGTAAAATTTACGAACCTCATTCCTGTTGTGACATCCCTCTATCTCCTCGATCGCGCGCTTCTCGTGCTCTCTTTTTTTCCATCTAAGAAGCCTCCTCTGCTCGTAGAGCTCGCGAGCAGCTCTGGTCCTTCTGTGCAGCGCCGTTTTGTATGCCTCTTGTTTCGCTGCGTGCGCTTGCCGGTATTCGTCTTCAAACTAGGGGTTTCGCTGTTGTGGCTGTGTGAAACCTAGCACTTCAGAGGCGGCATCTCAATGCTTAATGCAGGCAGCATAGGACTCCTTAAGAGGTTACTAGAGACTCGATCGGAAAAGGACATGGCAGTCTATTGCGATTGTAGCCGTCTTACGTCGAAACTTCTCACAGTACTTCCTTGTTTTGGCTTGGACCGGGATATCCGTAGCCGTACCTTGGCTACAACGAGGTAGTGGTTCGAGTCAATGTTAGCCCCTCGGAAAGTTCGGATATCCTGTATACTGGAGAAGTGTCGTGCGTCGATCGCAATGTGGTCAATCTGGTTGACAGTTGATTGATCAGGAGATTTCCATGTCCCCTTGTGGATATTAAGATGTGTGAACTGCGTACTAGCTACCAGAACGTCTCGCCCCGCAGCGAAATCGATCAGCCTGAATCCGTTGTCGGAGGTGATGTCGTGCAGGCTGTATCTCCCGATTGTGCCACCAAAGATGTCTTCTCTTCCTAGCTTGGCGTTAAAATCTCCTAAGATAATTTTAATGTCATAGCCAGGGCACTGCTCATAAGTCTTGTCCAAGAGTTCGAAGAATACATAAAAATATGATTAAAAATTATTTTCTTATTTATAAATTAATTAGAGTAATTAGAGTAAAAACTATTAAAAATGTTCATTAGTTATACCTATTAGCTTAAGATATTGTTCAGATATTTCTTAGATTTCAGTAACCTACCTAACTACAGTCCAGGGTTTGCAGCTGTTCTCCTTCTCATACACGTCACCGCTGATTTCCATCAAAGAGAGCAAGGCTTCGATAATCAACGGCAACTTTAATCTCATCCATGTCATCAACCTGAGCCAGTTCGAGCGTCAACTAGAAGAGGTCTCGGAATCGATAAAGAAGAACTTCCGAGACTTAGACAGGAAACAGCTGGTTAACTTTCACCTTAATCAAATAGCCGACCGTATAAACTTGTTGAGGGCAAAACCATTGAGGAAGCAGAGGTCAATCGAATGGATAGGTTCAGCACTAAAATGGGTTGCAGGAAACCCTGACGCAGCAGACTGGAATAAAATCCTGCGAAGTCAACAGAAAATCGTGGAAAATAACAATGAACAGTACAAGGTGAACGAGAAAATTTCCAGCGTAATAAAAGACATGACAAGGAAGATTAACTGGGTTATTGAAAATTCTAATCACGAAGTGATGGTAGCAGACATTCAGAAATTCGAACAGGATATCATTCATCAAGTTTTACTAATCAAGGAGGAAGTAAATGAAATCGTCCGAGTCTGTCAGATGGCGAAAAGTGGCATCGTTAATACGAATCTCCTGAACCATGACGAAGTTACCAACCATGCTGATTAATGAATTCGAGACGCTTCCATACGAAAACGAAATTTAAGCCATTGAGTTTGGAGTCCCATCAATTTACGCCAACAGTTCAATGCTACTATACATCTTGTCAATACCAAAAGTCAGAAAAAACAACTATAACATACTCCTGATTAGACCAACAATCATTAATGACAAACAAGTGAACATCGACTTCAATAAAGTCCTAGTCAATCAGGATGAAACCTATGGCATAGTAAAGAATTGCCTCTCCATCAACAACCCTACGGTCTGTAGGGAAGAAGCTCTCCAGAAAGTTCCAGAAGATTATTGCCTGTCTAGACTACTTAAAGGAGGTCGCGCAGCATGCACTTACCGAACTAACACCAATGAAGTCATTGAGCTGATTCAAGAGGATATCATCTTCCTTAAGAACTTCAACGGTGAACTTAGATCTAACAACTCAATACAAACCTTATGAGGAACCTTAATTGTGCGACTAAACAACGAAACCATCCAAATTAAGAACAGGACCTTCACGAGTTCAAGCTCTACAGTTTTGCAAGCTTTACCACCAATTATGACGAACATCATAGAAGGACATAAAATAGATGTGCAATTCGTGCATATCCTTAGTCTTCGAAATATAGAACGCCTCAGCAACCTTACAAATAGAGTACGTATTTCCACCGTGTCGGACGCTGTCATCCTCTTGTTGCTCATCTCGTTCGCATGTGTCATATGGCGGAAGATTAGCGGAAGACTTAATCTCCCAGCGATAAAGTTACCACAGGAGAGATCAAATCAAAATTAGAAGGATACGCGATGTCCAATTACTGACGTCACTGATCTACGGGACGTAGATTTTCGAAGGGTGAAAAGTTAACACACGCCAACGACGTTGGCCTTCGGAAACATAATTCTATTGGATGTCAATGAACTAGACATGAAGCATTCATGGGAACCTGCTGACATTGCACTTATACCTTTACATTGCTTTAGGTAATGCGTAATGCGATACGTCTATAACCATCCAGTAGGCGAAATAGCTTGCTCAGCATTTGGATTGTCTGAGCGAATATCCAATTGGTGGGTTAGGCAGTTCGGCAGACGCGAACCTGAACAGTTAGAAGAACAAATTAGTTGATTAAATAAAATTAAATTAAATTAATTCTCGTCTTGTATTTTCATTTGAATAGCGGTACGAACAGTTGGGCCAACTCACGTTGGCGTTCGTTTTTTTTTTATTAATAAAGGATGCAAAATCCTTAATTTCCATTGTAGGACACGATAGATTCAGTAATGTTATTTCTTTATGAGAATAGGTTTTCACAAATGACTTTGGATACCTACCTTAATTGTTTTACCAGGAAATAAAAATTTTTCAGTAGTAAACACTACTTTTAATGAAAACATTGGGGTGTAAATGCCTTTTGAAAATGGTCAATCAGTTAAAATAATCTTCAGGAGGTAATACGTCACCAAATTAAAAACTGACCTTGAAAATGATTTTCTTAAATTGTTGATGTCCACAAAAAGAATGGAAAAATGCAAAAGTAAAAAAAAAGTATTAAACTCGGATTTAGCAGCCACCGCAGTACAGTTCATCAGATAAATTAATTTCGCAACAGGTTTAGTCTTACTAGATCTATAATGTACATACTTTACAAATTAATGGAACTCAAACGGAATGCAAATGTAGTACAAAATATTTAGGAGTTCAACTTGATAAAACATTAACTTTTGATTTACATCGTACCACAAACAATACAAAAAATCAATATCACAATAAAAAGGCTTTATCCAATTATTAATAGGAATTCAAAACTTAGTAATGAAAATGAGTTAATTATATGTATATAAAGTAATGTTCCAAAGCATCATGATGTACTAACCACCTGTTTGGAGAAAATGTGCTAACACATATACTTAAATTACAGCAAATGCAAAATAAAATTTTGAAAGATGTTCAATTTGCCTCGGCATTTTTCAAACGAGTAGCTGCATAGAATAGCAAATGTGGAAAGAATTCGTTCTACAATAATTGATGTGTCAACATATCCTGTAGTTCATTTAACAACTACCTCATATACAATTTGTGTTTATGAATATTGTCTTATTTACATCTTTTCTACGTTCGGAAAGTTTTTTTTCGTCGTCCATACCTCAAGAACCAGTAGAGATTCCGACTTCAGGTGAATTTTTTGTATAAAGCTTACAATAATAATAATAATAAAGCAGAAAGCTGCAGAAAGCTGCAGAAAGGATTTCTAAAAAAAATTAAGTTGGTGTTTTTTTTACTAAAGCAATCACGAACCAATAACGATAGCAACTTCAATTAAATTTTATATTGTATAATGTGATAAAATAGCATAATTTGGATAAAAACCCATTAAAGGTTTTTATTATAAATCAGAAAAACCTAAACAAATTTTTGTCACATCGAATATTTTACGAACAAGAAATGAATTTTACCTCCATAATAATTGTATGCAACAAAGAATTACGTTTATAAAATAAAATTGAAATTCGAAAAAATCAAAATAAAGGTTTTATTACAAAAAATAAAAAAAAAAGAAAAAGCATTATTAACAAAAAGTCAGTAAAAATTGATTTCCAACTCAAATATCTTGGCAATAATTAAAGATATTGGCTTCAAACTAATTTCATCTTATAAAATTTTTATAAAAATCCAGCAGTAAGTTTTTTAATAAAAATTTAAATCTACGAAAAATACTACACATAATTGGTAAAAAATGGATGTTTGATTCTCGATATCTTGGGAATAAATGAATGACTTTAAAATAATTTTATTCTGTACTAAATTTTGTTGTTATCGTAAGATAAAGGTCTTAGAAAAGTCCAATCTGTATATAAAAACTTTAAAAAATTGCTACTAAAATTGGAAATTTGTTTTTGGTTTTCGACAACAAATTGGTTTCTGGAACAAAAACAGATATTGTAGCCGTTTTTTCACCTAATTATTTAATTAAGAGTTCGTTTTTTTCAATAATTGCTCTTTGGATAATTACAAAAGATGCTTTATCAACCTTAGCCCGTTTATCTCTTAATATTTTAAAATAATTTGAAGTAAATCATTAAAAACTACATTTTACAAACTTAATTAAATTAAAAAACATAGTCATAGAATAAAATAATTTCTGTTAGTAAAGTACAAAATGTTATGGTGACTACCTTTTTTTACATAATCGGTGACCCCGATCTCACAGGCTAGGTTTGTACCAACATTTTTAAAAATGCCCTCAAGTAGGGATTGAGTTATGAAATTTGGAAAGGGGTTTTGAAATGCGACAACTACTCAAACTTCAATAAAAACTGACCGTGGAGGGAAAAATTATTCGCTTTTTTTTAAGAAACCTGGTCTCACTGACATATAGGTGACCGTTGGCCGTTTAATCATAAAACAGTATAATAATTTAGCTACAATAAATAAACAAACAATTTCAACTAAATGAGATATTGTTAGGAGCTTTAACTTAAGACTCTTTATTGAAAGAGAATAACACTACTATTTAGATATTTAAATTAAATTTACTTACTTAATTGTAATAAATTCGCCGGTAAGCTGATCATAATGAACGTGAAACTTTAAAATTTAAAAATCTAAATCTTAATTTTAACTTGCAATCATTTAATAGCTTGGTGCAGTAGTAACGTAAGAAATGGAAAAAAATCACTCAGCTTATTCTCAATAACAAGTCAAAGGACACCAATTTAATTCAGATCTAAAAGTAGCCATCAGTTTAAAAAAACAATACGTTTTTCATTTTAAATTAAAACATTTTTATTTAGTATGCATTAATAAATTCATTTTTAATAATAATTATTTCTTTGCAAAAGTGGTTATAGATAAAAATTGGTTTGTTTTCTTTTTGCTTAGTATATATATCATTATTTTTCTTCAATTTTAACAATTTTACATGTAAATATCTGCATGTAAAAGTTCAGCTAATTATGTCAATCTATTTATTGTTTTTTCTTGTATAGTTTTGCTTTGATAGATATCCAAATTTAATACATTATTATTGTTGGAGAAGTAATATAAATTATTATTTGTAGTTTAAACGCGTTTGAACATAAAAAAGTTTATTATATAACAAAATAAATCATAAGAACAATAAATTTTATAGAAGATTAACATCACGAGTGGCCACTAATGGTCTCTCTTTTGGTCTATTTGGAACATTATATAAGATTAGGTATGTATATATAAAAACAAACTGTTCCTTGTGGTTTTTTATTTAATTATTTAATTAATTCATGGCTGCTAAAGGAGCTTCGTGTACCTTGAAAATATTTGATAATTCATCCAAAAGGGTCTCAGAACGATAAGCCACACGGATATCTGGCACATTGGTACGAGTGATGTCATTGCCAGCAACGCCTTCACGGGTGTAATTTGGTCCAAGCCAATGTTGCTTAATCTGAAATAGGAAAATGTATTATATAATTGTTTGATGAAACCAAAATTAAATTAGTACAATGAATTCAAAACTCACCCTGTGTGGAAATCCACTCATAAGAACACTGTTCCTAGCGAGTTCACACATATCACACGAGCTAAGTTTCCACACCTGAGCAGCAATGCTGTATTCTTCCATTAAGGGTTCCTGTAATTTTTTCACAATTCATTTAAAAAAAAACTTCCAGAAAGTCAAAAAGTCAAAAGCAAACCTTTGTAAAGTGGAACTGCAATGGATCATCAGTGGAAACCGATACGACTAGACCACGAGCTAAATACTCTGGCAGAGGATTTCTATGATAGTCCAAGAAAAGAGAATTATTTGACAGTGGAGACATGGCAATTCCGATCTGTGCTAAATAATAGAGATACTGGAGAACCGGAACCTTCCTAAGAAGCAAACCGTGAGAGATATTTTCAGCCATCAAGTAGCCACACACTAAATGCTGTACAGGTCCAGCTTCACCACAATGTGGCCGAAGAACGAATGTGTTTAATCCACGTTCCCTGTGAATGAAAACGTCACAAAGATTAAATAACCACATTGGCATGTACATGGATTTCAATATTTACTTTCTGAACTGATTTAGAACACTTATGTTGGCATACATGTAGTAGATGTAGTATGCATACGGTGGGTTGTCTACATCTGTCCAATTCGGTGGTGTTGCAATATCTCCGTCGAATAGTGGATTCTCTGGTTTAGATTCATCATCCACAGAATCGAACCCAATGACATATTGCAAGAAGCGATGTAGCTCTGGATGACTGCTGGGATCATTTGTGGCTTCGAATAGGGGTAAAAATATATTGTCTAGAATTTCCTGGAATGCATTTACCAACTTATTTGTCTTAAAGATATCGCTAAAGGGGAAATTAAACCAAAATAAGTAAATCAACACACATTTTAAATGGATTCAAATTGCACTTACAACAAACGTGGCATTTGAATAAGCCAACGAATGTTTGTCGAATAAACGTTATTGTCGATTGCCCATTTGGCTAATTTAATCCACTCATCACGGGATTTACCATAGATTGAGAGACGCAGTTCAGCATTTTGATATTTTGATTCTTCTAAATCAAATGCCACTTCCTAAATAAAATATTTGTTTTAAATTATTATTAAAATAAAAGACATTATTGTTCTTACCTTAATTATTTGTGCAAAATATTTTCCATTCAAATAATTGTCGGTCTTTAGAAAAACTTCACGTAAACGGGATTCACCAATGGGATTATATTTGGCATTGAATTTGTCAAATCGATGAAAGGTATTACGATCGGCATGCACGTCCAGCATGTCTACGGTAAGATCGTATGTTGTCAGATTCATTGATTGAAATACCTGTGCCAGGGTCATTGGTTGGCCTTTTGTTATTGTAACGACTTCATTAGCACTCTTTTTGATGGCTCTCTTAATGAAACGCAAAAGATGTTTTTGATTCATACACGATGCTGCATGGATATGAGTGTCAACTTTTCTGAAAAATTGATAAAATAAAATTTAACATATTCATACAGTTCGCTTTTTCCAATCTCATTTATAACTCTAGTTCATAAAAAAGGTTCTTAAAACGAAATTATGAACTACCGAGCTATTGCTAAGCTATTTGTTATACCGCAACTGTTTGAGTCAATCGTATGTGATGTTTTTTCCTTTCATTGTTTAATTATTTCTGATAACCAGAATGGTTTTGTCAAGAAGCGTTTTACTGTTACTAATTTATTAAATTTAACGACCTTTTGTTTAGATATTTTTTTAGAAAAATGAACACGTAGATTGCGTATGTAATGATTGTAGGTAAGCACTTGACAAGTTTTGTCATAAACACACAAATTTCAAACCTGTTATGTCAAGCTCTTTACAATTTTTTAAAATTGGATTTCATATAGTGTAATATTTCGTAATTTTATTGTGAATTCTGGTGTTCCCCTGGGCAACCATTTAGGTCCAATTTTATTTATTTTATTTATTTAGTCCTTCCCTGAGTTCTGTTAAAAGAACTATGTATATAATATTTTGTATTATTGTTGTTTCATTTATTTGGTTATAATATTAGCTTAACTAAAAAAGAAATTTCAATCAAAATGACCGATCTCAATCCTTAGACGGCATTGTGGCCATCGACCTATAGAGCGCGCCCTTGATTCAACTGTTATTTATGACACTGATTCCGTTAATTCTATCTTAATTTTCAAAATTCTGTGAGAAGTCTTTCATGCAAGCTCTACAATTCTGACTACAAAAAAATTATCTTATGGATTGAAATATGTACTTCCCGAGAGACAATCTTAAGCTTCTCTAAAACCTACAATATTGACCCTAAGGCACTTTTGTGTTTTCTTGGCTTTATTTGTCTCACCAGAATCCTTTACAAGAATCCATTTATCTCCATCGAAGAAGAGGATATTTGTTAAACTCTTTACCAAACCCTCTACCACATCTCTATAGTACAACTCAACAACCGTTTTCACATACGTTTTCAGAGTCAAGTTGTTAACAAATGATCTGTAGATGTGTAGATGCTCCCAATTCTCTGGACATTAATTTTATCTTTGGAAGGGGTTTAATGGTATTCGTTCCCGTATTGCTTTTATAAGCGTACAAATGTGGGCTATCATCTTTTCCTAAAGACATAGAAAACTATAGCGGGTTTCAGTGGGTTTTAAAACAAGACAATTTCCCCAAAACTGATTCCTTACCTATTTTGGGCAATTATTGGGATTCTATTTTCTTTAGCGCCTCACTCCATGCTAGCAGAAGCAAAACTGAAACCATATTGACATTTATTCATTGCTTACTTATGTAAATATTTAGAAAAATAAGATAAATATTTTTTATCAAGTGGATGTTTTGAGCAACAAGGTCTTGAAGTTTTTAACAGACGTTATATATGCTGATGTATTAAACTTTTCAAAAGAATAAAGTCTACATCTGACTGCCTACTTTTGCAAGAAGACTTATTATTATTTATTACTTTTTATTATTTATTATTTATTATTTACGGAATGGTGCAGTAAAAATCGTTTTGTTTTAGACGTTGCCAATGTAAAACTATGAGTTTTACACGCAAGAAAGTTCCACGATGATTTCGTGTTTGATTCTTGTTCTTTAATTCACGGTACGTACGAAAATGGGCTCAAGAATAAACTGATGGGCAGAAGTACGGGTATTACAATGTAACTGGCTATTTCACTAAAACATTTTTTCTAAAAATAGCGATAAAACAATGTAGACAAGAAACAAAAGAGATACAAAATTTTCAGTTAGACAACTGTCAGCTATCATTTTTAAAGCTCTCTTTTGAATTATATCCAAGAGGCTTAAGTGGGTTATTTGACCACCTGCCCAGCTATAGAAATTTTACTTGAGTTTTTGAAGAATATAAGCTTCATAAATTATAGCCACATCAGAAGAGGTAAAAAAAACTTCTTGCATCGGTGGAGAAAACCTAAACACTTAAAATCTGCAAAAAGAATATGAAAAGCTAGGGGTACTGTCAACAGCGAAACAATAAAGTGGGTTAGAAGTTTCAGACAAAAGATCAATTTTAAAAATAAGGAATAGTTTCGGAAACAAAACGAAGCCTTGGGGCACATCAGCATTTATTTTGTGGATATCAGATTTGAACCGGTCTCATACTACTTGAGTAGAATGGTCTAAAATTTAATTTCTAACCCAACAAAGTATTAAAGTTCCTGAAGCAGTCGTGGAAACTGTCACAGTTGGCTTTCTCATATTGAAAATCAGTTCTCGTAGGGATTTTCTCCTTAACCGGGATTTTCTGGTATAAGTAATTTACAGATATGATACAATGGTCTGATGTACCTAGAAACGATAAAACATTGATCGCATATTTGTTATGAGGTAAGAAACAAATCCAGAGTGTTGGCGGACTGATCTCCAACGTCAGGAATACAAGTTGGCTCGTAAAGTAACTGAGAAAAGTGATTTAACTCAGCGAAAATCTCGAAATACCTTCCTTCGGGTGTTGTATGACCAGAAGTGTCCAGTCACGAAGAATTTTGTACATTGTAATTGATCGTAACAACGATCTTACTGTGCGGAAAATGGAATACAATTTTCTGGATAAAGTCGGACAGCGCATCGAAATCGTTGGATTAGTTGACTTAAGAGTAGTTTTAGACTTGAAACTAACATTTACTGAGCACATATGCTTCATTAACAGATTTGGGCGCGGTTTCCGTGATCCTTAAGTTTTGAAACAACTTTTTGTTTCGTTTGTGAGGCCAATTCTTACTTAGATTTAATCAAAATTAAGTGCTACGTAGTTCTTAAGTATTGTCCACCTCAGCATTTAACGAATTGAAATAAATTACAAGTTTATCAAACGTTAAGTTAAAATCAAAAGTTACAGCATTTTGCAGACTTTCGATCGTCTTATAAATTTTATTCAATAAAAGAACTGCACACTTATCGTCAATTCATAAAAACTTCACAGCACATTGATGACAAACTCACTATCGCGAGCTGCGTTCAAAAGGAAATACTGAATGACATTTTTCAGTGTCAATGAAATATTGCTTTATATCCGTCGGGACTTATCTCAATCAACTTTGATTATTTAAAAATTAAAGTTAATGTTAAATTGTATACCTTATATTGTAGAAATCTCTGTGAGCTGTTGTTTTTTGAGATGCCAGTTCACGCAATTCATTCAAGAGCACATGCAATTGAAATTTCGAAGACAAATAACTTAAGCGTCGGTAGCAAAATGATTTTCTGAAAAAAATATAAATACAATTTATAATAAGTTTGTAGGCATATTTGAAAAACTATTCAATCTTACAAAGGACCATCAGCGATCATGTTGCACATGACTTGCATATCATTAACAAAATCCTTAAGTTTCGGGTACTCGTATTTAACAATAGATGTACATTCCTTGAAAAAAGAAAGAATTAATTTTAATTAAAAAGTTAAATGATGCTATTATTAATATTAAAAATTGAAATAACACATACCTCATCTTGGAAAAGATTAAATACACCGTCAACTGCTTTAATGGTGTATCCTTTGTTAGAAGGAAACTCAATATCCCAAGGATTTGCAGTCTCTGTTGGTGGATGTATAGGATGATCTATTTAAGAAAAAATCAATTGAAGTAATTAGTAATAAATTGCCATGGTAAAACAGAATAAGAACAAAAACAGGATCAAAAAGAACAATTAAACAAAATGTCAATCAGCAAACAAAACGAAATGTTTCTAACTCATTGTCAATTTGGTCTTAAATAAATAATTCTTTGGACAAATCTCATAAATAGTTTAGGTGATTGGGCGGCGGGTGGCGGCGTAATGTGTACATAGATACGAGTATGTGCTAATTTCGTTTTCGAAACAAAATGCTGAGTTAGTCAATCAAAATAACAAAAAATTCAAAAAACATGTAGTATAATTGATTGAAATATCGGGTCGTAAACCGGGTTTTTGTTGCGATAGGTTGTGCTTGTTGATTTTATATGAACTTGCAGTATTGGTTGGTAGGTTTGACTACAGTTTTGAGTGAGCATTGATATTGTGCATATGTATATTGTATGTTCTTATTTTGAAATGCTTAATATATTAAAAAATAAATGAGTTAAAGTAGCAAATAAAAAAATAATACAAACAAAATAATAAAAACAAATTTTGTATTAGCTACATATTAAATTTTGTGATAAACTTGATTTAACATGATGAAAGAAACTAAAGTTTAAATATTTAGTAACTATTTAGTCGAGGAACAAATTTCAAGTTTTCAACATCAAGAGTGGTTATTTAATTCAAAATATGCAACTTGTCCGAGCAAAATATGTTGTCGCTGCCTTATTGAATGAATAAAAGACCGAGATAACTACCAGTCAAAACTTACCCTATTTCCATAAGAACAAAATCTTTGATATTCGAATTCTAAAAAACCTTCTTCTTGTGATTAAAGTTACAATTTGATACCCTGCCAACCACTAGGATGAGTACACACATTGAAGAAACGATTTTTGTTTTTATTACTTGGTGGAATTTTTGTACGTATTCCCCCCATTACCAAAATTAAAGGCCAAATTAGAAATGAGAATTAGAATTTCCTAAGACCAAATAATGAACTACTACAAAAACGTTTAAAAAGTGATTCATTTCGCGTGCAGGAGCTTGCACGTGCGACCTTTTAAAAACTTTTGTATAGAATATCTAAGAGTGCTGAAAACAACAGTTTTTATTTAATTTGAAACACAACTAGGTTCCGGAAAGACTTCAATAGTTACAGAAAGAGCAAAAATAGATGTTTTCAAGTATTTAGGACTCTTAGGAAGTGAAATAGCAAGGAGACTTAACAGAAGCAAGACAGTTGTAAGCAATTATTTTGCTGATCCACAAAAATATGGGAAAAATTAAAAAAACATCAAGAGAAAAATGGTTAATTCTTCGGCTTGCCTCAAATTCCACTCTGCCTGCGCCTAAAATAAAGCCCAAAAGTGGAGTATCAGCTAACATAACAAATTTGAAATTATCCAGAGAAGAGAACTAAAAAATCAACTTATGCTTCTTATATATGTATGTACTTGCCTCAAAACAGCAACTAATATAAGAAGCATCGGATAATTTTTGTAAGTGAGCATGTTGCTGGGAGCAGTGATTGGAAACGCGTTCTTTTCGGACGAAAAAAAGTTTAACTTTAATGCTCCCGATTGTTAAAACTTTTATTTCATTCATACGAGAAAATAGTATCTTATTTTGACAAGGCATAGCCATACAATAGGTGTAATGGTGGTTGGAGCTATAACTTACTATGAAGCAATCGACTTCGAGCTTTTGTCCGCATTAATAAACGGGAAAAACTATAAATGTTTGCTGCAACGGTCATTTCCAAAAATGGCCTGCCTTGGATCTTCCAACAAGATAATGCTCCTATCCACACTTCCAGGGTTGTTAGAAGTTGGAATCATTCAGAAGACGTCGGAAATTTGCCGTGGCCATCATATTCGCTAGAATTAAACCTTTGATCATGGTTATCTCGTTAAGTTTATAAAGTTGGCAGACAATTTGAAGACAAGGACACCTTAATCGAAGCTATTTTTTATGCCTGGGGCCAAATCTCTTACGATTATTAAAAAAAAAACAATGATTCTACTCCAAGCCGTCTTAAAGAGGTTGTATTCGAAAATGGCGGACAATCTCATTATTAATGTAACAAAAACGTTATACACAAATGTCGAAAAACCATAAAATGTAAACAAATTTTATTTTTTTCTAAGATTTTGCATGTGGCTTCATCCTAGTGAAGTACTTTTTCACATCCTTTTTAAGTATTTCATTTTTTGATTTAGGGGAATTCCAACGGCCGTTTTCAATTTACTCCTAATTTTAGAAATTTGTACCTATTCACAAGAAGTAAACGTTTCCGGGTATAAAAATTTTACCAGGTATAAAAAGCGAAAATCGATTGCAAAATGTGTGGTCTCATCCTAGTGGTTGGCAGTGTATCATTAGATAAAGACTAAAGATCTTCTTCGTTTAATTTGTGATTAAAGTTACAATTTGATATGATGTATAACAATTTTTTATCTCAAAAGAAAAACAATGGTAAAAGCAAAAGCTTAATAAATAGGGGGCTTTTGCGAATTTGTTAAATTGGATATGGTTAAATTATTTGTCTGTTCCATTTGTGCTAAAATTTGGTCAAGTTCAGAAAGTGGGGTAATTATAAATTTTGTTTTTTTTTTTTTTTTTTGGGAAGAGCAATGAAATTAATTAGTTTTGTTTTAATTTGTACGGTTTTGTTTACAATTCAACCTTAAAATCATTGAGAAATTTTGTAAATGTAATAAAATTCAATTGGCTTATAAAGGGTGATTTTTTAGCTATTATCTTTTTGGCAACACTGGTTTAAACAGCTAACGCACGTTTCGTGTTTTGTATCACTGTCAAACATCTTCAGCTTGGTCTATAATTTAACCATGAATCGTCTTACAAACGAACAACGTTGCAAATTATTGAATTTTATTATCAAAATGCGTGCTCTGTTAAGAAAGTTCATCGCGCGCTTCTTCCAGCGAGCGACGAAGCTCATTTTTGGCTCAATGGGTACGTAAATAAGCAGAATTGTCGATTTTGGAGTGAATACCAGCCAGAAGCATTGCAAAAGCTATAACAAAGCATCCAGAAAAAGTCACAGTTTGGTGCGCTTTATGGGCTGGTGGCATCATTGGACCGTACTTCTTCAAAGATCATGCGAATCGTAACGTAACTGTGAATGGTGAGCGCTACCGTAAGATGATATCCAACTTTTTTTGCCCAAAATGCAAGAGCTTGACTTGCATGACATGTGGCTTCAACAAGACGGTGCCACATGCCACACAGCACGCGCAACAATGGACTTATTGAGAGGCGAGTTCGGTGAACATTTTATTTCACGTTCGGGACCGGTCAATTGGTCACCTGGATCGTTCGATTTAACGCCTTTAGACTATTTTTTTGGGGGGCTATGTTAAAGCTCATGTCTATACAGACAAGCCAGCTTCTATTGACGCATTGGAAGACAACATTGAAGCATTTATTCGTGAGATACCGGCCGAAATGTTGGAAAGAGTATGCCAAAATTTGACTAAGCGGATGGACCATTTGAGGCGCAGTCAAGGTCAATAATTGCATGAAATAATCTTCAAACATTAAATTATATGGACCGTACTATCAATTCAAATAAAGATTTCATGCATTTTTATGTTTTTTTTTTGAAAAACTTTCCTATAGCTTTTAAAAAATCACCCTTCAATAGCCCAATAGATCTTTTTAAAAATAAGAATCTAATGGAAATTCTTACCCCTGATTTACCCAAAAAACGCTGAACAAAACAAATATTTGATTTTGTATTAATAAAGAACCATGTTTCAAAAAATATTTATTTTAAAACATATTATTGGTCAAAAATAATTATAGAAATAATAAAAAGCAAACAAAAAATAATAAAATTAAAACTAAAAATAAAACGTACAAAGCAAAAAGCAAAATAAACACAATTATAGACTTAAAAAAAAGCAAACAAAAAATAAAATTTAATCAAAACAAAATGACATGCCTCTCGTTAAGAATTCGCTTGATATTTGTTCGATAAACGAATTACCTTTCGATAGACTGGGCAGACTGATCTTTCGAATAAGTTCTATAAAAATATGTTTAAAGAAAATAAAATTTTCGTTTTTTTTCTGTCACAAAACCAAAAAAAAATAAATAATAAAAACAAATAAAATAAGAAAAAAAAAAAAAAAAAAACAAATTTAAAAATAGAATTTAAACTATATAAATACAAAAATAGTGCCATTTGTAGCATACAAGTTTCATTATCATTGATATTAGAAATCGTGACTTCAGTGACGAAAAAAATAAAATAAATTCTAAAACTTGAATAGGTCTTTTTCTTTTTTATTTTTTTGGTGGTGGAAAAATTATATCATAGCTATTGCATTTCAATATTTTTATTTTGTAAAATTAAAACATTACCTGCGATTGTTTTACGATCCTCGTATTCAATGTGGTTGAAACGATCACGTTCGTGAACAGTTTTCAAGAAACGAGATGTTGTAGTCGGAAATGACTGCTCAGATTGTGACATATAGCGTGCTCGAAGTTCTAATGCTTGTATTAAAAGTGTTGATGCACGCTCCAAGTCTTCCAATGGCACACCACTGGTGTCTTCGCCAGAGATTGAAACTCGCTGAAAATTGGGAACAAAGTCATGTTCATCTATGGGCAAGCGATCGTCAACTGTGTCGGCTATAACAGACAATCCACCTTTTCCTCTGAAAAGAAAATTGTCAATTGTCAAAAATAAAAATCAATATATTTTACAACTAATAAAAACAATTCAGTTGAATGAAAGTTGATCTTGCAAAAACTTCGAAAAACATTTTTGTCCACAAAACATTCCTTAGGCAAGCTACAAGTCCATCGCGACTTGAATTTTGTTTTGTTAAGAAATATCGGGTGATTTTTTTGAGGTTAGGATTTTCATGCATTAGTATTTGACAGATCACGCGGGATTTCAGACATGGTGTCAAAGAGAAAGATGCTCAGTATGCTTTGACATTTCATCATGAATAGACTTACTAACGAGCAACGCTTGCAAATCATTGAATTTTATTACCAAAATCAGTGTTCGGTTCGAAATGTGTTTCGCGCTTTTTTATCGACAAATTTTGTTCAGCGATGAGGCTCATTTCTGGTTGAATGGCTATGTAAATAAGCAAAATTGCCGCATTTGGAGTGAAGAGCAACCAGAAGCCGTTCAAGAACTGCCCATGCATCCCGAAAAATGCACTGTTTGGTGTGGTTTGTACGCTGGTGGAATCATTGGACCGTATTTTTTCAAAGATGCTGTTGGACGCAACGTTACGGTGAATGGCGATCGCTATCGTTCAATGCTAACAAACTTTTTGTTGCCAAAAATGGAAGAACTGAACTTGGTTGACATGTGGTTTCAACAAGATGGCGCTACATGCCACACAGCTCGCGATTCTATGGCCATTTTGAGGGAAAACTTCGGAGAACAATTCATCTCAAGGAATGGACCGGTAAGTTGGCCACCAAGATCATGCGATTTGACGCCTTTAGACTATTTTTTGTGGGGCTACGTCAAGTCTAAAGTCTACACAAATAAGCCAGCAACTATTCCAGCTTTGGAAGACAACATTTCCGAAGAAATTCGGGCTATTCCGGCCGAAATGCTCGAAAAAGTTACCCAAAATTGGACTTTCCGAATGGACCACCTAAGACGCAGCCGCGGTCAACATTTAAATGAAATTATCTTCAAAAAGTAAATGTCATGGACCAATTTAACGTTTCAAATTAAGAATCGATGAGATTTTGCAAATTTTATGCGTTTTTTTTTAAAAAAAAGTTCTCAAGCTCTTAAAAAATCACCCATTATTACTTATTCCCTTTCCAACTTGGCAAGGGACTTTACTATATATTACTAATAGTAGGGGAGCCCAAGAAGGAATTTTGGGATTTACTAAAGCGCGGCAGATTAATATACAGGGAGGCACCTAGTACCCTATTGAATACCTCCACCAAGTATTAGCCCCGTATATGTGGCCGCGCGTCAAGGATAAAAGATCAGATTAGTAAACAAAAAATTGATCATCTGAAATTCTCGAGCGCGTCAGATTAAGGTAGGGTAAGTTAGTTATATGCTAAAAAGTGTATATTCCACTAATCTGACAGTTTTCGATTGACGATAAGAAATAGGTGGGTTACAAACTTTAAAAAAAAAACGTCATCTTGACTTTCTCGTGCGTGGCTAATTTTTTTTTTATTTTGAAGGCAATAATTCAACGTTCACGAATAATATATTATCTGACGATTTCCGTAAGCCGAAGTAAGGAAAAATAATCGATAAAGTTTAATGCGTGCAGGTTGCAGGTACCGGTATTCCCCTTCCCGCGTTTCGATTCCTCTCTCACTCTTTCTCTATCTATGACTCTCTTACTCCGTCCCCACTGTGGTTTCTGTTGCCATGACGCCATGACAGCTGATCGCGCAGTTGTTTTTTCGTTTACAACGTACATATTGTAGCGCCTGAAATTATTTTGCGATTTTGATGTTTATTATGTGAATTAAAATTTAAAAAGAAGTTACTATGAGTGACATTAATGTAAAGTGTGTGTTCTGTGGTGAAACTAATTTACAAAAAACTTTCAAATATATTAGAATATCGTCAGAGTAAGCCGGTTCGCAGCTCTTCAATTTGTTAAGTTAAAAGATTTAAAGAAATACAAACAAAATTCTTGCCATCGTCAGATTATGCGAATTCCTCCAGATAATCGTCAGATTATGAGACAGCACGTTTAGGGTATATAAATGAACCATATATATCTTAATCTGACGCGCTCGAGTATTTCAAAATGGCGATTTTTTTTGCAAATTCTAATAATGGCCGCGAGTTTGGGTCACACCCAAATCGTCAGATTATTACATAATAGCGTTCTTTTAGGTTCACTTAACATCCCCTTTGAAAATTTGACGCGCTCGATTAAATTTTTTTTTTCGTTTTCAACCCTTACGTACGACCACCCCCATCCTGGAAACAATCAGATTAACATACGTATGTATATTTTCAAAAATATGTAGGACATGGATGCTATTAATATCTGACGCGCTCGAGTGAAAATTTATAGCCGCTCCCCCACCGATGAAAGTGTATATATGATATGACATTTTTTTCTTCTTATCATCTAAGCTTCGCAATCCAATAGGTCTCTTTGACGCTCGAGTAAATCCCGATTTAGCACCCTGGGCTCCCCTACTATAAGGTTAGATTCAGACACATAAGGGACTTCATTTGCAGTCAACTACATTCTTTGAACGTACATTTTGACCAAGACAACTAGTTAGCTTCTCTAGTCTCATGAATTCAGAACCTTACTTCACTAACCTCTACTTTCAATTTATCGTACAACAACTACAAAACACATTATTGTGTACAAAAAACTCTTCATGTAAGCTACAAGTTTATCACTATTTTTATTTTGTATTGTTATTTTACTGATTTCTTTTCCAAATTGACAATTTACACTTTTTCACAAAACATTAAATGGAATTTTGCTGAAAATAAATAAATCACAAAGTAATAAAGTTCAGCTTTCAGTTCAATGAAAAAATATTTTACAGCTGTCATTTTGACGTAAGTAGACTTGACTTTCAAGTCAACCGTTGTATTTTGCAATTTGTTGGCAGGATGGCTAATCAGATATTAGAAACTTGCCTTACCTTCAAGTCCCTTATGTTATCTGAACCTTTCATTCGAAAGATCACTTAAAGTGAAGAACTGAATAAGTTTTTAAAGAGCAGAGAAAAAGGTGGAAAATTATTGTTTTTGTTGAACCCGGAAAATTGTTTGTTAAATTTTGTTTGGAACAATTGAATACATAAGAACAAAATATTTTGTAGCTTATACTCAATATCAAATATCATAACACATACAAGAATTAAAATCGACAAAATTCAAATTTCCCGCCTTCATCGCATTCCACAAAAATATTCAGTTTTTCCAAATTCCAATTTTAAGTAACTGTTTAATTTTATATTGTAAAAAGAGAAGAAGAAAGTTAGTAGTAGATGAGCGAAGGTTGACGGCGGCGTTGGTCACACGGCAAAATTTCAATTTATAAACCTAGTATATAAGTAGTATTATTAAGTGAAGAAAAAAAAGTGAATTCTAATTAATATTATGACTAATTATTTAAACAAAAGACATGGAAAAGTTATCGCATTTGTTTGAGAATATAAAATACAAATTCAAACTCCACTGACTATAAAAGTCTCAGTATTCTATATCAAATTCTTACACATTATTCACACAGAAAAGGAATCTTTCTTCCGCCATAAGCCTTAGTCTCGTAAACTATAACACAAAAATCAAAGAGCAAAATTTTAAGAATTCCCCAATTAAAACAAAAAACCGATTCAAAAATTAAATCAAATTTAAACTCGTCGAAAACTCGTGTTTATAACACTCTAAAACCCAATAAAAACTGATGAGCATTCTAAAAACTATCAAACAAAATAAGCTATAGTACTTTAGTAGATTTAGCTTCTCAACAAGATGTTTCACATATCCGAACCATTTTCAATAAATTTTGATTGAAATTAAATTTGATATATTAAAGAAAAAGAAAAAAGGAATTACCTGTCATTATGAAAACTGTAAGAGTCATTGACAAACGACATTTTATTGCTTTGATACGTCACTCGACTTGGCTCAAAAAAAGAAAACTGCAACCGTTAATAAATTTTACAACAGCAGCAAAGGAGCACCTTTAACATACGAACACAAATATGTTGTCATAGAAGAAACAAAAACATAAATAAAACTAAAATTATAAATTATTATTTTGGCCTTAAGTCAAAAGGCCATGATTATAATATTGTATAGGCACATTATG
The DNA here is from genome assembly GCA_920104205.1 of Eupeodes latifasciatus. Classification (NCBI taxonomy): domain Eukaryota; kingdom Metazoa; phylum Arthropoda; class Insecta; order Diptera; family Syrphidae; genus Eupeodes; species Eupeodes latifasciatus. The sequence continues at coordinate 84,960,244 of OV049926.1, read as the reverse complement.
TACATACATACGCACAGGTATCTAACGTAAATTTCTGATAGATGGCACACTAAATAATGATTAATTTACTCATGGATTTACTTTTGTAGAAAATGAATTTCAATAAATGAATGCTAGCACTACTTTCACGTTAAAGGCTCTTTTGTCCTGATCCCAAAGTTCAGGGCCGGATTTATTTAGGGAAAAGTGAATATTTTGGTTGATTTATTAATCCCGTCTACATAGAGGGTTTGTGTGCATTGTGCAAAGAGATAATGAATTTAAAGAGTCGTAGAGCGAAAATGGCTTAGCTAAATGAATAAAAATCAATTTTATAAACAAAATTTAAAAAAAAAAAAACTTAAATACTTTTTAATATTTACAGAAAACAAATCTTAATAGCTATGTTGATTTAAATATTCATTTACGGCTGTTTTCTGCAAATGTATACTTTTGAGCAACGAAAATGTCATTTAAGTCTACAGACTGTAAAGCATACCCAATGAATGGAATCTCAGCATTATTTGCCCCATACGACAGATCCTGGAAATCGACTCCCACCATCTCTTCATCGATTTCAAGGCCGCATATGACAGCATCTACGTGGACGAGCTGAATAGAGCCAAGTCTAGTTTTGGCATTCCTGCCAAACTCGTCCGTTTGTGCAGGATGACATTGGAGAATTCGCGCTGCTCCATAAAGGTTGAAAACAACTTCACAAAACCTTTCGATTTCAAAAAAGGCTTAAGACAAGGTAATGGACTGTCATGTAATATCTTTAATATAGTCCATGAAAGAATAGTCCAGAGCTCCCACGTCAAAACTAGAGGCACTCTCTTTCAAAAGTATGCCCTATTACAAGCATATACTGATGAAGTGATGACATTAACATAATCAGGAGAACTTAGCGTAATGTCAATGGTGCTTTTGTGAGTATTGAGGCAGAGGCGGTAAAATGGGTTTACTGGTTAATGAGTGCAAAATAAATTATTTGTTGTCATCAGGAAAGGACCTACAACACCGATGTCTCGGTCAAAACGTCACCATTAATGTAACTTTGAGGTAGTACAGGACTTCGTCTACCTAGTTTCCGCTATGAATGCAGAAAATAACATCAGCGCTGGGATCAAACGAAGAAATACTCTTGCTATGGGCTAAGAAACAATTGAGTTGTAAAGCCCTCTCTAGAGCGACGAAAGTATCGCTATATATAAGACCCTGTCTGCTATACGCTGCAGTAGGATGGACTGTGACAATCACATTGGGTCGTCTGCAGAGAAAAGTTCTTCGCGTAATCTTCGGTTCGGTTTGCAGAGAAAGTGAGGGGAGAACAAAATTTAACGACGGCTGTACAGCGACTTAGACTTAGCCAGAAGGATAAAAGTTCAACGACTGAGAAGTCTGGGTCACGTAGAGCATATGGAAACTATGTTCCGACTTGTAAAGTCTTCCAATCCACGCCCACCTAACAGCGCAGTAGAGGAAGGCCGAGGACCAGTTAGCACGCACAAGTGGAAAGTGACTTCACCCAATTTCGAGTGCGCAACCGGAGACATCTAAATAGCAGGGACCGAGCTAGATAGAGAAGATTTTTGGGTGAGGCTCTAGTTCACTTTGACACTTGCTTTTCTCCTTGTTTTCATATCTTTGATCTTTGTTTTAGTTTGTTTAACCCTTTACAAATTTCATTAAGAAATCCGGCCCGTCAGCACTCAGGAGGTGTCAACCAACCAACCAACCTACAACTAATTGCTCTTTATAATTGATAAGAAAATGAAATTTTTAATTGTTATGTACAATATTTATAATTTTATACCCTTCAGCTTGAAGAGAAATTTTGACTTATGATCAAGGCGCGTGCAAAATTTACAACAGTATTGCGTTTCAAATCGTTTTAATGACACAATTACTATTTTTTATATACATATCTTGGTACACATTCCTACCCTTTGAAATGTTGTACCTTTCTTTTTCGTTTTTGTTTCATTTTGTCTGTTTTTCATTTTTGTGTTTGGTAAATGACAAAATATCGTGCCACACGAAGTAAGAGCACAGACACTTGTATTAGAATAAGTTGTCACAAAGTTTGAATGTGCCTCTTTATGACTTATGCCCTCTTGTCTATCCCAATTGAACAATATACGAAAGAAAAGTTGGTGATGGCGTGTTTGGTTTTCCCAACTTTTCGTGAATCTTTTGTCACTTAAAGTGGCATGAAAATTCCATTTGGTACAACAATATGTATGGGTTAGGTATGCAGGTATTTCTGGTGGTAAATTTGACGTAACAATAGATTGGTTAAGTGAAAAGGTAAATTATTTCGAAAAAAAGGATAAGTGGGAAATAAGGACATTTTTTATTCCTAGAATAAAATACACCACAAACAAAACTTATCAAATAAAAGTTTTCAATTTTCTTAATTAAACAATTACGAACTTTTAAAGTGCCATTAAGAATAGACACTGTAAAATTTGTAAAGAAAATTACTTAAACGCAAATTAACTATAAATATGACTGATATGTACATCGTACAGACTTTCTTCTTCAAAAAAACATATACATAGATATAAATTTGAAAAATACTTTTAAAGATTAATTTTGCAGCAATATGCATATACATATGTAGTTTAAGTAAGACACATGTTGAAATTGTTCGTGCTCCTGCAGTTTAATAAATTCCTAACTTGCTAAAGAATAATTTTCGTTTGATGAGTCAGAAGAATGCAAAAAGTTACAACCTAAAATTGACCGATATTTTTGCCTCAGATCTTTGCTTTAAGTCTTTTTTCTCTCATTTTACTCTTGTAATTGAAAAGCACGGAGTCCAGCCATACCAACGCGGCTCTCTTGACGGACATATTCTTCTACTTTAGTTTAACACTTTGACTGCTGACGTCGACGCGTCGTCGACAAATCGTATTTGTTCTATGCGGCGGACGTCGACGCATCGTCGACAACATGTTTATACTGCCTCCGCACACCCCGCATCCGGGAAAAACGCTATACTATGATGCTGACGTCGACTACGCGACAATCATTTTTTATAGTCAAAAAACAAAATATTAGTAAAATTAAGCACTGATATACATAAGTAAAGTAGAGTAAAAGGAACCTTTTTGACAAAAAAAAATTCAGCATAGAGGATTCGCTCAGGTCAAACCATGCCGCAGTCAAAGTGTTAATTTTATTTTAGTGGCGACTTAACCACCATTTATTTCGCTTAATTCAAGCCTTAAGTATAACTTAAAAAATAAAATAGGAGAGGGACTAAATGACTACTTTTGGGAAATACCAGAAGTGGCTAGATTAGGATTGAAACGAGTGGATCTAAATCGGACATAATACTCATGATTTTCAAAGTAAGAAGTTATTCATTTCAGGAAAAGAGGTTCAAAATCTAAGGAGGAGAGTTTGAAGACTATAAGTCTATGAGATTAGCTTTGCTAGATTCAGGGGAGACCATATTAACTTCATTTCTTAAGTCTCTTACTGGATTTAAAACGTTCAAGGTGCTTGCTCTCTCTAAGCAGATCGCATATAAGCTCGATAATAGGTGTCATAACCGGACACTGTAATAGGAAAGCACGCCATGAGATTAGGCGTATTTTCAAATGACTTCTGCAGAAGCTGTATGGACGAAGAAGAGGAAGAAACAGTTCTTCATCTTCTCTGCACATGCCCTGCTCTGGCTCGAAAACGCAAGAATTACCTAGGAGAATTCTTCTTTAACGATCTAAACGATCTAAATCATATCGGCATAAGCAGCCTCTCACGTTTCGTAAGAGACTCAAACTGGTTCCATTGAGCTTAGGAAGAAACCTCAAGATTCATGTGGTATCACAATGGGCCATCAAACTGGCTTAAGTGTGTCCGTTTCCATCTTGGACAGCCACTTCAACCTAACCTAACCTAACCTAAGTCTCTTAGAGTGAATGAAACACTCTACAAGGTTTTTAAGAAGCCGTGCTGTGCTGAGGAGTTCATATAGAATGCTTTTAATAAGTTTTGGGATATGATAAAGTCTAGCCATTCCTCAATAGTTTATCACCTCCCCTTTCGGCAGAGAAAAAAAAACTAATCGATAGAATCAACTTCGACGATTGCTCTCTTTTTGCCTATAAGCTGTGATTTGCACACCAACTTGCATATGTATTAACTCCATATAAAAAAAATGTGGGGACAAATACTTATGCAAGAAGATGTGCATACTCACCACCTTTGGAAAATGGAAAGAAAATAGATTGTGGATGAACAACTTTTTGGTACTCTCATTGCGTTCGATTGAGAGTAATATCATTCGAATATAAAGTGAAATTAATTACTCTAGTTAGGTGCGAGAACAATGAAGATTTAGAAACAATTCTAAATTACGCATTTAGAGAAATATTAGCTAGTTATTTGAAGTCAGTTTTAATCATTAAGTAAGTAAAATAAATTAGTTGGCACAACAGTCCAACTAGAACTACAGGACCTAGAAACATACATACAACTGTGAAAGCGCTTTTCATGACTACTATTTCAATTATTAGCTCCGTTTAATTTTCGCTTAGACCGTTGAAAAATGCAACAAAACTTATATGATTTGTTTCAATTTTCAGCGTTTATCGACTTAATTTTGCCGATGCGAGAGTTACAAAATCTAAACACAGATCATGAAAATAAAACAACACAGGAACATTGAAAAAAATTGTATCGTTGTCTTTTTTCTTTACATTACTCACCACATTTCCAAAATGCTGAAACTAAGTGATTTAAGTAGAGACTAAATAAATAGACCGTCAACTTGCTACTTCTGTTGCCAATTCTCATTGCATAAGATTTGTGTATACACCTAGCAAGTGTGTTGCTTTTAAAGGCTTAACTACATAAGCCAAAAAATACTTTGGTACAAAAGTAAAAATATTTGTATTCTCGCTAACTCAGTGGCTTTGTGAAAAAGATTATAAACATTTTTTCTTAAAGCAAAATTTAAGCTTAATGCATCATTTTCCAGTCAGAAACACTGTTCTAACTATATCTTGTCTTATATCCAAAAGGAAAAGTCTGTCAGGGAAAATTTTAACTACAATTTTTCTGAAAACGCATTGGGGCTTATTAATAGATGTTTGCTAAACTCTTTAGGCTATTCAAAAAAATTCAAAACTAAATTAAGGGCTAAACCTGAAGTTATTAGCCAAAAATCATATTTAATTTTTTTGGTTAAATAGAAAGCTGAAAATGTAATTCATAACAAATAAATGTTAAGTTAACATTATCGTCCAGGAAATGTTGATGATACCGCAATTGAAAAAAATATGGATAATATATACATATAAATATTCCCTGTAAATTGTAGAACTTTATTAATTCGGCTTTTTATAGTAACACAAATAAATAATTTGATGCAATATATTTTAGATAATACATCAGTTAAGTTATTGGTTAAGATACATACTGAAATAAATATAACATAAATATATGAAAAGTATTTACTCGCTCGTATATACAAATAAAGTCTAATCTAAAAAACCTTAACCTTGTTACACTCTTCTTGTACACATCCTTTCTTGTTTTGGTTGTTAATGCCATCTATCTATAGCTTAAAAAAAAAGAAGAGAAAAACAAATTCACCACGATCTACCGTTATAATTTTCCCCTTATTTATTGACAAACAAAAATGTTTTCCTAGAATTAATTTTAATTATATTTAGTATTTTTCTAGATATAAAAACGACAAGATGTTAGTAAAGTTAAAGTAAAAAATTTATGAGAATTACAAATATTATAATGAGAATTTAAAAAAAAAAAAAAAAAAAAAAATGAGAAATGTCGCAATCCCAGAAGTGAAGTTTTTTTGTGTATTCTTCTCCGAGGTGAAAACATGTGTACACCGATACGAATTCAACACGCTATAAAAAATGTGAGTAAAAGGTTTCGAAGGGACGGAGACGAGGAAATTTGACTGTCGATTAGTTTTTTCTCTCTGCTTTCGGTCCCTTCTTGTGAATTAGAGTTATGACAGATGTTTTTCAAAGAAAATATTCCTTGAGATAAGGATAAATGCATAAAAAAGAGAAGAGGAACATTTTTTTACGAAAATGGCAGAAAGACCATCAGGGTCCGGAGTGAACTCATCATTAAGTTTAAACATTTTGTTTTCAATGGCTGTTAAGAATGAACCTTGCGAACAATTATTTAAATGGGCAAAATGTGTCCGATCTGATGTAAAAGCATCGATCTAGTGTACAAAAATCCTGAGAATGAATTTTTAAAATATAATGCAAAGTAATTACCTATTCTTATATTCGTATGATAATTATCAATACATAAAAGAATTTGAGGGCAAAGAGTGACTGATGGATGAGTTATCTGGGTTCGTTGAGAATAAAGTTTTCGGTTCATATTATTTAGAGCGCCACTCACTTGGCTGAGGTTTGAATCAGTTAAATGATCTACAAAAAGACAATCTTCTGTCGTTTCATTCACAATATTTCGTAAGACTCAAAGAGTTTAAGATACTTTTAATATGCTGAAGACACAGTGTGAACATTAGGAAAAAAAGGATGGGTTAGAAAGAAGATGTCGCTGTAGATGGTTCTTGAACCGTATTTTCTCGTTCCACATCTGAAGAAGAGGGATGTGAGTCTGAACACGAATACGAAGAGTACTATCGTCATCGAAACAATTATGTAATTGGATTAGAAGTTGCAGACAAGAGATCGTCAATGAAAATAAGAAAGAGTGTAGGGAACAAAACAGAGCCCTGGGACACAAAAGCATTTATTTTGTGGTTTTTTAAACTTGAATTCATTCAATAATAATTGTATTGAACAGCCCGAAAGGTCATTTCTAATTCAAGGAATGGGGGGATTAATCTAAACTTTCAAAGTAAATGATTTATTTAAAAACAAGTAATTGTTTTTTTTTGTTGCTTTAAAATAAATTTGTCAACTAAATTTATTTACCTTCAGTTAATCGTGTAAAAAGCACCAAAAACATTATTGTCTACAAAACATTCCTCAGGCAAGATACAAGTCCATCAAGATTTGTATTTCGTATTCTAAAGAAATATTATACTTATTTCTTTTCCAATTTGCCAAGGAACACTTTTGCAAAAAATATTAAGTGGAATTGTGTAGAAAATAATTAAATCACAGGATAATAAAAAAGATCGAGATGTATCGGTAATTTGCCTTGTTTCTTTAACAAATATTAAAATGCATTTCACAAATTTAATATACAAATTATATCAGTTCACAAAAATAATAAGTGCCATATAATTTCTCCATTACTCCAGGTTTTGAGGTTTTAATCCAAAAACAAACTTGAGGTTCAAGTAAAACACACCATGCATACACTCCGTCTTGTTTTCGCCCACTTGTAGTAGTAGTTGAAATGGTGGCCACGAGCAGTCTAGCTCGGTGACACAATTAGCGCTGAGTTGCGCCGTTTTGATACCATAAAATACTCGCTTGACCTATAAAGTTAAAAGAGGGATTATATATAATACTGAGTTTTGAGTGCGCCAGCTGGCAATCTCAAGTTCAAGATGGAACTGAAACAATTAGTTAAAAAAAAAGAAAAAATACGCCTCAAATCGACTTTGTTGCGTTTAGAAAGGATATCAAATCTCTGATATCCAGTTCTGAGAACTCATTGAGGTCGTTGAAGAAGGACTTTCCCAATGTTTTGGCTCTCGTTTTGGCTAGGGCAGGACACTTGCATAAGAACAGTTTCCCTTTCTCGCTGGTCCTCACAACTACGACAGAAAGTATTGTGGGGGATGCCCAGCTTAGATGCGTGTTCTCCAACAGGCCAGTGTCCGGTGCATGTAGCAACGACCCTGGCTATGTCTTGCCTCGGTCTGCAAATAAGATTATTAGTACGGGATTTTGTAGGTGGGCCATATCCTTCTAGATATGATACAGTTGGTTAGGCTGTTCCACCTGTGGTTTGATTCAGCGAGGAAAATAGAGAAGATCTTGCCCTTCATAGCACCAAGAGGAATGTTGACTCTTTCCGCGAGTGAGCTATGAAGGGCTGATCCTTGCCTAGCCAGCTCGTCAGCTCGTTCATTGCCCTCAAAGCCTTTATGACCTGGAATCCAGATGAGAGTGACCCTGAGTCCAATGTTCATGCCCGCTAACTCACTTCGGCATTGTTGAACCAATTTGGAGGATGAAGTGGACGAGCAATCGCTTGAATAGCCGCCTGACTGTCCGAAAAAATAGCTGTATTGCGGTTTTGATTTGGATCTAGTTTTAGTAACTTGCATGCTTCCTTGATAGCGAGTAGTTCAGCTTGAAAAACACCAGCAAAGTCAGGAAGTCGCAAAGACCTGGAGACATTTAAAGACTCGGAGAAAATTCCTGCACCGACCCCACACTCCATCTTCGAGCCGTCAGTGAAAATAGTTGTGTCGAAGCCTCTCGTCACTAAGTAATCATCCCATTCATTTCGAGATGGGATGATAACTTTAAAATCCGGACTGAGGTCCCAGTAGGGGTGCAGTAGTCGGTTTCTGTCGAAAAGATGTCCGCTGGGATGAGATTAGTAATATTACTATGACCATAGGGCCTAGAATACCAACTATTCGATTCCCTAAGTCTCAACGCGCTGCAAGATACTAAGTATTTGATATGCAGGTCTATTGGTAAGAGGTAGAGAAAAACGTTTAGGGCGTCCGATGGACATGAGCGCAAAGCTCCAGTGGAGCCAACACTAGCTGTTCTCTGAACCTTTTTTAGTTTAGTTATATTGTAGGCTTTGCTAAGCGCGGACCACCAAACAATCGAACTATAAGACAAGATTGGACGGACCACGGCTGTATACGTCCACAAGATTATCTTCGATTGCAAACCCCACTTTTTGCCAAAGGTTTTACTGCAGGCATAGAAAGCTATGCTGGCTTTCTTGACCCTTTCTTCGATATTAATTTTTCAGTTTAACTTTGGGTCAAGTATTACTCCCAAATGGAACGCTGGAAGACAAGGAAAGAGTTTCACCATAAGGAAGCAGTTTCAGGCATAAGGAAGAAGTTTTTTTTTGAGCCAACTGAATAAGTACAACGACAATTTAATCGTTGTTTATGAGCGTTTTCAAGTACTGGATACTTTATATCAACAATTTTAGTGTTTCAAGTGAAATTCAATTTCTAAACTTAAAATTTTAAGACCAATGAGTAGATCTACATGCCTTAGAAGTGTTTGAAAAGCTTAAATCGACTTGACACCAAGACCTAACGGGATGTGCAACAGCTAATATAATTGATAAAGATTCGTACAGATAAAACAGGCAGAACTGCAAAAACAGCAGCTTGAAGACGAGCAATTTTTAGGTGTGTATCTGATTCTTATGAACAAAGATAAAACAAAAAATTGGCGTAAACACAATTCTCTCAACAGTTTTATTAATAAAACTCAAGCCATTTTAAACGAATCAAACTTTTTAAAAAACCGCTACTTGACGAAAAACGGAAAATTATGCTATTAGAGTTTTTCAAATCTCAAATAATTTACAAAAAGAAGAGTATCACGTGTTTTTTTTTCAGACGATAAAACGATTTAATTTCGGTGGCCCTGATGGGTCAACCTTTTATTTTCACGATTTGAAAAAATAAAAAGGTGTTAAAAACATTCACAACTGTGAAGGAGGTGCTGTTATATTCATTCAATTTTTTCCTAGTAGAACATCTTAAGGGAGTAGTTAGCACCTACAGATGGCACACCAATATTTGGAAAAAAAATGTAAAAAGTATTTTAAAAAATTAGGTGTGCGGGTTCAGTACACATTAATTTTTTTTTTAATCTCACTCAATTTCCGGAAATTATTTCTAATTGCAAGTACAGCTTCTCCAAACATTAATGTAATATAATAGGTTAGTCAGGTAATGAGATACTGAAAATATTTTAACTTAATTTTGTAGATAAGCATTTGCAAAACTATCAAACATTGTACGTATATATTTTGACACAAAAAAAGGCTCAAAAGATTATTGTCATAGTTTTACCGAATTTCAAACAGCATTTTCTCAAAAACCTGACGTGATATTGAGAGGTTAAGTTAAAAATTATGTTAGTTCTACAAACAAAATAAATAAATCCGAGCAACACAAAATCTTAAGCTTATCAAGCGTCAAAAACAAAAACATACTTATCCATTCTAATTTTACACGGAAATCTTAAAATAATTATAAAGTTGCACGTGCGTCTCTTTAGTGTATATGTAAAGGTAACTACGCGATGAAAGAACGTCACAAAATACTAATTAGGTTACAATATGATGGAATTCAATGGCATTTTCTACAATGTGCACTATATATGTATGTAGGTAAGGTATACGAGGTCCATATATATTTGCGTATTATTAACACATTATTGACAAGCTTTATAATGAAATACACCAATTACTATAATATTTAAAATGGACGGATATACGTCGTCGTCGTATTACAATCACTGATTCGATTACTAATCACTTATAATGATTCACTCTTCATATTGTATCTACAAATTTCAAACAAAAAGGTAATGTGTTTAATATAAAGAAATAAACATTAGTTAAAGGTAACCATTATGTTAACAATAATAATTTATTTAAAATTGCACAAAGTAGAGCAATGCTATACATAGGTATAAACAGTTAAGTGGAAGCATTTAGAGCTCGAATAGACCGTTCGTCCGAATTGCAACGACCATACTACCGCGTTTTGTCAATAATGAACTTGAGAACCACACCACACAAATACCGGCCACACAAATAGTCCGTAGAAATGGTACCTCCAAACAATATAACTAAACGTTAAAAGTGCTTTCTACCCGGAATTATGTCATTAGAACGGTCCGGTCGCAGGCGGCAGACCGACATTCATGAGACCTCCCATCAAGTCCAACATAAACCCCAGAAAAATCACGCAACGAGACAACTTGTATACCCCCCTTCGAACAAAAAGAAACACTAAACCATCTTCCTTTATTTTTTGTGCTTTGAAAAGAATGACCACAGCAAAATAAAAAAATGTCGATCAAATTCTGTCGTAAGGTATAACACGACACTTTAGAGGTTATGACCGTTTGTTCCTTTTAAATTGAGTGCGTTGGTAGGCCTAAAGGTATATGGTTTTAAGTAACGTTAGTTCAAGAGTGCAATCTTTCAACTGTCGAATTTTTAGAAATGTTTTAATAGGTAGGCAGGTACTTAATCAAAAACCGATGATTTTTATTACTACATAACTCAAGACTATCTAAGTGACGCCTTCAGACCAATTGTGGGAGTTGAGTATATTAAAAAAGAATCTTTATTGCGACATCAGCTTAAAACTATAAAGAAGCTTAAAGTCAAGCATAAAAAGCCGCATTTCTGCTTTTGGAAAATCAGATGTAGGGAGGGGGAACAATTAGGTTTCAAGTTCCAAAGTCGAAACTATTTCTTTTTGTTAGTGTATGTCAAAATTAAACAACTTATGCGGGGGTGGCTTTTTTTATTTTGTTTTTATAGGTCTTCTATTTATTCTGGTATAGATTCTATTTCAATATAGGTAAAGGTAAAAATAACAAGACATTTATTTTTGTTTATATCTTACACTAGTTTTGCATATTTAATTAATAAAATACGAATAACAAAAATAATGCTTTCATATGGTGCGTACGTGATAGCAGCACGTATGCATTGATGGCACGTGCTTTTTGAAGTGCATCAATAAGCACGTCCAATCAAAGGATAGAAAGTTCTTAGTTCATTTTGGTTTTGTTTTGTAGCTATTTTTACTTTTCAATAAATGAGCCGTTTATTTTGAAAGTGGCATAAGTCACTTTTTCAAAAAAATCGAGTTAATGGCAACACTAAATACAATTGAACGGTATCTTTTCATTTTTAAAAAATTTGCACTCAATAAGTTGAGAACTATTGAGATTTCTTCGAGAGAAGTATTGGTAATTAACGGTATAACAAATATCTTAAATATCTCGACTTAAAAAAAAAAAGTGACTTATGCCACTTTCAAAATAAACGGCTCAAATACACTCTTGGTTACTAAGAAGTATTAATAGTCAACAATTAATAATTGCTCATACGTGTACATCTAAATCAGACATGCCAAAGTTGCGGCCCGCGGGCCGCATGCAGCTCCCTTCGTATATTTTTGCGGCCCAAGCTTAATTTAGGTACAGCTTGGTTTTTCAATTTTTAAAGCTTTTTATGAAAGTGAAGCGGCGCGGCCGGAGGCGGTACATGCAAGTTATTTTTGTCGGAGTTGAACACTCGAAACCTTTTTTCCCAGAAGATGATTTTATCAAGGAATGTTTTATTAAAACTGCAGAAATTGTTTGTCTTAAAAGTGTGAAGGTTTTCAAGTTATCTTTTTGTCTCGAAATCGAAATACAGTTTCGGAAGGAGTTAGCGATTTGGCTGACAACATAAATGATCAGATCAAAGCAAAGTCAACAATTTTTGAAGTTGATTTCATTGCATGTGACGAAAATATAGACATTATGCGCATAGCTCAACTAGCTGTTTTCGTACTTGTGAAACGAATTTCAATGTTTTCGAGGAATTATTGGAACTAGTGCCGATGCGTAGAACTACAACAGAGAAGGACATATTTAATTATCTTTATGAACTTCTGCAAACATACAATCTTCCTCTCTCCAAATTAATTTCTGTTGCAATAGATCCGACCCCTTCAATGACCGGAAAAATTAAAGGTTTTGTAGTAATACTACGATCGCATGGATTAAATCAGCGTCAGTTTTCGGATTTCTTAAGTGAATAAGGAAGTGAATATTCGGGTTTACGTTGCTATCTTGCTCTAAATTTCTCAAATGATTCCGTGACTTAAAAGAAGAAATTAGTCAATTTTTGATAACTAAAAATGAAGACACCAGCATATTTCATGATGCGGTGTGGTTGCAGGATTTATTTTCCACGATAGATGTAACAAAACATCTATCTGACTTAAACCTAAAACTACAAGCAAAAGATCAGCTTACTACGAACATGTTTGACTAAGTTAAAGCATTTAACTGCAAACTAGGTATTTAGAAAAATCACTTGAGAAACGAGAGTTTGATGCACTTTCCTACATGCAGTATGTATGTATAAACTAAGTTTAAGTGAAAATATGTCCTATCAAAAATATGCAGACAAAATTTTAAGCCTTAGAACTGAATTTGAAAAACGTTTCGCAGATTTTGAGTCTTTGAAAGGCAAGTTGTTTTTGTTTTCATCGATTTTTTCTATAAATATAGAATCAATTCCTAATCATATGCAAATTGAGGTAATCAAAATCCAGTGTGACTCCATGTTAAGATAGAAATTCAATAAAGTTGTGATGCCTAAATTTTAAAAGTACGCGTAACAGATTTGAGAACACTCGAAAATTGGCATATGAAATCATGATTGTCTACAATCATGAGTGGGAATAGGTCACCTGTTAGTACCAGAATAACTGATCTACACCTCGACTCCGTTTAAAAAGTAATGACTTCTAATAAAATTTCCACACAAGTAGAGAAGATGTTAGCAGAGTCAGGCAGAAAACATTAATATTATTATTATTCTTGTCCTTTTATAAAAAGAAAATTGTTTCCTAAAAATTCTTATAGTTAGCTTCAAATAGGAAGTTGTTGTAATCGGTCCGATTTGTTGAATTGAATATTTTGACAATTTTCGACGTTTCAAAGCCCCTAGAGTCGAAATAAAAGTTTTTGAGGGAGATGTCTGTGCGATCGCGCGATCGCACGTCCGTATGTCCGTATGTACGTATGTCCGTACAACCGTACGTCTGTACGTTCCCGACGTTTTTTGTCGTTCATAGCTTAAGAACCAGTAGAGATATCGACTTAAAATTAATTTTGTTATAAAGATAATAAAGCAGAAAGATGCAGAAAGGACTCTGCGTGGGAGGTTTATTACCATTGCAATTTAAAAAAAAAGGTGAACATTTTGGTTTACCCAATATATCTCACGAACCAATAACGCTAGCGAGTTGAATTAAATTTTATATTATACATATATTATGATGCTATACCAAACTAGTATATTTTTGGAACAAAATCCAACTAACAGTTTTTTTATAGATCAAAATAACTGAAAAAAAAATTTGTCACCTCCAAAATTTTATGAACAAAAAATGATTTTATCTCCAAAACAATTTTGTGCAACGAAGAATTTTGTAACATCTGGTAAAACTTTGAGAAAAATCGAATTGACAGTTTTTTTTATAAAAAATAAAAACCTAAACAAAACATTACTCAAAGTTGGTAAAAATTGGTTTTTGACTCAAATATCTTTTCAAAAATTTGAGATTAATTTTATCTTATAAGAAATATTGTTTTCAACATTCAGAAAATTTTTAAGAAAAACCGAATTGACAGTTTTTTTTACAAAAAAATAAAAACCTAACAAAAAAATTAATAAAAGTTGGTAAAAATTGGTTTTCGACTCAAATATCTTTTCAAAACTTTGAGATATTGGCTTGTAACTAATTTTATCCTTTAAAAAATATTGTTGTCATATTCAGTAAAATTTTGAGAAAAATCGAATTGACAGTTTTTTTACAAAAAATAAAAACCTTAAAAAAAATAATAAAAGTTGGTAAAAATTGATTTTTGGCTCAAATATCTTTTCAAAAGTTAAAAATATTGACTTCAAACTTATTTTATCTCACAGAAAAAATATTTTTTTTTCGACATTCAGTAAATTTTTTATAAAAATCCAACAGTCCGTTTTTTCATAAAAAAATAAAATCTACAAAAAATAGTACGCAAATTTGGTGAAAATTGGTGTTCGGTTAACGATATCTCGTGAACAATAGACTTCAAATTAATTTCATTCATCCAATTTGTATTTGTTTATATAAGAAATACTTTTTTTTTAAGAAATGCTACTAAAATTGGTAAAAACTGGGTTTCGACTAAATATCTCGTTAACAAAAATAGATTTTGAAATCAAACTATTTCATTATTTATGCAAAATATTGTTGGTAATTTTTAAATTTTTAAGAATAATTCAACTGACAGGGGAGAGTACGATAACTTAGGCGACAAAGTTTAATGACGGATTTGTATGGAACAGTTAAAAACAAGCATTTTTTACTATGGGAGGGGGGGTCTATCTCCTCCCGTTTAGGCGGTAGGGGCAGTTAAAAAAAATATGTACATTAAATGGAAAAAAAAATAATTAAAAAATAACGGTAATACCCTCAATTAAGTGTTATACCTTTTTTTAAAGCCAACACTTTTGTCTATTAGCTTGTTTTTAAATTAAGTCAAAACTATGCATAGTTTTTAAAAAAAATTGTTTTAAAGTCAAAATTTGTGCAAAAAAAGTTAAAAAAAAAGGTTTAAAGTGTAATTTTTCAAAACTTTCAAATTATTTACTGTTTTTTTTTTTTTAGAATTCATTGCTCTTATTTGTTTTTTATCAAAAACTGAAAACTAGATGACTTTATGTCTTCTAGTTCTTGAGAAAATTGAAAATTACCAAAATAAATATTTTAATTAAATTACTTTTTCCTTGCTTAAGTATTAACGTAGTCTTATTTTGATAGTAATAATCGAATCTGGATTAAGATATACCTAGGGTAAATTAATTTTTCTTAAATCCAGCTTATTTAAATGCAAAAAAAACTTTGCATGCACCCCATCTTGCACCCTCCCCACCTTGCACACACTCCAACTTGCACCCACCCCAAATCCTATAGTGTGCCCAAGCAGGGGGGTTGCAGGGGGGCAGCATGCCCCCCCTTACAGATGCCACTGTTGCATACACCCAAACTCGCGCACACCTTACTGTTGCATACACCCAAACACGTATTACGCATACGCAAATACCAATATTACTATCAAAATAAGACCACTCAAGCAAAAAAAAAAGAATTAAATTAAAATAGTAGTTGTGGTTATTTTCAATTTTCTCAAAAACTAAAAGACATAAAATCATCTAGTTTTCAGTTTTTGATCAAAAACAAATAAGAGCAATAAATTCTGAAATAAAAACAATGGGAGACAATCTTGAAGTATTGAAAAAGTTACACTTTAAACCTTTTTTTTACTCAAATTTTGAGTTTAAAATTCAATTTTTATTTTCAATTTTCTCAAAAACTAAAAGACGTAAAATCATCTAGTTTTAAGTTTTTGATCAAAAACAAATAAGAGTAATAAATTCTGAAATAAAAACAATGGTAGATAATCTTGAAGTATTGAAAAAGTTACACTTTAAACCTTTTTTAACTTTTTTTACTCAAATTTTGAGTTTAAAATTAAATTTTTCAAAAACTACGCGTAGTTTTGACTTGATTTAAAAACTGGCTAATAGAACAGAATGTTGGCTTTAAAAAAATGTATACAACTTAATTGTAAGTATCACCGTTATTTTTTAAGAATTTTTTTCCATTTTAAGTAATATTTTTTTTAAATTGCCCCTCCTGCCTAAACGGGGGGAGATAGACCCCCCCCCTCCCATAGTAAAAAATGCTTATTTTTAACTGTTCTAAAAAATTCCGTTATAATATCTTGTCGCCTAAGTTATCGTACTCTTGCCAACTGACAACTTTTTTAACAAAACAAGAAAACCTACAAACTTTTAAGCAAAACAAATAGACAGACGGGATAAGAAGTATCAGTGTGGGTCGCCTCTTTTTGCTTTTTTTCTTTTCGGCCCATACACATTTGGAACCTTCTGGTTTTTATTCCGTTCCATTAAGTTAAAGTATAGAGTTATATAGTTCAATAAGAAGTATAATTTTGAAGTCTCGTGGAAAAACTTTCTGAAACTTTAACAAAATATTAATAACAATATTTTGTGTGAGATACAAACATTTTATATCGAAATATGAGTCGAAAACCATTTCTTATCAGTTTTTTTCTGTAGGTAGGCCTTTTGTGTTTTGTAAAAAAAATTTTCTAAAAAATCAACTTAAAGTTAGCAACAATATTTTGTATTTGATAAAATAAGTTTTATTTCAATATGTGTTGTTGTTTTTATTTTTCTTATACAAAAAATACATATTTGATTTTTTAGCAGATAATGAAATAATTGTATCTATTTATTTATTTTATAAATATCAAATGTAAAAATCTGCATTTAGATTACTAGATAAATATACGTACAATTTATTAAATAATACTTAAGTTTAATATAAGTACATAAAATATAATAAGTATGGTAAACTTAATTAGTTCTAAACACATATTCCAAATTTAAAAATCAACTAAACTGAAAATGCAATAAAAATTAATATTTCAATGAAGATCTACTCAATTGAAAATCGAAATCAATAAAATTTAAAATTAAGTTTGTTTCTTTGACACAATGAGTTATTGGTTCATTTTTCGCGTAATAAACTGTGTGCATATCTTCTCGAAACAAACAACGTACTCGAAGTTGTCGCGATGGAGCATACAAATTTACTAAAGATAACAAAAAAGGGCATTTGATATGATAAGGCTAAATATCACTTATAAACATCACAGAATACATTTTGCGTCTGGTTTCAAGTCATTGATTCCCTAAAAGTTGGCACCTAATTGTATATAATGGGGTTTCGTTGTTACAGCCAAGTTTCTGAATAGTAAAACTTGTAAACTTTTTTTGGACCATTTTAATTGTCTTGAAGTTTGATAAAACCGAGCATGGAATTTGCTTTGGATACACGAAATTCAATGTGCTTAACAAAGTTAGGTTTAGGGTCAAAAATTACACCAGTATCTTTCTTTTCCCTAAGTCCTTCAAGGACTTTGTTCTCTACTTTGTAGTCAAAGAAAATTTCAGAAAAGTTGCGACACAAGAAAAACATTGACATTTAGCCACATTTGAATATACATAATTAGTTCTTCGTGCAACACTGGAATTATTTCGAAATATCGTCTTGTAAGACATGGCAGTCATTAATAGATTTCATGCATCAAAAAATACTTTAAATCATCGGCAAAAACAAAGTTGACTAGAATTAAGGAAAATACTAGGTAATTCATTTAAAAAACATTAGGAAAAGAAGGGGTCCTAGTGTGCTACCTTGGGTCACACCAGATGAAACCAAAACTGGTTTTGAAATTGAACTTAAGATGAAAACCAAAGTGTTTTAATTTCTTTATTAAAATAGAGTGACTTATTCTACCAAATGCTTTTGAAAAATCAGAATAAATTGCGTCAATTTGATGTCCATCTTCGAGATTTATTTAAAATGAAATTGGCACAAATAGAAAGATTGGCCTTTGTTGATCTTCCCGCAATGAAACCATGTTAGAGCGGTTTAGCTAAAAATTTAAGTTTTTCATATATGTATCAACTTCTCGAAGAGTTTTGGTATACATACGAGTATATGACAATTTACAAATTGGACGGTAGTTGGATATTTGCCGCTTAGACCCTGATTTTTAAGGAGGGTTTAAGAATGATTTATTCCATACTGGAAGAAATTCGCCGTTCTCGAGAGAGCTCTTACAAATTAAGAAAAGCGGTTCAGCAAGAGAAGCAGCACATTTTTTAAGAACAAAAAGGTGGACTTAGTTTATTGACATCAGTTTTTAACAGTTATGCGTAGTATTTTTTGTAGATTATTATTTTTAAGAACTGACTGTTGAATTTAAAAAAAAATAATAAATGTTCAAAACAACATTTTTTTATAAGACAAAATCTTTGCCAATATATTGGAGTCTTAAATCAATTTTTACCAACTTTTACTAGTGTTATTTTTGGATTTTTATTTAAAAAAAATTATTCTGGAGGTGACAAATATTTTTTTTCAGTTTTTATGATGAAAAAACCATTGATTTTTTTTCAAAACTATACTATATATATATAAAATTTCGAGCGGGTCGAAATGATCTATTTTACTGTATGATCAGAATTATGTTTGATACTGTATGGTTAATATTTTGTATTTAAAAAAAACTGTATCTCAAAATGCTGTATTGTCAAAACACTTTATCTCAATATTCTGTATTTAAAAAATACAGGGGGGTCATTCCGTAAAACGATTATCGTCAAACGATAGCGTTTTGACGATAGTCTCACTTCACCTAAGACTATAATCGTCAAAACGATAGCGTTTGCACGATAGCTGAATAGGTATCGTCTGTCATTGATTTCCAAATACCAAATTATAAATAAAAATGTTTCGGCGTAGTTGAGTTTTAGTATATACGGTTAGTATACGGTTATGGAGACAATTAAGTGATAAATCAGACCCTCTATCTCTTCCAACCTAACATATGCATATGTAAGCATTTTTGTTTTTTCTTTCCCACTTGTCGTAAAATAATTAAAACTATTATAGTTTTCTTCAAAGCTTTTCAAAAGAGGTCTTTATAAAGATATTGGAAACAATAAATTTGCCAGACAGTTTGCTGTAACTATTAAAACTTCGATTGGCGGGGGGTACCAATGCTCTTGCACGAAGCATATTATCCAAAATAGTTTCAGACATAAGTAACTTACATGTTGAAATTATAGTTACATCATCGGCGGCAAAAAATAAAAACAGTAACAGTAAGAATAAATACCACAAAATAGTTGATCAGCTTGGTAAAAAGCAATATGTTGCAAATAATCGTTTTGACGATTATCTTTTTGAAAATTACGAATTGACTCCCCTGTATTTTGTGCAAAATTCCGTTCTTAAACTTTTATTATGGAGAACAACAAAGGGTTACAGTATTTTAATTAGTAATTATGTTGTTTTTACTGGGCAAATGTCAAAAGATGGCAGCTTTAAAAGTAGTGACAGGTGACCCAAACAGCTTGCTATTCAAAATGAAACCTCTAAAAAACACATTATTAAAACTCATGTTCAAACATTTTACTATAAAATTCTCGTAGTGATCGGAAACACCTAGAATCAATAATGTAACTACTGGGGTAATGGGATTAACCTAAAAACCATGATTTGCAGTAATCACTCGTGTATCAAAATACATATCCACAATATTTCAAAGTTTTTGATTTTCTTTAAGTAGTCTTAAAACAGTGAAATTATCTATGGATACCAGTATAAAATTGTTTTTAAAACGCAGAAAAAACATTCTTGAAATTATATATAATATTGCATTTTTAAATTTGAAAACTAAAAATTTGGGTTTCTTTCGATCAAAAACATACAATTTGTTGTAAAATAAAAACCGTCAAATCTGTTTAATTGTATTCCTAAAAAACGCTTAACAAAGTTATTCGACGAATTAATAGATTTCTTATCAACACTGTGATCGATATATCAATAGTGATTAAGTTATGCAACATCCATATCTGAGCAATTTGAATGTTGATTTATTTGAACTAGTTGCAAAATATAAAAACACATTACAATTTTTGTGTAAAGTATGTACAATGTAGTACCTAGTAGGTAAGGAGGCTTGGTAGGATAAATTCTTAAATTTTAAATCACGTTCCGTATATTAATTTAAAACCATTTTAAAAACTATTACAGCTAAGTAGTTCTAACATGGGCGTCTAAAAGGAGGGTTTACTTCCTCTTCCATAACTAGAATATAACACTTAAGACTTTTTAAACCAAATTATACTTTTTGTTTCATCGTTTAAATTCCACTGCTTCTTTTTGCTTTTTAATAAAATGTACTTCCAATTGATTGCTTCAAAAAATAATTGATTTATATCTCTTAACCCTCCACTTTAGACAAATTATTGAAGCCGCTCATGGCAGAAGATATAAAATCAACCTTGCTGCACAAACTTGAATACGTACATATGTAAATAAGTATATATACTTACTTGACATTGAGAAGCCGTTGAATTTGTAATTTCTTTTCAATTTGTTCGATGGGGAATTGTGGCACCTCATAGGGGGCGGAAATTTCATTTGGCAAAGCATCATCAGATACTTCTTCGGGGCGTGAAACTAGAACCACATTTGATACATCATTGTCACTGCCTGGAAATGTATAGACAAAAAAGAATTTTAATTATTTATCAAAAAGTGAAATATTTGAAAGCATTTTTTTGCATGTCTTTCAAAATGCTGTATAAGAATACATGTTTACATAAAGGTATTAAATATACAACGTATGTCAAGCCATCAGGGTAGATCGAAATTTCAAAAAAAAAATTCATATAAATATTTTCAAAATTATCGTGTCAAAATTTATTGTTAAATGTCATGCTGCTTCCAAGAAAACTATTACTAAATTTTCAAAGATTTTCAAGTAACACTAAAATTGAAATTAATTCGTTTACATACATATACATAAGGGGCAAATTATAGCTGTCAATAAAATCCATCAGTAAAGATTGAAACACGTGGAATCTGAAATATTTGACTGGTGAGCATTTACAGCAATCAGTAAATTTTCGTCTTTCATTTAGAGGTATTAATAACTAGGAACTTCACAACTCATTTTTGCTGTTAATTTTGTCAGTAATGTTTCTTACTGATGTCATCGGAAGAATAAACAATTGGATCATCAGTAAAACGAAATGGAGTTTTTTAAATGTATTCACGAATTTACTCACGATTAGATCTTTTGCTAAAAATAATAAAGCTTTAATACGTTCAAATATTAGAGAAGAACTTAATCTTACTAATAGCTAAAACCGGCTCCTAAGTTGTTTAATCCGCAAATCCCCAATGAAATATAAATTCACAGATAAATAAAATGCACGACTGGGTCGTGCGAACTTGCTCATGTATCAAAGAGTGTGTTTAAAATTATTTCTTGTATTAATAAATGTAACTGCAAAATAGTTGTTTTTAAAATATTAAACGCCATTTGATTTCTCAAAAAACCTTAATTTTTCAAAAAAAAATTATTTGAAAATCGTTAGAGCGGTTTTTTTTTTTAAATTAATTTTTGTACGTATATGTATATACATATGTTAGGATAACCTTTGCAGAAATAAAAGCCAAGCAGAATTTCCAATTTAAATATTTATTAATTAAAAATAACAGCAATTGTTTTTTAATTGATTTTTGGAAATTGAATGAATCTTAAAAATAATATTTTTTGACAAATTAATTTATGTTTTTACAAAAATAAAAGTCCAACGCACTAACCATCATGCCACGGTTACTAGAGCTTATTAAAACTGAAAACACATTTTAAAGAATCGAATTTCCAAAAAAAAACTTTTCAAATCAAATCAAAATCTGGACTAGTAGAAAAAAAATTAAAAATAAAAATTTGCTCGAAAAGAATAAGGTCCTAGTGACTTACAACTCTTAACCATTCCTGTTAACGAGCCAAGAGGGAGTGGGCCTACATGAACGATTTATTTGAGAAGCACTTTTTAAGGCAAGAATTACACTGGTCGACAAAATTACGTTTTTTTTGACAGCTTTTACTTTTATAAAGAATTGCGATGTCCTGAATTTAAATTTTTTAGTACATCAGGTTTTTAAAATATGTCCCTCTAAAAATCCTAAAAACAATCAAAAACTGTTTTTTAAGGCAAAGTTAAAACTCAAAATATCTCTTTAATAAATTGTTTGATGATTTTGCAAAGTACAAATCTTTGTGCCCTAGTTTTTGGAAATTCTCATCAGTTATGAGTTTTTATTTGTCTCTATATGAATTTTTGAGCAAACCTTAAATTTAAAAATAAGTTTTGTAGTTAAATGTTAGTGCTGATTTCAATTTCAAACTTAATTTTGATTATCTGCTCAATTTTTAAAAATGGCCGTTTTCAACATAATTTTTAAATTTTTGACTTTCCATAGTAAGTTATTGTAATCGGTCCGATTTGTCAAATCGCCCTAGAATCTAAATCAAAGATTTTGTCAGTAATGTATGTGTGTGCGTGTGTACGTACATACGGTCGTAATACCATTTTTCGTCGTTTATATCCAAGAACCTTCTAATAAATTTTCTTATACAAAAAATAACACAGAAAGAGGGTGGTTTTTTACCAACAAAATTGTTTTCTAAAATATCTCACGAACCAATAACACTAGCGACTTGAAATAGATGTTATATTATAATTTTGGACAAAGTTCAATTAACTATATATTTTTTTTAAATAAAAAAAATGAAAAAATTATTTGTCACCTCGAATATTAAAAAGAAATGATTCTACCTCAAAAACAATTGAATGCAACGAAGAATAACGTTTTTGATATCTGGTAAAATTCAAAAATCAAAAAACTTAAAAAAAATAAAAATTGAATTTCCGCTCGAATATCGTGGCAAAAATTAAAGATAATGTTTTGAAACTAATTTCATCCTATTAAAAAATTGTTTTCAACATTCATTAATTTTTTTATAAAAATTCAGAAGTCGATTTTTCATAATAATTAAAATCTACAAAAAATACTACATAAAATTGGTAAAAATTGATATTCGATTCTCGATATCACCTGAATAAATGAAGGTATTGACTTCAAAATCATTGCATTCTGTGCTTAACAAAAGATAATGGTATTAGAAAAATCCAATCTGTATTTTTGTATATGAGAAATAAAGACTTTAAAAAATGCTTTTAAAATTGGTAAAAACATTTCGGGAATAAAAATAGATATTGTAATCAAATTTATTTTCGACCTATAAGTCTATCATCATTCCTTCTTAAGACATTGGAAAGATTGATTGATATCCATTTTAGGGCAAGTATTGATACAAGACTTCTGTTTTCGTCTCAACATGCCTACTGTAAAGGTAAATCGGTGGTAACAGCGTTACACACGAATACCATCAAGTATTTTCTCCATCATAAAGAGTTCACTATGGTTGCTTTCCTTGACATAAAAGGTGCCTTTAAAAACGTGGATACATCTACCATCACATCTGCACTAACATCTCTAAACGTAGAGAGTTAGTGCAGAGTTAATTCATTTAATGCTGACTAGCAGAATAATTAACTCAAAACTGGGCAACTCTTCTGGCAGACGATTCGTTAGTAGAGGGACACCGCAAGGTGGTGTTCTATCCCCTCTCCTCTGGAACCTAGTGGTGAATAAAATCCTAACTAGTCTGGATGCGGAGGGTTTCAGGGTGATCGCCTATGCAGACGACGACGCGACGTTGCCATAGCAGTTTCAGGAAAGCATCTTAACACCTTAAAAGAACTCTTACAAAATGCCTTAGACAGACTAATACTTTGGGCTGATCGGTGTGGACTGGGTGTTAACCCACACATAACCGATTTAGTCTTTTTTCGAGGAGATACAAAAATTGCATTTGTCAACCCTCCCTATATTAAAGGAATCTAATTAAAATTTTCGGACGAGGATAAATACCTGGGGCCCTACTCTGTAATGCGTTTCGAAAGCAAATATTTTCGAAAACGAATATTTTGTACTCTCTATTTCTAATGCGGATGAGAAATCTAGTACTTACGGAATGACAAATCCGCATTCGGATTTTTCGTACCTGGCAATGCGTTTCCGAATGTCATTAGCGTTCGAAAACGGAAATTTTCTTTCTACACCGAAAGAGGTAACGAATTGCAATTCGAAGGTCGTTTTTAAAGGACACAAAAGGAAAATTTTGTTGAGTTGTGTGAAATAGATAAATTATAAGTAAGGAAATAATAATTTTATTCAAAATTTAAGCAAATAAATCCCATTACAGGGAATCATCAGCGAAAAATGTGCATACCAAACAAAAGCAATTTGAAATTATGGTGGAATTCGTATGACTTGAAGGAAAAAAAGTATACCTTAGCAAAAGACAAATTTCAACACAAAAAACGAAATGACTATGAAAAAAATCATCTTAAACTTTCTAAGCTTGAATTAAAAAGAGAGATGTGGCAATTGCAAAGCAGTGAAGTGTAAAAAAAGTCATTACGATAATTTTCAAGTGATAATAATGGCTGAATGTTAATTTTTTCCTCGTCTTTGTGATTTGTTTTGACTTTGTTTGTATTTTTGCTTTGACAAATCTCATAAGAAATACTTCGAGACTCGGTAAATCTATTGGATAAATGGATTGGCTTTCGAAACGCATTACAGAGTAGGGCCCCTGGGCCTTGTTTTCGATAAAAAAACTAAATTGGTAACGCAATGTATAGGAAAGAGTCAAAAAAGCTACTGTAGCTCTCTTTTCTTGCAAAAAAGCTGTTGGTAATAAATGGGGCTTACAACCCACAATTACGCACTGGCTTTACACATCGGTAATTAGACCGATTTTAATGTAAGCCGCGCCAAATTAAATAAAGTCCAACGTTCAGCTTGCCTATGTATAAGCGGATCGCTTCGCACGACCCCATCTGCGGCACCGGACACCTTTCTCTACCTAACACCTCTTGATATATTTAGCAAACAAAAAGCTGCAAGCTCTGATATTCGCCTCAAAGCTTCGTCGCAGTGGACTAGCAACAACATTGGCCACTCCGTAATTCTTTGGTATTTAGAATCAATTCCAAAGCACACAGACTACACCATCCCTCAACTGCAATTCGACAGAAACTTCAAGATTTCTATAACTTCCAGATCTTTCTGGGAGGATAGGGCATTCCTGAAAGACGAGTCAATCCATTTTTATACAGAGGTTCAAAAACTAAATCTCTGGACTCGTCTCTACAAACTCTATTACAGTCCATAACTGTCGATCGTCTCTAATGGAGATGGCACAACAGTTTAATATTCATCTTTGCTGAGTGCCGGGCCATAGAGACATTCCAGGTAACTGTAAGGCAGATGAACTCGCCAGGAACAGACAGTGCAGCCCATCCTACCACGTTTGGCAAATGCTGGCCTACCAATCGCTACTTGTAAACTGTTGCTAATGCAAGACGCTATGAAGAAGGCAAACACCAGGTGGAACAACATCATTACGTGTCAGGTCACAAAAAACATCTGGCCAACACTAAATTTAAAGCGATCAAGGTGCTTGCTATCTCTAAGCAGATCGCATATAAGCTCGATAATAGGTGTCATAACCGAACACTGTCTATAATAGGAAAGCACGCCACGCGGCTAGGCGTATTCTCAAATGACTTTTGCAGAAGCTGTATGGACGAGGAAGAGGATGAAGCAGTTCTTCACCTTCTCTGTACATGCCCTGCTCTAGCTCAAAAACGCAAGAATTACCTAGAAATATTCTTCTTTAACGATCTAAATCATATTAGCATAATCAGTCTCTCACGTTTCGTAAGGGACTCAAGCTGGTTCCATTGAGCTTAGGAGGAAGCCTCAAGATTCATGTGGTATCACAATGGGCCATTAAACTGGCCTAAGTGTATCTGATTCCATCATGGACAGCCACTTTAACCTAACCTAACCTAACCTAATCAAATTTATATTCAAACTATTATTTGCTAACTTTTAGCTCATTTTCTTAGAAGAATCTAAGTTAAAACTTTTTTTACAAAACATATAATCCTACAAAAACTGATGGTTTTTGACTAAACAATGAAAGATATGGACTTAAAATTTGTATCTCACAAAAAATATTGTTATTAACATTTTGTTAAAGTTTTAGTTTAATTAATATTTTTGCTTGTCTTAAATAGCAATAAATCTTGTAAATTACTTAATTCGATTTGGTCTATAAAATACAGAAATTTAGTATTTCAATTATTTGTAATGAAAAAGTTTATAATTTAGTTTCTTGAAATTCAACAAAGTGATAAATGTAATTATGTATATTCTTAAAAGGAATTTGACAAAACAACAAGAGAAAAGGATAAAGATCGTCGTAAACACGATTAATGACTAAAATATTTAATTGGTTAAATGCCAGAAACGATTTGTCAATGTACAATGTACAGAACATCCATTGTCAACAAGAGAACTTTTTGGGTCTTGATTGGCGCTAGAAACAACAGAAGAGTATAAATATTTTGAAAAATTAAATTGTTTGTGTCACAGATGTAATTGATGAAAGAAACGTAAACGTTCTTTTTTGTTCATTAACTAAAAAGCGTTCATAGTAATAATAATAATAATAATTCATAATAAAAAAAATATGGTAATATTTTGTTTTCAATATAAAATTCTGTTACCAAAAAAATTTCGATTTTGTAGGTAGTTATGGTGTAGTTCACCTTATAAGCCACCGAAAGCCGAAATCCGAAAGCTTCACCCCAACAAATATCAATTTTTCTGATTGAACACAATGCCGAATTATTGAGTTCTAACTTGCAAATAATTTTTAAGTTTAATTTTACGATAGTATCTAAGTGATAAGTCAGAGAGTCCAAGAAGAGGGATTTCGAAAGCCCAAGGCTATGTTTTCCATAAAATGATAACAAGAGAACAAAAATCTTGAAGACTCAATAAAATTATCTTTTTTAATTCGATCACATCCAAATAATAATTTTGACAGTATTGGGCAATAAATTTACAGATCTTAGAAGACCTTCTATCTTTTTACTAACTTAAAGAAGATTAATATTTTTGCCTTATATTTGAATTTTTGTCTAGTTAATTCATATTTCTATTACAATAATTTGATTTAAGTTGATTTTGATTAAAAACAAGAATAAATTGATTTATTTTGTTAATGGGAAATCCCACAAATCTAACAACTAATAGAACACATTGTGAACACATTAACTCAGGATATACATATGTAAATAAAGTGAGAAATGTGTATGAGATATTTTGTTAATATTTCTGAGAATCTTTGAGATTTTAGAAACATAAACTAGACAGATAATAAATTGTAGTTTAAATACTTTATGGTTAATATTCTGTATTTCAAGATACTGTACATTTAAAACTCTGTATCTCAAAATTCTGTATTTTCAAAATACTACAGCTCATAATACTGTATAATATTTGATGGTTTTGACAGATCAATTAGTTTGGTGCAATTGCTTATGTATTTGTTGATTATGATTAGAACAATTCATATTAAAATGTGAGAGAGAAACAAACAGTTAAAAAGAAGAAGAAAATGGAAAAGAGAAAATAAGAAGACACCATTTATTTTATTTTTATTAGTTCAAAGACTTATGAATTATTATCATAGGTACATATGTTATTGCCCAAGGGAAGTATATAAGACCATTATCATAATGAAAAATTATCATGATGCTTTCTTTAAAAAAAAAGTATTCTGTTTTCAAAATTCTGTATTTCAAAATGCTGTTAATAGGCTAATAGCATTTTGAAATACAGAATTTTAAGATGCAGCATTTTAATCATGCAGTATTTTGTACATACAGTATTTTGAAATACAATTTTTTGAGATACAGTATTTTAAATACAGTATTACGATCCATAGTAGTACCGTGGCATGATGGTTAGTGCGTTGGACTGTCATGCCAGAGGTCTTGGGTTCGATCCCTGCCTATGCCATCTAAAAGTTTTTTCACGGGTACTGCCTCTTGCGAGGAATTGACAAATTCTCCAAGAGTAATTCTTGTCATGAAAAGTGCTTTCTCACATTGGCCGTTCGGATTTGGCTTAAAACTGTAGGTCCCCTCCATCCCTGACTACAGTACTCGCACACAGGAATGGTGGAGAGTTGTTAGTCACTAGGCCCTAGTTCTCAACGGACTGTTGCGCCACCCAATTTATTTATTTTTATTACGATCCATACAATATTTTGACCCCAACCCCATTTGAAGTGTCATAATATTAGTTGAAAGTTTGAAATTTACTATAATGGATTGCTTAATAATCGAACAAAGATTTAAAATTATTAAAACTTACTGCAAAAGCAAAAATTTAAACTTAATAGTCTACCGATTCCAACTACACAAACAATCGGTAAAATTGTGAAGAAACGAGATCTATGAAAATTATTAGGTACTATCGAGCTTACGAGCATTTTGTAAGCAATATGAGTTGATTCAGCTACCAACAACTTAGAATAACACTTTTTAATTCATCAAGAATTAAATTGTTCCTATTGTCATCAGGTAGGAGTATGAATATGTTTTAAAGTCGGGCTCAACATACATAAATACCTAGTCGTGCCATAAGTTCTGTTATACAAGCATAAAACTCCATAAGACAAGAACTACATATATAATATTTTGAATTGATTGTTGTTCTATTTATGTAGCCATAATATTAGTTTTATTAAAACACTACTTTCACTCAAAATGACCGAGCTCAGTCCTTAAACGTTGTGGCCATCGACCTGTAGTGCCACGCAACGTTTCTATTGCTATGGCTATTTTTGACACTCCTTCCATTAACCCAGTGTTATGAATTTAAAAATTCCCGTGAGAAATCTTTCAGGCATGCTCTGCAATTCTGATCACAAATAAAATCATAAGGATTAAATGTAATTCCAGAGAGCAAATCTTA
This sequence comes from Eupeodes latifasciatus, assembly GCA_920104205.1. Taxonomy (NCBI): domain Eukaryota; kingdom Metazoa; phylum Arthropoda; class Insecta; order Diptera; family Syrphidae; genus Eupeodes; species Eupeodes latifasciatus. The sequence goes on along the minus strand of OV049926.1, from coordinate 84,931,134 downwards.
AGCTTGTCTATAACCTACGATATTGATCCATATGCACTTTTGTGTTGTCTTGGATTTGTTTGTCTCACCAGATTCCTGCAGAAGAATCCATATACCTCCATTGAACAGAGTATTTGTTAAACCCTTTACCAAACCCTTTACCACATCTCTATAGTACAACTTAACAAACGTTTTCACATACGTTTTTTAGAGTTTGTTAACACCTAAACTCTAAAAAACGTATGTGAAAACGTTTGTTAAGTTGTACTATAGAGATGATCTGTAGATGTTTCAATCTGCATTGAAATGGATCTCGTGAATATATCCAATTCTCTGGACATAACATTTCTCTTGCGAAAGGGTTTTAGTATTATTCGTTCCCGGATTGCTTTCCTAAAGCATCATTCACATGAGCGCGACCAACGAACGACGAATGAATTACAAAATGTGAGTTTATATACGTTTAAAGACATATTTCCACACAAATTCTTAACAAAACGATAGCAATATAGTTTCTATTTGATTTATGATGCATACTTTTACTTTTCAATATCATATATTAATAAATTTAAGAAAACAAATTTGTTCGTCGCGAAAAAAATTATAGTTGATACGAACTGTCAAACTTTATTCGCGTTCCACATTATCCACACTCGCAACGAATAAAAAAATCGCGCGTACTTAACCTAAAAAAATCGTTCTTGTTTTGGTTTCGGTGGTGAATGTCAAACTTCATTCGCGACGAATTAAAAACTCTCATGTGAAAGAAATGTCAAAATCGACGAATATTCGTTCATTCATTGGTCGTTGGTCGTGCTCATGTGAATATTGCTTAAGCGTACAAATGTGGGCAGAGCGCGGACGACTACTTTTTGGGTTATCATCTATTCTGATAGACATAGCAAACTATTGAGGTTTTTAAAACAAGAAAATTTCGCCGAAACTTATTCCTTACCTATGTTAGGCAATTATTGCGATTCTATTTTCCTTAGCGTCTCACTCTATGGTAACAGAAGCGAAATAAAAACCAAATTGACATTTATTCAATGCTATATTACTAATGTAAATATTAAGAAAAATAAGATAACCATTTAATATCAAATTTTTGTAACAGATATTAAGGCAAATTAACAACATTTTGAGTAGTATCCGTGACGTGATGGTTAGTGCGTAGAAAGTTTAAGTTTTTTTTTTTCACGCATACTTTAAGTGTAGTTCTTGTCATGAAAAGTGCTTTCTCAAATTAGCCACTCGGATTCGGTATAAAACTGTAGGTCCCCTGCATCCCTGACAACGTTAATCCCACACATGAATGGTTGAGAGTTCAAAGTCACTAGGCCCTCAACAGACTGTTGCGCCATCTAATTTATTTATTTAACTACAATTTGAGACTGAAAGTGTGTCTGTAGATGAAATGGTTTTCAGAACAAAGTTGTTCAAAAAAACACTAAAATAAGTTTTTTTACAAAAAATCGACGAATTAATATTGAAATAACAAAAATATACAATTTGGAAACATTTATACTACACTTCTTTTTAATCAAGTAGTCTTTTCTCTTGACAGAAAGAAGAGTTTCCGTAAATCCGGTAGAACCGATTTTTCCAAGTGTTTGGTGTTTATGGCGTTTTGGTCTTATAAATGATTCAGGTTTTCTACCTGCAACATTGCAACAAATCGACAATACCGGGAAAACGTTAGTTTTATTTCCTGATGGCCTAGTTTCTTCCCAATAAATATACTCTACAATTTCGACCTGACAATTTTTTTAAATTTTGATCCTCTACTCTTTCTATATAGGCCAAGTAACCAAAAAATCAAAAATACCGGATTTAACGCAAGGTCTCCTTCTTTTCAAATGACAAAGTTATTTTAGACATGTATTTTTTCGGAGAAATAAAGCTTCTTGTAATACATAATAGTTAATTAGTTTTAAACAGTTGTTACCCATTTTAAATTTTTTTTCGTAAAACCATGGTAAGTAGAACTTCAAAACTTACTCGAATTTTGTTCAAAGACTGGCGGAGATTTTGTCGAATGAGAACTACTCGGATGTGGAGTAACAGGTGTATATTGGTCTGCATCCAAAGTTGACGGTCTCCTGACATCAAGTGTAATTCTGACCCCACGAGAACTCATATTTTTTTGTTAACAAAATTGTTCACTCAAATGAATCACTCCCTTTAACTATTCTAATGTTCAGTTCAAAGAAATCCACAATTACGTAATGTATAAATTTGTTCACAAATAATTCTTTGTTATTTCTAAAAGTCACTTTTTATGAAGTTTCAGGTAAGTTTAAATCACACAGTTTGCTTATTTTGTATTTGTTTTTTTTTTTTCCTGAAAATATCACTTTAAACAATTTCAAAGTCTCTGAAATATAGATTAAATTTGTTTTATCTTAAAAACGACGAATATAGAAAATAAATACTCAGTGTATTCTTGTCGATCCGAAACTGAAAAAGCTCGGTGGATACTCTCCGCAATAAGTCATTATCACGATACGAACTTTATTAAAAATAACAAAAACAACAACTGTTAATATGACAATGCATATTGTAAATGTACCTATACATTAATGCCATTTTAGAAATTGTGTTTTTCACAAGAGTCGAATTATATTAACCGTTTCAATTTGCAAACCGCTAATTAAAAGATAATGAGAAAGCTACAAACTCTTCGCTATCAACGTACATATTTAGATACTATACTTATATATAAAACATTCAACGGTGACAAAGATAAAAAAATTACTTTATATTCTCAGAACAATTGTTCTATTTGTTGAGTACAGATACTCGTATAGTATATACACTCTATGCAGTAGTAGAGTAACGAGCCCCTTAAAATGTTTACAAATTCGAATATCAATGGTTTTTGGATGTATTTTTTGAATCATTGTTCAATTGTTGATTTGTTTTGCAGTAAATGTAAACAAAAAGCAAACTCTTAAGTTTCTTAAATTAGAATGAATAGAAAAATAAACAAATAACTTTTTGAACTACTAGAGTTTTTTTCTCACTTCAAAGCTCAGTACCTGCGCTGCTAAAACAAAACAAACAGTAAATTGATTTTTTTTAAATTTAAGATCAAATCTGCAGATCTTAGGCAGATTTAACCCTTTCGACCAATACTAATACAATTTTGAATAAATGTTTAGCTGGGAGTTTGACAACTCTATCGCACTCCTTAACACATACACAGAATTACTCTAATACATAAAAAAAAACAACAAAAAAATAAACAATTTTACATGCTGACGGAAATCTGAATTTACCCATGGAAAACCCCATTACTTTTCATTATGCAATACATTTCTGCTCTGAGAAATAGTATCCGTAAGTGGAAAATTGCAATAATGTATTACTATTTATCTACCCGGTATATTTTAATGATTGCGAAAATTTGACAATTTTTATTGTTTTTTGTTTGTTTTGTTGAATAACATTGGGAGGATTCATATATGTACATATGACATAAAACGAGTCAACTTAATTCATTGAAGGCCAATTCTGAGCAAGGCAGATAGTTAGTTTTTTAAATGTCATTAATTTCAAATATAGAACTTCACTTTAGTTCTTCGCACAGAAAATACCAGTAACCCAAAAAATAATAAATCCAAAAGTCATAATACGGGTCGACAAAATTACGTTTGGTGAACAAACAAAACAATGCTTTTTTAAAGGATTAAGATGTCCTGAACGCCTATCTTACCTTTACATTTTTCTACCACACCAAACTTTTTAAAATATGTCATCCTAAAAATGGTTTAGACAACCAAAATCGCAACATACCCTTTAGCAATAAATTGTATGATAATTTTGCAAAGTACAAATCTTCTATATACAGTTCAATTCATTTTAGTATCTCATTTAGTTTTCGTAATACGAGTATCTCATTAGTTATAAAATGACTTAAGGGTCTTCATTTGACTCTATATGAAGTTTTGAAAAATCTTGAATGTGATTCATGTATGTTATAAAATAATTAGGCTTAGGCTTAATTTTGAATGCTTATTCCGAAGCTCAAATTCAAAAATACCGAATTCGAAATAATATCAAAAATTGCTTTACACCGTTTTGCGTTTTTTCTGTTAAGAACCGTTTAAACATAAATGCTTCAGCATTTAAGAGTCATAACACTGGTTTAAGGTCTATGTATTGCAGATGAAGGAAGACTTACAACTAATGAGGATTTTCTTGAAAAATAAGTAAGATGCTGAACATTTTTAAACGGAATATAAAAGGTTGTATCTTAAAAACCTAAAGTGATAGACTGATTTTGAAGTAAGATTCGAACTAAACCATTAGAAAAAGTATGTATATTCGAAATAAAATCAAACACAATTGTACAAAATGGCAGCAAACAAGTAAAGGTTATAACTTAAAATGTGTGTAAGCAATATATGCATGAAAAAGAGCTTGATCATTAGTTTCTACATTTTGTAAATTACTTTGTGAGTTTTATGACCGCCATTCTGACAGTTTTTCAATGTATCTTTATATATCTTAGAATTAATATGTGGATATTTGAAAGAACAGCTGATTCAACATATGGCTGAATTTGAAGGAGCCTGAACATCGATTTCAATTTTTTATGTTTTTTGGTAAGAATTTAGTGAATTTTTTAAAATTAGCTACTGAAAACTTTATTTTGAAATTATTTTCAATCTCGAAATCTAAATGTTTTTGAACAGCTCAAGGTTGTTTTTATTTTCTGCCAGCTATGTATGTGAATGTATCCAACCTAAAGGTAGATAAAAAGTCACCAATTCAGAATAGGATAGCTTATCCAACACTAGATTGAGCTTAGCCAATGTATGTACATCGAACAAACTTCTTTTCAATTTTTGTGCTGTGCTTGATTTACTTCAAATGAAGAAAATGTGCAAAATGCTGACTTATTTATTTAAAACTGATTACATACTTGAGGAGAGTTAATTATAGAATATTTCTAACACAATCAAACAAATTATAACAGTCGAATGCAAAAAAAGGTAAAAATAGAATTACGAGTAGATCAAAATTAAATTGATTCATATTTACAATAAAAAAATTTCAACGCACACACTCATTTTGTCAAAAAAGCATTAAAATTAAATACATTGTATAAATTTGTTTTTGTTTTTTTTTTTTTTTTGACAAGGTAAATAAAATAAAAGGTTTTTAAAATGTTGATTTTGAAAATTTAAAAAAAAATACAGTTAATCAAAAAAGAAATCGGACAAATATGTTGTTTCATTTTAAATCACAAATTAAATTTATTGAAGGTAATGGCAAAAAGACCACAGTTTCCAAATTAATTTTTTAATAAAAAAGAAGGTTTCTTTTCTAACTAAAATTCTAAAAAAATGAATCCAAGAGAAATACTTTAATTATTTTATTTAATCCTTTTATGTGAGAAGAGTTCATAATAAATAGAACTTTAAAATATACGATCATATGTTTTCAAAACATTCTTTGATTTTATTTGTTGGCTTAAAGAAGAAAAAATGAGTATGACCGATTACTTTTTTGATCCACTGTACATAAATACATTCCCCCACTTTGGACTTTATTTGTAGACTTGTATATTCTCAGGGAATATTGGGCATCCGACCTCGATAAAAATAATAAAATTCATCGTTAACAAATAAATTCAAAATTTTAAAGCAATATGTACAGAAGTCATGATCACTTGTCATGATCTTTTTAAAAGATCTCAATTTTCATTATTTTTTTAATTAAAAATAAATGTAATATTTAATATACATATGTACATATACACATATACACATATGCATATGAATGTATGAAACGTACGTGTAATGTGCATATCTTAATGTATACAAAAATATAATGACAACGAAACGCAAAACCGCTATAATTAACATCAAAGAAATCAAATCAATATTTTTATATGAACTTATTCGCACTGCATGCCGTATGCGAAGGCAATAGGGGTAAACTAAACATTTACATATTCGAATTGTTTAATCTCTTGAAATATCTTTATACATATAGTGATTGAAAATTTGACGTCCTTCTTGAAACTGTCAATATTTTTAATTGTATTTTTAATAATTTCTCAAATAAACAACCAAAACCATCGAAATCAATTTGGCAATTATTCAAAATCTATTTGCAGAACTTTATCGTTTCAATATTATTCACACTACATACACTCGAATATGAAAAATAAAATATAAATGCATTTATGTAGTATAGATTGTTTTTTTGCAAATTGCAACTTGCGGCAATTAATTTTATCAATGACAACAATAATAATAATTGTCGCTTAAAATTTTATATTATTTCCAATTTGCTAAATTAACCAACGCGTTAAACGCGAAACTGAGACATTAATTGCATAATTGCATAAAACGTTGGACTTTAAGAATTGGCATTAAGGGCGCATTAATTATTGTGTTGTCGTGACGTAGTCATATATATTTGAAATAATTCACAGAATTTAAAAACAAAGATGCACTGTGTTGTTGTTGTTCTTTTATTTTTTGAATTGTTTGCATATCAAAATAAATTCACTTATTTATTAACGTTCTCTGAATAAGCAAAATTAAAAATATAATTCGTCAGCCGGACCTTACCGATCGTATATTTCGATAAAAACTGACAAAGAACAAACTTTCGGCAAGAGAACAATCGATTGAGAGAACAATATTTGGAGTGCATTGGCGTGTTGTTAGGGAATATTTTGAACATATGTATGTCGCCATGGACGAGACAGCTGCAGTAGGGGAGTAGAAGTCTAAATAAATATTCTAAGGCTGGCATTAGACTTGTAGAAGCAATTGCATTGCTATATTTTTACTTGCAAAATATAGGAACTACCTATACGACAAGTTTTTAAGACTAAAAACAACAGTAGTCCCCATACAAATTTTTTGATTAAAAATCGGAAATTCGAGTTTTCAAAACAACAACAAAAACATATTTTTGTATTGCTCCAGAAGGGTACTCTCTAAAGAACCGTTATTTTGTTTTTAAGTTTTCGCAAGGATTAATGAACCGACTTCATTAATTTTTTTCTGAACAAGCTCTCAGTGTTTCAATAATATCGGGTGATTTTTTAAGAGCTTGAGAACTTTAAAAAAAAAAAAAAACGCATAAAATTTGCAAAATCTCATCGATTCTTTATTTGAAACGTTAGATTGGTCCATGACATTTACTTTTTGAAGATAATTTCATTTAAATGTTGACCGCGGCTGCGTCTTAGGTGGTCCATTCGGAAAGTCCAATTTTGGGTAACTTTTTCGAGCATTTCGGCCGGAATAGCCCGAATTTCTTCGGAAATGTTGTCTTCCAAAGCTGGAATAGTTGCTGGCTTATTTGTGTAGACTTTAGACTTGACGTAGCCCCACAAAAAATAGTCTAAAGGCGTCAAATCGCATGATCTTGGTGGCCAACTTACCGGTCCATTCCTTGAGATGAATTGTTCTCCGAAGTTTTCCCTCAAAATGGCCATAGAATCGCGAGCTGTGTGGCATGTAGCGCCATCTTGTTGAAACCACATGTCAACCAAGTTCAGTTCTTCCATTTTTGGCAACAAAAAGTTTGTTAGCATTGAACGATAGCGATCGCCATTCACCGTAACGTTGCGTCCAACAGCATCTTTGAAAAAATACGGTCCAATGATTCCACCAGCGTACAAACCACACCAAACAGTGCATTTTTCGGGATGCATGGGCAGTTCTTGAACGGTTTCTGGTTGCTCTTCACTCCAAATGCGGCAATTTTGCTTATTTACGTAGCAATTCAACTAGAAATGAGCCTCATCGCTGAACAAAATTTGTCGATAAAAAAGCGGATTTTCTGCCAACTTTTCTAGGGCCCATTCACTGAAAATTCGACGTTGTGGCAGATCGTTCGGCTTCAGTTCTTGAAATGTCAAAGCATACTGAGCATCTTTCTCTTTGACACCATGTATGAAATCCCGCGTGATCTGTCAAATACTAATGCATGAAAATCCTAACCTCAAAAAAATCACCCATTATTTGAATAATATTATAAAAAATGTCATTGTTTTTATTTTTGATTTTTAAATATTATTAAAATATTTAACATTTTTTCGAAATTCGAGATCTCAAAAATGGGTCATCATTTTTTTACGAAATTGAAATGTAATGAGTTCTCCCGAGAGTAAAATTCTCCTATTCCGAATTCCCCGGGACAGTTTTTCAGTTCGAACTCGGGAATGAAAATTTTGTATATTCGAAACAGCTGTTTTTTTTTTTAGATAGTAGTATAAAAAACCTGAGCTGTAATTTTTTGTACGTATGTATGTTTGAATTGTGCCGAGATGGGATGAGGCCATACTAAGTGTGATTGTCATAGGTTAGGTTAAGTGACGAACCGAGTAAATCATTAAGTATTAAAGAAACAATTAAATTTACACGACAAATAAAATATTTGCAGGATTTCTCTGTAATTTGCATGCGTCCGACAACGGCGTGTGCCCTCACGTGTGTGCCCGTTCGGGTAGATCCATTCAGTGATGTCCTCCCCCCGCGCCGCACTACCGCCGCCACCACCTGCCTCGTCTACCGCTTGTGACCCCCCCTCGCACACTCGCCCCGCCCCTAAGCCGAAACAGAATTATCAGAAGTAGAGGACAGACCCGGTGAATTATTTGTTGTACCTACATGGCTCGTGTTTAGCGATGAAAGGTTGAGCATAGCAAAGTTTAGGTTTAAAATTATTATTTGTGGAACTTGGTGGGAGCCACAGTTTGCGTCTAACGTTGAGGGCTTGAGGTACGTGGCGCTCGAAGCCCACGTTAATATACGTGTATGATAAGTTTAACATGTTCGACAACTTATTTCATAAGGGTTGGGAACGCGTTGTTTTCCCGTAATGCCAATTTTATCCAAATATTATTAAAATCTTTGGAAATTTAGGAAAGTAATTTTTTCCATAGTACCCGTGGCATGATGGTTAGTGCGTTGGACTGTCATGCCAGAGGTCTTGGGTTCGATCCCTGCCTATGCCATCTAAAGTTTTTTTCACGGGTACTGCCTCTTGCGAGGAATTGACAAATTCTCCAAGAGTAATTCTTGTCATGAAAAGTGCTTTCTCAAATTGGCCGTTCGGATTCGGCTTAAAACTGTAGGTCCCCTCCATCCCTGACAACAGTACTCGCAAACAGGAATGGTTGAGAGTTGTAAGTCACTAGGCCCTAGTTCTCAACGGACTGTTGCGCCACCCGATTTATTTATTTTATTTAATTTTTTCCATGGGAGTGCGTAGTTTTCCCGAGGTCAAAAGTAACTCATGTCCTTTCTTAAGTCTCAAACTATCTCCTTACCAAATTTCATTTAAATCTGTTCAGTAGTTTAGGCGTAAAAGCGATCAGCCCACCTGAATTTTCAAATGGAAATGCGTTATTTTCCCAGGGTAAAAAATAGCCTATGTCCTTTCTCGGGTATCAAAAACAAAATATCTCCATATCAAATTTCATGCAAATTGGTTCAGTAGTTTAGGCGTGATTGAGTAACAGACAGACAGACAGACAGAGTTACTTTCACATTTATAATATTAGTATAGATAAATGCATTTATAAGTAAATTAAATTAAAAAATGGTAAGTATTGCGGCAAGAATCTTGTTTGAAGAGGAGTTAGAAGAACATCAAAGCCCAAGGGTTGTTAGAAGATCCTTGAGGGACAGTTCGAACCCTCTGGAGTTGCCTCAATGGTTGTAAGTATTTGTAAATTCACAAAGATTGATTCTTAGGTTTCAAAAGTATTATAGAGTTAACAAGGTTGTCTTCAAGTATTTGCTGGATATTCTCCCTAGGTCCTGTGATCCAGCTAAAAAAAAGTTTTGCGATTCCGCCAATAACAAAATTGAGTGCTTGTTTGCGTTTCTTTGTTGAAGGAGGATACCAAACGGGGGTGGGAAAAGAATACAATGTTGGACTGGTCCAACCTAGTTTTAGCAAAGTGCTTGCCGAATTCTTAAACGTTTTGGAGGAGCAACTATGTCCAGAATGGATAAAAGTATGCCAAACGGCCGCAGAAAAAAGAAGAGTTGCGCTGGCCTTCTACTCAAAATATAACTTTCCTGGCATTGTAGGATGCGTTGATGGAACGCACTTTCGGATCATTGCCCCATCTGTAAACAAACATTTATTTTATAACAGAAAGGGAACATACAGCCTAAATGTTATGCTAGTTTGTGATGATCAACTATGAATTCAATACGTTGATGCCTCCCACCCAGGCGCGTGTCATGATTCTTTCATTTGGAATATAAGCGCGTTAAGGGCCCATTTTGAGCAGGAGTATTTAAATGGCATGAGAAATTTTTGGCTTCTTGGTAAGTTATTTTTAGTACATATGTATATCACGTATCTCTTCTTAATTTACTTGGTAATCTTTTTAGGAGACGCCAGATATCCTTTGGAACCGTGGCTTTTGACTCCTCATAAGACACCTGCAGCAGGGTCAACTGAAAGTAAATTTTATGAGGTTCACACAAGCTCACGAAACATTATTGAACGCACCAATGGAGTGCTCAAAAATAGATGGAGATGTCTTCTTGGTGCGAGAGAGTTGCACTACAGCCCAACAAAGGCAGCAAAAAATATTCCTATATGCTGTGCATTACATAATATATGCATTTATTACAAAGCAAATCTTTTAAATAGTGAAGTGCCTTCTTTAGAACCTCCCGAAAATTCAGTAATTTCTAATGAGCCCACTTCATTAGGAAATTCAGAGTACATGACAGCGGCGCAGAGAATTCGAAGAAATATAGGAATCGACATTTAAGGTTTTAAAAATATAAAACATGAAATGTAATAAGAAAACAGATATATTTATTCAAACGTAAATAAAAACTATTATTAAAAAAAAAAAAAAAAAATACGTTGCTTCTGCCTGGACAGGTTCGATTTCCAAAGATAGAAGGTATTCTTCAGCAAGCAATTCCGTTGGGTATGGAGAGGTCACTTTTTTGCTGGCTCTAAATTGTCTTTATTCGATTTCCTTTTCCTTGCATCCAGCCCAAACGTTTTTGCAGGAACACCTTCTACGGACTCTTTCATTCCAATCAAAACATAGATGGCCTGTTCGTAGTCCGAAAAAGGTTGCTCCTTATTTGGTCCACCACCAGTCCCATTCCTTGTTTTCAGGTTCGCAGCCGCCTTTGATCGAACATATTTTTTCTGATCACTCTTAACCTATGATTATATATGTATGTACATGTAAATACATATCTATATATGTTAATAAAAATAAATCTACTGAATTTTTGTTTAAATGTTTACTTTTTTCCATTCCGTTAGTATTTTTCTTGGTGGTCCACACGAATTCAGCTCATTTTCCACCATTCGCCAAAACAATGCCACTTCCTCCTTTGTTTGCTTGTGGAAGCCACACGCAATATCGCGTTGAGCCTCCATCAAATTCAAAAGCATTTGAAGCTGACCCTTATTTGTTGTTTTTGACCTTAACATATTTAAAATGTTATCAATTATTATTGCAAAAAAAAGGAAAACTTACATTTATTTTCGTAACTCTTCAGCTCAAGTGTCGGGAACAAACTCTCGCCAAATGAATTCGTATTTTCCCTTTTTTTGACATTTAGAATAACTACTTTTTTCCCGGAGTATTTTTTCCTATTTTCGAACTTGTTTAGAATAAGGGAAATTGAAAAGGGAACAAAATCCCCGGGAATTTTTTATTTAGAATGAAAGAGAAGGGAAAAGGGAAATATTTCCCTTCCAATTAATAAAGACTCATTAACTCAAGAGTTTTTCCTTGGTTCAAGTGGACGAAAGTGGGTAAAAGTCCAGATATAGTGGTTTTATTTCGCATCCAGGGAGATAATGTGATAATGGAATTTCTTGATGATCAAAACGATTCTGTTAAAGCCTGTGATAATACTGGACAACAATAAAACTAAAGGTGGAATCGATTTTTTTCGATCAAATGTCTATTTATTCCTGAATACGTCAAACACAACGCCTGCCGATGGTTATTGTTTACAACCTACTAGACGTAGCAGCATTAGCTACTGTCATAATTTTTCGACATTTCAACTCACCAAGGAAAAACAAAAATTTGTTCATAATCCATATGCTCATCCAATTGGCGGAGGAGCTGATGGAGTCAGAAATGAATGACCGTTCATAGCCTGCAATACAAAACTAAATAGGGAAAACTGCTTTGGATACCCTAGAGCCTTATAGAAAGAGTGCAACCGGTCTTGCAAACAGCCCCATAGAGACTTCCCTGCAAAAGGGGTAGATGTCATCTTTGTTCAAGAGCAAAAGACACAAAAACCAGAACCGCCTGCTACTTTTGGGGAAGATATTGTTGCCATCGTTACACAAATAACATATGCGTCAAATTTCACTTGGAACATCCATGTTTGTTAGTGATTACAAAAACACATAAAATTAATACAAAATTGAAAAAGAAGTTATGTGTTCAAATGTAAAGGAGGGTTAATAAAATACAAATATCACGCATACACTTAGGAGTACCATTGTTTTGTTGTCGTCATTTTTGCAATATCCCATCTCTATAGAAAATAACAATTTCAGAAAGAATATAAGTTATATTCTTAAAAATATTATCTATCCTATTTTTTTATTTTCAAAATACCGTCTACATAAGCCCTTAAACAAAACAGCTTCTCTAAAAGAAAACAACAACAACAACAACAACAAAAAACTAAGAGAGTTAATTTTGTCTACGAGTATAAGAAAATAAAATTTTTGGCAAGGAATATTGCTTGGAAACGCAAGTTCTTGACAACTTAAAAAATAAAAACAAAAACAAAAGAATTATTGTTGCCTTGCCAAACAATTTGAACAAGTTCGGTGTACTTTTTGTTCATGATGATAAAATATAATATCTATACGTAAATAGTGACGTTGAAGTTAGACGAAAAGTTTATTATGTGGGAAGAGACGCGTTTGTAAAATAGTTGTGCATTGTTTTTGTTTTTGTTTTTAGTATGGGAAATTTCAAGTAGTCATTTGGGTTTTGTTAGAATATATTCTTTAAATATTTTATGAGATAAATGACGATTTAAGAGTTCTATTTATATTGTTACCGGTTCTTAGTTTAATTTAGTTATAAGTTAACAAGTAAATAAGACTACGTATTTAAAAAATTCTGTAAACAAAAACAAGAACGGTTTCAGACATTGACACTTTATGCAAAACAGTAACCATATTTATGGTTTTGTTTTTGTATATCAACTAAAATTAAATGAACGTCATTTCGTTTGTTTAATTATTGCAGTTTAATCATATTCTTTAGTCATAACTTGTGAAAGAAGTGCAGAAATGAGTGTGAGGAACTTCAAAAACCAACCAACGTGGTAATTTTAAAACACAATAATTTTGTGTTCCAAAACTTTTGCGATGCCATGAAATATCACCAAAAAGGTGGCCGGCATAGAAAGCGCAGTGTTGCATTTCTGTAAATCTGTATTAAAAGTGTTTCTTGAAATTATGAGCCACTGTGCATAGCCCTTAGCAGAACTGGATATTTCCGAAACCTCTAGCACAAAAAAATGATTTTATCCAAATTTCATTTCCAAAAATAAAACTAATCAGAACACCAACCCAAATAAAAAATTAAACTCATTAAAGACATTTAAGAATTGTATACCAGGATTCTCAAGCATAAGGACGCAATACTAAGTAACAGTTTTGCAAATACCAACTAATTAGAATATACTCTATTTTTAAATTCCCATATAGTTATTGTAATCGGTCTAATTTGTCGAAATGAAAAAAACCATTCCTGTTTTAAGGGTTTTTTTATAACTCAAAAAAATATTTGTTACCTCAAATATTTTACGAACATAAAATGATATTGGGTTGAGGTCAAAATACTGTATGGATCATAATACTATATTTAAAATACTGTATCTCAAAATACTGTATTTCAAAATACTGCATGATCAAAATGCTGTATCTCAAAATTCTGTATATAAAAATTCTGTAATTCAAAATGCTGTAAATAAGGCTGAAAAATAAAAATTGTTTTGTAAAGTGCGCACTTTTTTACATTATCAAAATGATTTCTATTTTTAGCCTATTAACAGCATTTTGAAATACAGAATTTTGAAAACAGAACACTTTTTTAAAGAAAACATCACGATAATTCCTCATTAGCATAATGTACTAATATACTTCCCTTCGACAATAATGTACCTATGATAATTCATAAGCCTTTGAACTAATACAAATAAAAACAAAATAAATATTATCTTCTTATTTTCTCTTATTCATTTTCTTCTTCTTAACTGTTTGTTTCTCTCTTACATTTTACATTAACTGTTCTTATTAAACTAATTGATCTGTCAAAACCATCCAGTATTATGAGATACAGTATTTTGACAATACAGAATTTCGAGATACAGTATTTTAAATGTACAGTATCTTGAAATACAGAATATTAACCATACAGTATTATGACCATACAGTATTATACAGAATTTTGACCTTATAGTATTTTAAAATACAGTATTTCGACCCGCTCCCAATGATATTATCTCCAGAATAATTTTATGCAAGGAAGAATAACGTTTTTGACATTAAATGTTTTTAAAATTTTTGAGAAAAATGGTTTTTATATATAAACAAAATAAAAACCTAAACAAAGCACTACTGAAATTTGATAAAAATTAATTTTCGACTCGAATGTCTTCGTAAAAATTTGAAATTCTCGAGAACAAATGAAGGTATTGACTGCAAAATGCGTTATTAACGTAAGGTAATGTTCCTGGCAAAATACAATCGGTATTTTTTTTTTCAAGAAATACAAATTTTCGAAAAATTCTGTTAAATTGATAAAAATTGGCTTTCTACTAAAAACGTTGGGAACAAAAACATATTTTGAAATCAAAGTTATTTTATCATTTGCAAAATATTGTTGCTTACTTTTAGTTAATGTTTCAATTTTTGTACAAAACACGAAAACCTATACAAAAACAACAAATAACTGATGAAACAACAAATAAAAGATCGAAAATAATCCAAGTATTATGAGAACAAAGAAATGTATTGACTTATAAAGTTTTTGTATCTCACATAAAATACTATGTTTAATATTTTGTTAAAGTTTTAGACAAATCGACAAACAGAATGGGAAGTTATCAGTGTGGGTCCTATCCCAGCTTCTTTTTTGATTTAAAATCTAATTAGCGACAATATTGCAGTATTGTTAAGAACCATGAATTTATACCAATCTAATATGCTATATTTTTCTGTTTACACCTAATTTACATAATAATAATTTTAACAAATAAAATATTGGAAAGTGACAAGTTATAATTTTGTCTTTAACAGAACTTTCATTTTCATTTCAGATTAATTCTCAAATGCCTTTTTATAATTGTTTTTACATCTCTGCTTGAGTACATACGAGTCTCAAGTCTGGTCATTCTATCATCATGTCAACACCTAGAGAATATATTTGTTTTGAGGGATCATAAATGAGACGACCCATTTTTATTGCCACTCTAAGAGATTCTTTTCAAACTGATCAATTTGCAATATCTGCATCTCTACTGGAACATAAACTATCACTGTACTGTACTCACCGTACAACTAACAATTCAGATTTGTTTGTTCTAAACTAAAGTATTTAATCTGATATTATTTCACTTCACCTACCCCATCATGTTTTCGAAAAATTGTGAAATATTTTATTCTATAATAAATGAAATTAACATCGGCTAACATGCATGCTCTTCTACCTGAGCGTCGAACTTGTCGAGTTGTTAAAGCTGAGTAAGGTCAATGATTCTCGGGAATTATTTCTCCAGAAGAGTCCTGAAACCAAAGGTCGCTCGCCCCTCCCCTTCCCAATCCTTACCCCCTCCTCCGTCGGCTTTGTGCTATTATGCTGGGTGATGTATAGTGTATCACTGTCTGTCAATACCTAGTTTCCTTCCTGAGACGCTTATGGCTTTATTGCTGTTCGTCTTTTTTGACTTTCTTGCTTTTCATTTTTGCTTTTCCAAAACATATCCTTCCCTTCAACTTCCCAATTGGGCTGTTGGGCCAGGCTGAGGGCCCAATTTCTAAAAATAGCTCAGTCATTAACGGAGTATCCGGATACCAGGCGACCTCCGGATTAGATAGCCTTATCTGTAAGCGAATCTCTGCACAGACGGACCCCTCCTTTTATTTCGCCTACTCGTGGGAACCAAATGGAAAAAACTAAACAAAAACATCAAACCGGTACCGGTACTCCAGCTACACCGGGCGGCGGCGCAGTTCGGCGGCAACGTCGGCTGTCGTTACACCTGTGCCAAACACCGGAGAAGGGATTGTGCCTAGTCACTGCCCATCTTCTTGTGCGGTACAAGTTGTATCCACACCGGGCGGCAGTTCGGCGGCAACGTCGGCTGTCGTTACTCCTGTGCCAAACACCGGAGAAGGGATTGTGCCAAGTCACTGCCCATCTTCTAGTGCGGTACAGGATGTATCCGTGGCGAAAACGCTTCTTCAGGTCGGTAGTGGAAAGTTCGTGAATAATGATCTTTCCACTACCAAAGAGAGTAAACCTCTCCAGGATGCTCCTAGTGGTAGTCTCCGTAGGGTTAGCAGCGTCGTGAATAACGACCCTGCCTCCACTACGAATACCGCCACCCAACCTAGGATCTCATATAAATAGCGGCGTTATGCGATGAGAATTCTAAAATCCCCTCGTGCAACATTGGGGGATGGAAGTAATCCCATCCGTAGCAAGAGGTTTGAGTTTACTAAATCCATCATAGACAAAACCAATATCAGCTGCGACTCCACGTCAAAGCGACAAAGGTCTTTGGAGGAGTCCACTACCGTCCCAAAAAAGCCCAAAGTGCAGAACACCAGCACTCCCAACATTGCTAAAGTACCTCTCACTAAACCTTTTAGTGATGTACTTAAGGAGCTCAACAAAATCATAGTCGCAGTCATTGATAGGAGCAATATTGATGGCAGGATTACCTCTGACCGTTGGCAGATGGTGAAACTGGGGCTCTCGGCTGGCTTTCTCAAAGTCATACGAGAGCATCCGGGTCCACCGCCTGTAACAAGCGATGGGAGTTGGCATCAAGGTCGTGTCAAGCTCATCGTTTGTAACGATCAGAGGTCGCGCGATCTTTATACGCTTGCTGTCGGCATGCTGGGCAAAGTTTGGCCAGGCGCAAGACTCGAGGTCGTTGCAAATGAAGATATTCCTTGCAGGCCGCATGTCCAGAAGACATACATGAGATGATTAGGATTAGCAACCCGGACCTCCCTTTTCACGACTGGAAGATCGCGAAAATGGAGGAGCCAAAGGGTCTTTATCGAAGTACGATCATCGTAATCAATAAGGACTCTGCGGCTTCTCTGGCGCGAGACAAGGGAGTGATAAGATACGGGTTCGAAACGGTTACGCTCCGTATTTATAAAAAAGATGAGGTAGACGCTTCATGCGAGCCTCCACAAAAGCTGTGTCGCAAGACGTAGGGGGTCCCAGTGCTACTATCACCTTCCCATCCTTGGATGTGGATGATGATGTACCTGGGCCCTCTTCTGTCGCATCACAGTCTTCTTCCGAACCCTATTCAGAAGCTGTGTCGCAAGACGTAGGGGGGTCCCAGTGCTATTAACACCATCCTTGGATGTGGGTGAGAATGTAGCAGGGCCCTCTTCTGTCGCAGCACAGTCTTCTTCTGAAAACGAAAACCGACAACCGACTCGTTCTCATCCAAGAGCCCTGGATTGTGAAATCCCTGGTTCGAGGATTGAGAACTCCTGGCTACTACGTGTTATATGTACCGTGACCATCCGTTCATTATTATAATGAACAGTTCATTATTTGAAGAAAATGTTCATTATGCATTATTGTGTGTCGGAAAACATAAAAATGTTCATTATTCTAGAAATTGCTCATTATTTGCTCATTATTTTATGATTTTTTTCTTTGAGAAAAGCCCAAGCATGAAAACCATTAAATGTTTAATGAAAACGTACCCTTACATCATAATTCGTTGTCTTTCTTTTTCGGAACACTTCCTAATCTCACAATTACAAAAATCAATCATACTAACATACAGGGGATGTTAAACTAATATACGCTTACACTTGCGCACAGGATAACTTTGACTATTGGAAATTAATTTTACCATTGAGTTTTACTGACCATGACAATGGTAAAAATAACGGCGCAGAGACATAGGGCCCAGGGACATAACCCCTAACTTTTTTTTTGGGGCTTATGTCCCACCCGAGTGGGACATAAAGCCGAAATCTAATTTGGTAGAAAGTAAGACCGAAGCCCCAAATAAAAATTTTGGGGCTAATGTCCCACTTAATAAGAATCACCAAATGACTAAACTTGGAGCACTTCAATACCATAAGACTTTGTTTTGTGGAGTTTAAATCCTGAGATCCACCACAAGTGCTATTATTCAAAAAAGCTGTTGATATTGGCGCCTGCCTAAGTGGAGCAACGGAGTTGCCTGAGCGGGCGTGACCCCGAAAAAGGGAGTTAAAATCCTGAGAACCCGCAAAGCGGGCCCCCACAGGTGCTTTTATTGAAAGAAGTTGTTGATATAGGCGCCTGCCTGGCGACTTTACATACCCTAAGCGGAGCAACGGAGTTGCGTGAGCGGGTGCGACCCCGAAAAAGGGAGTTAAAATCCTGAGAACCCGCGAAGCGGGTCACCCACAGGTGCTTTTATTGAAAGAAGTTGTTGGTATTTTTGTATTATCACCGTATCAAAAAATTATTGTTCATTGTATTGAACTACAAAAACTTTTATTCTTTTTTGGCTCTACAAAAATTTGGGGACAGTGTCCCATTTTTAACAAACAAATTTGGGACTTAGGTCATATTTGAGCAGGACTTAAGGCCCAAATTCAATTTCGGTTTTATGTCCCACCGAAGTGAGACATAAGCCCCAAAAAAAAAAGTTGGGCGTTATGTCCCTGGGCCCTATGTCTCTGCGTCAAAAAAAACTTTCAGTGAATGTGATATGTGAATGAAACTCATCTTTTTTCCATTTGGACTAGTTATGGTATTTTCCATAAGTAAGTTTGAGAGTGTACTCCAACTGTTGGAATTATTGCATTGTTGAAAAACCCTTCACTCCAAAAATAAATGAAGAGTAAGAATTAAACTACTTCCTGGGACAAAGTGGAGTTAAGTTTAATGTATATTTTGAAAAAGAGAAGCAATAATTCAATTAATGACACTGATGTTTTCGACGAGTTTTCATGTGTACAAAATTTTGTTTCTTCAGAAAAAAATTTTAAATGGAAGGAGAGCCAAATGAGTGCTGGAGATAAGTGGGTTGAAATTTTAAAGTTTTTGAATGAAAAAATGATGCAGTATGAAAACATTTCAAAAATCGTAGTTTTGTTTATGCCTTTCTGGGGCTAATGCCCCTATAGAGAGAGTTTTCTCAATTTTAAACAATGTATGGACAAACGAAAAAAACAATATGAAAATTGAAACAATCAAGTCCATTTTAATTTGCAAATGCAATTATGAATTAAATTGCATCGAATTTAAGAATTATTAAAAAGGAAACCAGAATTAATTATAAGAAATGTATTCTTCCAAAAAGTACTTATTTTAACAATATTAATATATTGTAATTCAATTTCAAAGTTGTTTGAATAGCCACTATGATATAAAAGAGTTTAAGGTTTTGTTTATTTTTTTTGTAAATAAAATCTGTTATTTTTATGTCTATTTTGTTTATTATCGATGAAAGTTCCTTTTTTGTTTATTTTATAAATACATGTACCTAATTATACTATATTTATTAATTAATTTATATTATATTAAATTTATTTACTATTACTCAATGAAATACAAAAAAATCTTGAAAACTGGTCAATATTTTCCATTTTTTTGCGTACTGCTCATTATTTTGTCTCGAAAAATATGGTCACCGTAGTTATATGTAACAGGAAAAGGTAACCCAAGGTCCTACATACTAGTAAAACGTAATCTAAATGTATTTGTACTCCCTAATATCAGTGATAAAGACGTCACCACAGCCAGTATGGTAATAGACAACCATACCTACTGGCTGGTATCAGCGTATTTGGGCCACGACCATCAGGGCCCACTGCCTGATACCATTCTGGAGAAGACGGTCGCTAAATCAACAAGACGTAAAACCAACTTAATTATCGGCTGTGACGCCAATGCGCACCATACTACGTGGGGTAGTACCGATATCAATGACAGATGTGTCTCTTTTTGATTATATTTTAACAACTAATCTGGTAGTAAGTAAGTAAGTGAATCAACCTTCGTTACTAAAAATCGACAAGAAGTATTAGATATCACTCTTGTCTCGTTACATCTCTCAAAAAAAATATTGAATTGGAGAGTATCAAAGGAGTACTCGTTCTCCGATCATAGATACATCCAATTCACACTTATTGAAGAGTCCCCAAAACCGATCCAATTCCGGAATTATAGGAAAACAAATTGGCCAAAATATAGGGCGACTCTGAAAAATCTGATTAAACCAGAACTTTCTGATCCTCCCTTGTGCGCTCTTGAACTCGATCAAAAAGTCGATGAGCTTACAGCAGCCCTCAATAAAGCCATGGAAACTGCCTGCCCCCCTCACTACAGTGCGGGGAAAGAAGAAACCATATTGGTGGGCTGCTGAACTAGAAATACTCAGGAAAGGTTGTAGAAGGCTTTTCAATCGTGCAAAAAAGTCTAGACACCCCCAAGATTGGGATTCCTATAAGGAATCCCTCAAAAAGTATAAACAATAATTGAGAATAGCCAAAAGATCCTCATGGAGATCCTTCTGTAGCTCAATAGAAGAATCCTCGGAGGCATCAAGGATAAGGAAGATTCTCTCGACAAATCCAACCATGCCTAGTTGTCTTAAAAACTCAAATGGTACATGGACTAACTCTTGCGAAGAAACGCTAAACCTGCTATTAGACACCCACTTCCTAGATAGCTATAAATCCGTTAATACAACAATACGTCCTGGGACGGGTACTTAACTTTTCCTCAAGGTCTTGTTACAAAAGAAAAATTGACTTGGGCTCTGAATAGTTTCGAATCGTATAAATCTCCAGGTCCAGATCAAATCGTACCAGCTGAGCTACAACATACCATCGATATAACTGCCCATCATTGAGATGATCTTCAAAAGTTGTCTAGATATGGTCCATATACCTCAGCGATGGAGAGAAGTAAAGGAAGTTTTCATTCCCAGGGCGGGCAAATGTTCGCATGTCAACCCTAAAGATCTAAGACCTATTAGCCTATCATCATTCATTCTCAAAACTCTGGAACGTTTGATTGATATCCATGTACGTAACAGCATTGATAAGAGACTATCGATGTCTCAGCATGCTTACTGCAAAGGGATATCGGTAGAAACAGTCTTGCACACTCTGGTAAGAATTATCGAATACTCCCTAGAGCAAAAGGAATATACTATGGTGGCCTTTCTGGATATTGAGGGCGCTTTCAACAACGTTGACACATCCGCTATCACTTCTACTATGACGACCCTAAACTTCGAATATTAACTCTGTGTACGAAAAGGTCTGTCGGTAGAGGCACTCCGCAAAGTGGTGTTCTGTCCCCTCTCCTGTGGAACATAGTGGTTAACGAACTGCTAATATCCCTTAAGAGGGAAGGCTACAGAGTGATTGCGTATGCCGATGATGTTGCTATCGCCGTCACAGGAGAACATTCTAATACACTGAGATACCTCGTCCAAAACGCACTTAATATGCTCACTAGATGGGCTGATCACTGCGGACTTAGTATTAATCCTCAAAAAACAGACCTCGTCCTTTTTACACGGAAATACAAGATCCCAGTAATATTGTACCGCCTTCAATTAAAGGTGTACCACTAATTTTTACCAATGAAGCCAAATATCTTGGTCTGATATTACACAAAAAATTAAGTTGGAAACCTAATATTCAGGAAAGAGTTAAAAAGGCTACAGTAGCTCTTTTCCTTTGCAAGAAAGCCATAGGAAGCAAATGGGGTTTTCAACCTCGCATAACCTACCAATACTTATGTACCGGGTTGCAGTATGGTGGACTGCACTGGAGAAAGTCACATACTACGTCAAACTCAGCAGAGTCCAACGCACTGCATGTCTCTGCATAAGCGGGGCATTGAGAACCACACCCTCAGCAGCGTTAGACACTCTCCTCCATCTGACACCCCTCGACATCTTCAGCAAACAAGTGGCAGCGAGTACAGCTATAAGACTAAACGCCTCATCTCAATGGACCAACAACAATGTGGGGCACTCCATCATTTTGAACCTCTTCGGTTCTATACCAAAGTACATAGACTACACTATTCCAAAACCCCAATTTGGAAAAAACTTCCAGGTATCCATTCCATCCAGAGATGAATGGGAAGACAAAAAACTCCTGTATGACAAAAGCATTCATATTTATACAAATGGATCCAAGACAAATGAGGGAGTTGGTAGTGGTGTGTACTCAGAAAAGCTTAATCTAAGCATCTCATTCCGCCTCCCTAATCATTGTAGTGTCTTCCAAGCGGAAATTTAAGCGATAAAAGAAGTTCTCTCCTGGCTAAGAGAAAACGTGATATCAACTTCTGATATCCGCATCTTCTTTGACAGTCAGGCTGCTATTAAATCTCTTGACGGTGTCTCAACAAAATCTCAAACGGCCCTCTATTGTCGATCGTCTCTTATGGAGATGGCGCAGCAATTTAACATTCACCTCTGTTGGGTGCCGGGCTACAGAGACTTCACAGGAAATTGTAGAGCCGATGAACTCGCTAAAAATGGAACCGTCTCATTACTATTTCACCTGAATGGGAGAAGATAGGTATACCGATAGCTACATGTAAGCTTCTGCTAAAAGAAACAGCTTTTGCGATAGCAAACTCTAGGTGGCACAATTTACCAACATGCGCAGCCACAAAACTCATACGGCCTTTACTGGACCTAAAGCTCCCTAATAGGTGTCCTTACGGGACACTGTCTTATAGGCAGAAACGCAATACGACTTGGTGTAACCTCAAATGACTTCTGCAGGAGCTGTATGGACGAGGAAGAAGAGGAAACAATCTCTCACCTTCTCTGCACTTGCCCTGCTCTTTCACTAAGACGCAAACTTCATCTGGGAGACTACTCTTTTGATAATCCCAGTGAACTAGCTAAAAAGGATATCAAATAGCTTCTTCGCTTTATAAAAAGCTCAAAATGGTTCGACTAGTAAGAAGTAATTCTCTAGATTCATGTGGTATCACAATGGGCCTTTTCTTTTGGACTAAGTGTGTGGGTTCTGAATCCGCAGCCACTTTAACCTAACCTAACCTAACATGCATGCTGGAATTCTTCATTTAAACATATAATTCTGTTTAATTTCCGTAGGTTTTTTATTCTTATAAGGTCTTGATCTAAAATCCCACTTAGTTTTAATTGAACGCCTTTTATATGTGTAAAACAAACAAATAATAAATTTATTAAAACAAACGTAGGTAGTTACATAAAGTTCGAGAAGTTAGTAGCCACTAATTTGGCTACTTTTTGTTTACTTTGCGCTTTTTTTATGAGAAAAGGCTGGCGAACAACGCCAACGCCTTAAAAGAAAAACACAGATAAACAAAGTAAAGAAAATATTAGGCAGAAAATTGTTCCTAAACAAATTGAAACCATGGAAAATTTACTTCCAATCCAATTGTGGTTTTTTCATTGTCATGTCGATATACTCGTAAAACATTATTAAGTCTTTTTGGCAAAGAACATCACCACAAAGTGCATTGGCACTTTGAAAGTTCTAATATATAAATTATAAATTAATGACCTGTATATGCGTTGTGTTTTTTTTTTTGATGTGTCGAAAAACTCATAGAATAGAAGCTTTTCAGACAAAAGTATTGTGTTCGGGGTATTTTTGTTGTATCTTGGAGCAATGCCAGAAATTGCAGTTATTGCCTGCAATATGCATGTGAAATGGAATTGGACAACAAATTACAAATCCTTGAATTATGACTCATTGAAAAATTTTCCTTTGTTTGCAATTGAATGGTTGAAAACAAGAAATTCATATTGGAATTTTGTTTAATTCGGTACTCAAATGAGATTTTGATCGATTAAATACTTTTGTTATATGGTTTTTTGTGTTTATTAAGTGGAATTTTTTTCTTATCTATGTATACTGATTAACGTGTCAGTCAAGTAAATAAGCTGATTTGATTTAATGACCCCAAACATAAAAACCAGCGATAACACCAACACAACGAGGCACTTTAGGCTCAGCTCAGGGTATCTCTAAAAATAGAAAGTTAATATTATATTGTTTCTGATAATAATAATTTAAGCTGACTAAAACATTTTTGTTTCTTTTCATAAATATAAACAAACTAATCTTGTGATAACGCGATGTGATGTCAAAATTGTTTAAATATAATATAACTTTAATATCAACATATGTACAAAAGTCATAAATGCTACATTAGAAAGTATTTTGTTTTGATTTAAGATAATTTCTGACGGAATTTTACTTATATTTAGTTTTTTTTTTTCTGTAAAATAAAGAATAACCCGAATGCGATTTAATTTCAAATATTTAAAATGATATCAAATCATGTTTAAAGCTATGAGATAGAAACTTCCAGTATCTGATGTTTTTAGTTTTTCCGGAGACATTTTTAACATGTAAAAATTAAGTTGTTTGGTAGCCTCAAAAGTGGAATAAGACAAAAAAAGATATTTGTTATCACGTGCTGTATAGTTTAGTTTTCTAAAATAGGTTGGGATGCGACCCACACTGATAACTTCTCATTTGTGCCCCCCTGTGTATATTTGTTTAAAATTTTAACAATATGTTATTAACTATATATTTCCCTTAATACTTGAGTCGTTATCAGTTTTTTGCTGATTTTTTTAGGTTTTCGTGGTAACTTAAAGTCGCAACAATATTTTGCATATGATAAAATAAGTTTGATTTCAAAATGTTGTTGCATATGACAAAATAAGTTTGATTTCAATATCTGTTTTTGTCCCCGACATTTTTAGCCGAGGTGGCAAATGTTTTCATTTTTTTTTTATTTATAAAAACCGTTAAAAGATTTTTTTTTAAAATTATACAGGTTGGGAATCAAGTCACATTATATAATATAAAATTTAACTGAAGTCGCTAGCGTTATTGGTTGTTGAGATATTTGGGGTCAACTATAAGTTTTGTTTGAAAGTGTTTTCTCTATTTTTATGTTATTATTTTTAAAACAAAATTAATTTGAAGTCGATATCTCTACTAGTTCTTGAGATATCGACATTTGCACACTCACACATCTCTCTAAAAATCTTTGATTTAGATTCTAGAGCCCTTGAAACGTCGAGAAATATTATGATTTTCAATTCGGAAAATTGGACCGATTACAAAAACTTACTATTTACGGAACACAAGATAGCAGTAAACCGGTATTTTTATAGATCCAAATCGCGCTTAGCCTTTAAACGGAAGTGTGCGGTTTGACAGGAAAACTGCAAATGTTTGTTTCTGATTTCACTGAGATCTCGGAAAACAAACCCATTAATAGATCGCATAGGTATAAGCTCGATAATTGGTGTCACAACCGCGCACTGTCTAATAGGAAAAGCATGCCACAGAAGCAGAGGCTTTATGGATGAGGAAGAGGAGGGAATAGATCTTCACCTCCTTTGTATGTGCTCAGATCTAGCTCAAAAACGCAAGAATTACCTAGGAGAATTCTTCTATAATGATCTAAACGATCTTTATGACATTAACATAATCAGTCTTTCACGTTTCGTAAGGGACTTAAACTACTTTCATTGAGATTGGAAGAAAGTCTCAAGATTCATGTTTGTACCTATTTTTGGGATTACTTTACTCCAGAACAAAAGAATACAATACGTTGTAGGTAGAATTCTGCATTTTTAGTGTTATCTGCCTGATATAGCAGCTGCTTATGTGAAAAACTTACTTCTCACAGACAGACACGAGGATGATGACAACCAACCAAACCAAAAATATTTTCAAGTAATATAATCTTTTTCAGCTAAATTTGTAACGGTTTATGGAAGAACTTGTTTTTTGTTTTAAAATTCAGTTTCAATCTTTTCAATATCTTTTTTTTTCTTCGAGATATCAAATAAAATACTTCATATTTATTTGTCCCAGGAACAAAATCATACCTTTTCAATGAATTTTGATATGCCGATTACGAATTCAGGTTCCAAAATTGTCGATTAGATCTCTTTTTTAAGATATATTGTATTTCAAAACCCTGACATGATAGAATTTTTCCTAATTTCTATTCAATTCAGCGCATCAAAAACTCTAAGAAAAGTATGAGGTTTTATCTCAATTAGTATTTCTACATAGAAAAATAATACTTATGTACGAGTATATAAAATTACAAAACACGTTTCAGACGGTGCTCCATCTTTCCACCAAAAGCGCTTAATGATCTTTCTGAAACCGCGATGGTTTATATCCTAGTCAAGGCTCTTATAAATTTTTCTTATATAAATTAAGTATATGCAAAAGACTATAAAACTTTTAAGCGAACTTGTGCAGGCGTATGCAAAACTGTTAAAATTCAATCAATTGATATCATTTTCTCTCTTTCTATCAGTGTGAGTCGTTTCTATAAGTTTAAATACGATCTGAACTGAAAAGCATTTTTAATTTAAGGATAACGACCTACACAAAAAATATCTAATATATAAAATTCTTCTGTCACAGTGTTAGTTGCCATACTCCTCCGAATCGGCTTAACATCCTACACGGTGCAACGATCTTACGATAGTATTAAGTGACGCTATGTACAATGAAGCAATGATTGCTATTTAGGATCTTTGCGTTATCATTGCCAACTTACCACTCAGTCATTTCGGTATGCATTCATCAAATCGAAATGCATCTGATTTAATAGACACTGAATTGAATCGTGAACTACAATACAATACTGTAGAAATGGCAGCGATTGTTGTTCGCTGTCCCACTAATAAACGAAGAACAAAGAACCATTTTTGACCACATCATGCTCGCAGTGTCGGCAGGACAAGGTGGATTCTTTTTTTTGGATGCATCAGTTGGAACTTGGAAAACATTCCTTATTTCGCTAATTCTTGCTAAAATACGATTAAGTAATGGTATCTCATTTTGCATCTTCTGAGATTGCGGCAACTTTATTGGTCGGAGGCAGAACAGCTCATTCAGTATTTAAACTGCCACAAAATATTCAAAATAACCCAGACACGGTGTGCAATATAAAAAAAACAATCATCCATGGCCACAGTACTGAAACAGTGTAAAATTATCATCTGGGATGTATGCACTATGGCACACAAACATTCACTTGGGGCGTTGAACATGACGCTGAAAGATATAAAAACAACAACAGACTATTTGGCGGCACTCTGTTACTCCTTTCAGGTGATTTCAGACAAAGACCTCCCGTTATTCCGCGTTCAACGTGCGCTGATGAGATCAACGTGTGCTTAACATCATCGCCGTAATGTTGAAAAAGTACAACTGAAAAAAAAATATGCGTGTTCAAATGCTTCAAGATCCATCCGCTGAAACATTCTCAAAACAACTGTTAGATATAGGGGACGTAAAAGTTACAACAGATGAAACTTGATGCATAAAATTACCGGTCGATTTCTGCACGATTATTGACTCATAAGATGCTGTCAATATATGTACAATATACAAATCATGAGTGGCCGGCAGAAAGAACAATTTTAGCAGCAAAAAATGTGGATGTCAACGAATTTAATTTCAAGATACAACATTTGTTACCAGGAGACTTGGTGTCATACAAATCTATTGATACAGTTTGTGATGCTACCGAAGCTCTAAATTATCCAACTGAGTTTTTGAACTCATTGGATTTACTAGGCATGCCACCGCATAATTTACAATTGAAGGTTAGATCTCCGGAAATTTTTTTCATAATATTATTAATATTATTAGTAATTAAAAAATTAATGAAAAATGTTATCGAAGCCATAATGCTAAATGGCAAATTCCGAGGTAAAAATATATTATTACCGCGAATCCCTATTATACCCACAGATTTGCCAATTCAATTCAAACGCCTTCAATTTCCAATTAGATTCGCATTTGAGATGACTATCAATAAGTCTCAAGCCAAACGATGCCTGTCTGCGGCTTGGATTTGAGCACTTCATGTTTTTTACACGGACAATTATACGTGCACATGGCGTGCTCTCGAGTGGGTAAACCATCCAGTTTGTTTATATTGGGGAAATATGGGATCACACTCTGTACGCTCTGTTCCATTAAGGGATTGATATTGTTTTTTTTTGCAGAATTGTCATAATTTGCGATATATATACATAATTATAAAGAATTAATTTTAATAAGTTAAAAAAATTTTTTTGGTTATTTGTTATTTTATTATTTTGTCACCGTTTATAGTGCTCTATACCTTTCCCACTTATATACCACATCCTTACACACTTGCAATAAGTTAGTTATTTATTTCTAACAAAATATTCTCTAAAAATTATTTATATGACAAAACAAAGTTTGTCGGGTCAGCTAGTTTTTTTTAATAATTTTGAAGACATTTTCTGCAAAAAGTAAAACAATCTCGGTTTAGGGTACATTTTTTGTTTGAATGTTTCGCGACTCACTGTGATACATTTCCACTGCGAATAATATAATTGGCTTGGTGAAACATTTTTGTAACCTAAATTATACTTTTTTATAGATATCCTTCAAAGCAGCAAAATTTCATTGCAATTTTTATCTTGCACTCAAAACAAAAACTTTACATTATGATCTGTAAAATATAACAACGATTATCATTTAGAGTGAAACAGAGTAGTAATGGTATTAATTGAGATGCCATTAAATTCTAACACTGGAACCGGCACGAACGAACAAACTTTACCCATACATACCGATACCAATATAAAACACTGGTAGGTACTAAAATTAAATCGTCTAATGCACTCAAATGGCAAATGTGATACTCTATTTTACTGATATAATACGTACATATCTACTATTCTACGTAGGTAGTTATAATCTTACTTGATTTTTATTTTAAAAAATAAAACTATAACATTCCAATGGTGTTTGTCACAAAAAAGATACAAGTAGGTAGTGATGTAGGAATTAATACAGAAATGTAGGTAGGTACTTTGTAACTACAGAGACAGACAAAAAACTGTCTGTACCAGCTGTTCAAATACTTTTCTTTAAGTATTATTTTAATTGCTAAACTTTATCAAAAGCTTTAAAATACGACACAATTGATCTAATATTTAGTTTTAAACTTCAATATGTAAATGGAGCTTTTAGATGACCTCGACCTACCCGCCCATGACCACTGATTTGTGGGATTACCTACTTTGATACCCCGTTTCGCCCTTACATACATATGTACCTACATATATAGTTTCTGTTTCCATCCCCTATAAACTCGTTGTTGTTTAAAAGTGTACTAATACCAAATAGGTACCTTTAGTGGGAAAGATTTTCTGATGGAATCAAGATCTTTTTATCACGAGAACGAGAGGCATGTGAATGTCCTATTAATCAATAAATTTAAGAAAATTGCCTCGTTCGTCGTAATGGAGCTCTTTTAATATAAAGAACACCAACACGGTAGCCCACTCCAATTAGATTTCCTGTCTTCTCGGGAAGAACTTAGAAATAGAAATGCGTCATTTCTTACCGAGATATAGGTGAGTATATACGTATGTAGATACCTTCGCAATATAAGGAAGGAAGTAACTACTCAACCTACCTACAGATATAAAATGAAATGAAAGGTTAACTACTCTTACCTGACTTGGACTTGGTTTCACTGTGCTCCATATCCATTTCCATATCGACGTCGAATGCAAAACTTCTGGAACCCTTAACGTTTAGAGCATCGGTATAACTTTGCATCCTTGGAACCGAGAACTCGTGGAATTACCCTTAAGATGTACCTTGTTTGTTCTGTGATAATGGATTTTTCTACCTTTCCACTTGACCAACAATTTTTTCCTTCTTTTTTTTCTATTTGTCCAACAATTTTCTACTACTTCTCTTTTGTTTTGACCTAAATTCGACAAACAACTTCGCGAAACCGACCGAGAGGAGAGTGGTGAAATAGAATTATTTTATTGAATTATTTCAACATTTATTTTGTAAGTTAAATAAATCGCCAAACAAAGGAACTTATATCAATAAAGTAAAATAAAACATAAAAATAAAAGCGATATTTTGTGTTTTCTTATTAAATGCGTTTTTATTGTGCGCAGTTCCAAACTAAAGTTATTGTAAAAAATCTATTAATTTTATTGTTGTTTCTTAATTCTCAACGATGAATATGAAAAATTGTAGATAAAAGAGTTTTCTCCTTTTGTATATTTTCACTATTTGACAGACGAAAAAAGACTGCGCCGTTCGTCCGCTACTGGATTCGGATGAAGCTGAAGCAGAAGCAAAAATGGAATTGCCAAAAGCCAAAATGCCAACGAAAAAAACAAAAACACTCTATATGAAGATATAAATCCTTCGTACGTATCACCCTTCAAAACCCATTTGTTTACATTGTTGTATTTGTAATGTGGAAGAATTCAACGAGTAAAATTGACGTGTTTTCACGCATACATAGACGCAGTTACTGAGTTTTCAGGGGAAATTTCATAAATTAGAGGAGAAATTACACGTACCCTAAGAAATACTTTATGAGACCGGTTTCCGGTTTAGCTTGTAGGCAAACCAATATGGCTACCGAGGATTTATATCTTTACTAGAGTGTTTTTGGAAAAAAAATGTGTTTTCCAATTCTCTTTTGATGCGGTTTTTCTTGTGATGTGTTGTTTTTGTTTTCATGTTTTTGTTGTGTTTTAACTTTATCAGCTTCTTTGTGTTTTGGTATTTTTTGACATTTGAATATTTAAGAGAATTTAAGAAAAATACAGAGTTCTCATTTGAAGAGGGCTGGTACTTTTTAGTTTTTACGATACTATGTACTTTTTCGTAAATAAACTGTCAAATCTTGAATAGGATATAGTTAACGAAAATTGGATGAAACTATCCAATGATTTTGATGGGGAAAATTATCAATTTTATTAAAACGGTGGCTTTAAGAATTCGGGGTTTTGTAACTATAGCATTGTGAGTTAGTGTTCTATCTTATTTTTGTGTTTCTCATTGATTTTCGAGAACTAATGTGAAATAGCTTTTCAATCAGTCAAATTCAAAATTTGATACATACATACTTGAAATCGATTTTCGCAAACTTTGAAAATAGTGCCGAAAACTTGCATCTACTATATTTCTACTTTAAAGCTCGACATGCACGGCATAGCCAATTATCTCAGAGAAATTAAGAACCACTTTGACAGATTGATTAATTTTTATATTTTTCATTTCAAGCCAATTAATTTGTTCAGAAAAATATATTTAAATTACGAGACTTGTAAGGAGAAAAAACTTGGCCGAAAATGTTTACCCCATATAAAAAAGTTGTTTACTGACCCTGAAAAAATAAAAAGAGGGTAAGAGACATTAAGGGATTTGTTTCCTTGAATTTTTGTATGAAATAGACTGAGATATTTAGATAGTTGTTAGGTGGAAAGATAAGATTGTGTAAACAGACATAACTACTTAGCTCGTTGATTCCCCACCCTTGGGTCCATTTAGTTCTGTCATGTATGGCAAGCTTAATACATGACGCTCAAAACATTAATATTGTCTTGTAGATTTATGTTTGGCAATGCAGGCTATTTTGGTCAATTGATTTTCAATGCAAATAAAAAACTTTATTCCATCTTTTACCCAACGTTTCGTCGCTACTCACGACTTTTTCAGGGGTTTTATTAAAAAATTATTTAATAATTTATTAAAATGTTCCTGAGTGTGGCATTTGACTTATATGCTTATGATGCGCTTTTTTTTTTTTTTTTATTTTATTATATTTACTAAGCTTAAAAGATGATTTACATAATTTTAAACGATTTTAACATCTTACAATCTCTTAACATTTTGCAAAAGTTAAAACCACCGAATGGCTACTTTTAGCAATTTGCTAAATCCATATGACATCTGTATAATTATTCTTATAAAAGCAGTGGATGGAATATTGCAGTCAACAGTTGGGAATTCCAAAACGAAACGAAAGGTTTAAATTGTTAATAGTAAATTGTGAAACCCTTAAGAAAAGATTGTTTAAATTGTTGCACCTATGTTTTTAAAACATATTTGAATTTTGAATGGAGTTGGATTTGAGATGTTTTGAATATACAGCCAATACAAAAAAAACTTCGAAATTTCAGCGCACTGAGGCTTACAGCTAACAATGAAACGTCAAAAGTGCCTTAAGGTGCAGCTCAATTAAATTTCAATTAACCCTTCATTTCACAAGCCTATGTTCATCAACAAAAACACGCTTTCTCCTTCTTAATTGACACCTGGTAAGTTGCTTTCCACGCCACCTGGAAGTCAGTGCATGTACTGACAAATGGAGATAGATTTTTTATTTATCTTTCAATATTTTCCCATAAATAAAAGAAAAAAGCGGCTCCAAAAACAATAACTTTATATCAACGAGAATAAATATAAGGATTACAAAATAATAATACTGTGTGTTGATTTCTAAATCATGAAAATACATAATTTGCCTGTAAAATTTGCTCTAAAAAATGTAAGCATATCGCAAGAAAACAACAACAGTTTTCTTTCCTTTTTAAGTTATTTGTTGTTATTTTCTTGCAATTCGCTTACATTTTAAAAACAAATTAAAAAGGTTGAATCATGTTTTGTATATATCGATCCCTGCAATTTTATCGTAAGCAACATTTTCAATAAAAAAGGAACACTAATTTATTAAAATTTGTTCATAATACATGGTCATAAAACATATTGTCAAGTTTAAGCTTAAGTGCAGTTAGCAATTTCCAATAATGACTTTAGGTATGATAGTTTTATGGTCTTGCGGTGTACTTTTGATTTATAGTTAACAATAAAAGTTTCTTTGGCGTTTACGATAATTTGGTGGAATATATTCCATATCTATATATTCATATATTCTTTTATAATTATTATTATACTGATATGTACCTATAAAATTATTATATTTGAAATACATGGAACGTCAATAATCTATCTTTAGTAGAAGGTTCACAAGCTGACTGCCAGGTGCCGTGGCTCAATGTGTTTAATCACAAATGAATTTAAAATAAACAAACAAAATTATATAAAAAAAGCAGTTTCTCCTCTCCTTTTTTAAAGGGGGCCAAACGCGTGTGTTCTTTTGCTCTTTACTAGTGCAGGAGTAAAACATGTTAATTTGTAACATATAAGAAACCATAGAGAAATATACTTACCGTAGATAGACTTACGTAGATATATTTCTCTATGTAAGAAATAATAAACTAAAAGTACACGTCACCCATAATAACTCCTTCAAATAGTACCTAGACCTTAATATTGTAATTTTAAAATGGCATCACTAATGACTCCCTTTTAAAAGTGTTGTAAAGAGTGTTTTTGGTTTTTATCTTTATTAATCTTTTTTTACTATAAGTTTTTGCTCTTAACTTTTTGACATTTTGTTTAACGTTACATTACAATACATTAGAAATAAAATCAAGATATTATTATTTCAGTACGTTACGTTAAAAAACCGTTTAAAATGAAAATATCAGGATCTTTTCATAAAGTAGAGGCCTGCCCTGGAGGTATGAATCCTTGCGATGTTAGAACAGAATTATTTCAGCTAAACCTATACAAGGTATGGGTAGTATCAAAATGGTATTCATCAACTTTATTGTTTATTAACCCATTCATACATTTAAATTTAAAACTGAACTTGGCTCTCTGTTTTTTCGTATTTTAGAAAATAATATTTTGAATATTAAAACCTCAATCATTAGTAAATTGTTGGTATCCATTTCGGCCTAACGAATTCCTTACGCAAAAATTCAAATATACTGAATTTATTAATATTTTTTATAAGACTTTAAAACATGTTTTTTCAAGGTACCTACATATTTACTCTACAGTACGTGTTTTTTAAGACAAGTGTAAATAAAAAGTCTTTGAAAATGACAACCATAAGCACCCGCTGCGAGGAGGTACATATTCCTTCCCTCCCTGGTATAATAAAGATCAACGAACCCTTATCGAAACGTCAGGAATTCATTGTGGAAATCATATTAAAAGCCAGGTCCCGTGTTGACTTCTTAAACTATCAGCAAGCTCAATGCAGATTTTCATCTCTTTGTGAATTTCTTTGTCTAGAATACATTGACAAAATGCAAGACAGCCTGATTACGGATTCCAGACGCTTCTACTAATTTATTAACATTAAACGTGAATCCGATGGCTTTCCTTCAACATTAAAATTTCACGATATGGCATCTTCCGACTCTAAAACTATTGAAAACCTATCTGCATCATTCTTCAGCCAATCGTACAATAATCATATTGAAGAACCTGAATAAAATTTTGTTTGTATTACTTACAAGGTACCTTATCCACCTCGCTTACCCAAATCGCAATATAAAGCGATGATATTGTTGACAAAAAATTAAGTCTACTTAAAGATGATTTCTCTCTCGGTCCGGATGGTTTGCCTGTGGGCTACCTCACTATGTTAACCTCTTTCAGCACTGTTTCGTCGTTCCATTTCTCAAGCTTTATTCCCAAAGCTTTAGAAAGATTCCTTTAAAAAAGGAGGAAACATTTTGTTGTAAACTATAGGCCCATAGCTTAGCTTTCTTCAATTCTCAAGCTTTTCGAAAGCATTGTCTGTGACTCTCTCTATTTTTATTGTAGACCTATTTTTTTTGCCAACATCATGACTTCTTAAAAGGCAGATCCACAACAACCAATCTTACTGAATTTGTGTCCAAAACTCTTAACGAATTAGAGAAAGGGAATAAAGTGGACGTTATCACTTAAGTCTTTAGTAAAGTATTTGATAAAATCAGTCACCAAATTATTTATCTTAAACTTAAAGGCCTTGATTTCCCTTCCTTTTTTATTTCATGGCTCAGATCGTGCCTTGAGAATCGCCGATATAGAGTTGTTATCAATCTTCGATCCCATTTATGCAAACTCAGGAGTCCCTCAAGACAGCCACCTTGGTCCTTTGTTATTGTCTTAACTATCAACGACTTTATTAATAAATAAATTGGGTGGCGCAACAGTCCGTTGAGAACTAGGACCTAGTGACTTACAACTCTCAACCATTCCTGTGTGCGAGTACTGTTGTAAGGGATAGAGAAGACCTACAGTTTTAAGCCGAATCCGAATGGCAAATTTGAGAAAGAACTTTTCTTGAAAAGAATTACTCTTGGAGAATTTGTCAATTCCTCGCAAGAGGCAGTACCCGTGAAAAAAACTTTAGATGGCATAGGCAGGGCTCGAACACAAGACCTCTGGCATGACGGTCCAACGCACTTACTACGACGTTATTAATGTCATTTATAATTCAACTGTCTCTATTTAAGTTGATGACATGAAAATAACAAAGGTTATTTCTACTCCATCTGATTCTGTCTTACTCAAAAATGATCATGACTCATTTCAGACTTGGTGCGAAAAAAATGTCTTAGAATTCAATGTAGCTAAATGTCAATTTATAACATTCACCCGTAAGCGACCACATCTTCCATACCGAACTTACAGTCTGCACGATGCTACCATTCATTCTGTATGTTCCATCCGCGACCTAAGAGTTTTTTGCGGCACTCAGTTAAATTTTCGAGCCCATTTTGATTGTATTATTACCAAGGCCAACTCATCTCTTGGCTTTATCAAACGTTGGTCTAGGCCTCTAGGGAATTATCGAACCCCTATGTCACTAAGTCCCTATACAGCTACGCTAGTCTAGTCTGGTCTTCCCATCAGAACTCTCACTCTTAAAGAATTGAATTTGTACAACGCAGATTGCATCGATTTGCACACCGCGGTCTTCCTTGTAGTGATAATCTACTCTTACGACCTTTTGAAGATCCCTAAAAACTTTTTAATCTGCAAACCCTTTAAAAACGACGCGAAGTCACTGATATTCTTTAAGTCCTTTTCTGTTAATAGCTTGCATTAAGCGCAAAATAATAAATAAACAAAGACTAATTTAAGAAAACAGAGTTGGGAATGCCACAAGCCCTGATTGAAAAGTAAACAAATATTCCAATATGGCATATTATTATTTCATATCCAGTCGCCAATAGTCAAAAATTTTGTGTTTTAGCGTTTCTAGTCTGAGATGTTTTGAAAAACCGAAGCAGATCTTAAATTTGTTTGAGAAAACTTAACTTAAGTATCGCCAATTTTAAAAAATGAAATACATATTTAAATACCTTGTGGTTTGAAACATTGGGCAGGTTCAGCCGACATAAGGGACTTGAAAGTAAGGCAAGTTTCTTGCATCTGATTGGCCAGCTGCCAAAAAATTGCCTTCCAATTAAGGCAACTTTATTGGAAAGTTGACTGGAAAATTAGGCAAGAAAAATCTCCCTTACTATCAAGTCAAGTCAACTTATGTCAAAATGACAATTGATCATATTTTTTAATTCAACTAAAAGCTGAACTTTATTACTCAATGATTTATTTATTTTCTGCACAACTTCATTCAATGCTTTCTGTAAAAAGGTTCCTTGTAAATTTGGAAAAGAAATAAGTAATATTTCTTTAAAATACAAAATACAAATCATGATGGACTTGTAGCTTGTCTGAGGAGTGTTTTGTAGACAATAATGTTTTTGGTAGTTTTTGTACTATGAACTTGAAGTAGAGGTTTGTGAAGTTAAGTTCTGAATTTGAAATTTATGACACTTGAAAAACTAACTAGTTGCCTTGGTCAAAATTTACGTTCAAAGAATGTAGTTGACTGCAAATGAAGTCCCTTATGTTGTCTGAACCTGCCCATTGTCTTTCAATTCAATTTACAAAAAAATACTCGGTTTATTTACATATAATCTCTGAGAAATGTCCCTAGATAGGTTTACAGAGCGGAAGAATTAAATTTAAATTGAACTCCGAGCTCAAGTCATGTGGATTGTTATATTAACTTTTTTCCTGATTTGAGTTATTTAATAGAGAATGGTTCGAATATTTCTCAGATCTTAAAAAATATTTGGGCGAAATATTTCTAAGTACATAATTTCTTTCTGTTAACGAACTCGTTTCTTCAGACGTCGTCATTATCACATTAAAATAAAATGAAAAAAACTTAATAAATAACTAATAATGAATTGTAACTATAATTTTCATAACATAATTTAGCACATTTTTCTTTCCTTTTGCTATTAAGTAATTTAAATAACGTACAGGTAAAGTATCATAATCAAGCTATTTCAAAAACTGTGCAAACATTTCACTAACCATCAGCATGTTCACAAAATTGTTATAATCAAGTTTAAGATCTTCTTTATACGTTTAATTTTACCTGCACTTAAAATTAAAATAATAATATAATAAATAACTAAATACTTTCGAGATACTGTTTCGATTATATTCTATAAAGAATAATATTGGAAGACTCGATCCATTAAGTATTTGTGCTGTGCAAACGATTCGTCTTAAGGCACTCGAACATCAATCGTCGGATTAACATTTCACAAACTACTAACACTACTACGACTACTTGTACTTCGATTCCTTGGCTTATGTCTTTCATATTTCCAAGTCGAACATGATTCAGCAAACTCATCTGATGGATCGTCTTCTAATTTACTATTATGTTCATCTTCTTCAAACATCCAATGTCGATTTTTAGTTATCCGTGTGATATGCATAACAAGAAATTCCTTATCTTTGGCTTCTAGATAAAGCATATCTTTAAGTAGCTTCACCATTTTTCCACGAGCTTTGGATTTCGATCGCAGATAGTAAACCATAACCAACATAGCCAAAAGAATTCCACCAACTACAGCTGGACGAATGAGAGTCATTAATGCTCCCCATACCCAGTCGTTCTGTTGCAACTTAAGCACTCCATTGATAAATATTTGAAACATAAATACATAGTCTCGAAATGGACCACATTTTCGACTCACAGGAACCTGAGTCATAATATATCCCAGAGTTAGGATGACACCCAAAAGGGAAAGAAATGTAAAGACTAGATAGAGTGTTTGAGTTTGTGCTGAGCGCCACATGTGTTTGGGTGATTTACAAAGATAGATTAAGGTAGTTTTCTTAACGTAGAATGTGAGAGCCATTTTAACGACCAACACTAAAGCAAGAAGTGGTGAAAATAAAAGGCCCACCCACAAAAGGGTTTGGTTAAATACTAAGCCGAGGCTATTTTGTGATATGTCAAAATTAGGTTTCTCGATTTTTGGCCAGCGTCGTCTAGAAGAAACGGAATGAAAAATGATTCATAAGAAAAACTTTTATGGAAGAATTAAGGTCTCAATTAGAAAACTTACGCCAAGACATTTGCTCGAAATACATCGAGCAAAGGAACGATGAAAATATTTATCAAAAAATCTGATATGACCAATCGATAAATTTCTTGCCCTACGGCAGTTTCCCAGCACTAAAAAAGAAACAAAAAAAAGTCTTTATATAATGGTTTCAGAATTTAGAGACATTCATTCTATTATTACCCCTTGATACTCTTTGGTTAGCCAGAAAAAGACCAAAACTCCAATGATTACTCCTTCCAGAAGAAACGTCCGTATCAAGGTAACATGCAATGTTCGTCTAGGAGTTCTGTAGTCTTCCATTCTAAACAAATGATAAAATTCAGTTGGGATGCTTTAAATTCAATAAATTTTTTATGAAGCTTACTTTCCTATCCAGGAGAAAAATGCTTGCAACACCAACATCGAAACGTTAACGGCAGTAGCAACATATAATGACTTCCAAGGAGATTTAGTTTTAGCCTCTCCGTAAAACTAAAGGACAAACAAAACGCCAACTTGATGTACATTTTGTGATGGATTATCCTAACAGCTTACCTTCAAGAGAATCCATATAGCAGTTCCAAGGCCGGCTATTAGTGCTACAACTAAAAAATGTGCAGCAATTCGTGCGCAAAATATCCATAGCTTCCACAGCCTTGGAATGTCCTTTTTCGCTCTGCCCATATCGCTGACTACAGATTTTAATTCATTGTAAATGGACTCATGCTTAATGCTTGCAGCTTTGCTATTCGAGATTCCAAAGTCCCACGAACAAAAAATCTTATGTGCATACATGCTGGGAATACCGCCTGATGATTCAATAAAGCTTTTTCGATATGACCGTGCCATACTATGAAGTATAAACAAATAATTTGTTATTGGACAAATTAAAATGATGCAATGATTCATTTAATTGAAAAACTCACCTCGACGAAATCAAAACAAATGTCACCAAATAGATAAGCAACATTGTGACATAGTACGCATGTGGAAGACTATAACTGCTGGATGTGTTGAGTGTAATTGTCATGTTTGTATAAGCACCATAGAAGAGAATCGAATTTTTAAGGAAACCCTTTAAAGACAAACAAGTCACATTACAGTAGATATGATATTTGAAAAAACTAAATCTACCTCTCCATTCAAAAGATCAAAAAATTTACGCTCTACAATTTTGTCAGCAAAATGTCGACTTCTCTCATCGAATATATTAAACAGAATTTGCGGCAATGTGATGAATGAAAAGGTCAATGCCAGCACGACCACATTCATTATAAACAACCAGCGCAGGAACTTAAAATATGTTCCAACACTGCAGCCAAAGTGTCCTTCAATCGTTTTCATTGCATCATACCAGATTTCTATTCCACTGAAAAGATTCCCCAGAATGGCCCAAAGCTTCAAGAAACAATGAGCGAGTATGTCATTGAAACGCTTCATGATATGAGCTTTTTCACTGGAAAAATGCTTTGTAACCGAGAGGGATATTTTGCTTTTAAGTTGTCTTTTTGTAGACAGTGGATGTGGAAGAGCCCGAATAGTTTCTCTAAACAAGAATAAATAGTCACTTAGAAGTTTCATTATATTATTGTTTTGTTTACATTCTGATTTGCTTCCCAACAGCAGAGTTCTGCATAAGGTAGTCATGCTGTTCAATTTCTTCCACAAGTTGTTCTATCTCTGCGTTGCAATCCAATGGAAGAAGTTTCCCGTCAACAGCAAAAACTTTACGCGATGGAAGTTTGTAGATGGTTTTGTCGCGAGCTGTGCTCTTGCTTTTACCAATCTTTGAGATATTCTGCGACCATCGACGGACCTGCAACAAACACTAATTAGACCCAAAACGACCTTGTGAACTGCACTCACTCTATTTGCTGGCGATTGTATTCGTACAGCCTCATCTTCATTGTCCGGATTTGTGAATTGATAGTTTGTCTTTGATCCGGTCAAGAAATGATGGCTCCCCGTTGAATTGAGGTCACTGTGCGAGGAAGCCTCCGTAACAACATCAATTCGATCTGTGTCGTCGTTGTTAATAGCGAATAAGGAATTATCGACTCCTTTGCGGCGCATTTTTACTCACAGAACTCAAATGAAGTAAATTAAGTTATTGGTATTTTATAGAAGTTTATTCCTGACATCGCAAAATATAATCACGATGGGGTTCTAATAATAAGGTATGACGTATGAGGAATTTCAAGAACACTCTCATTGACCCACAAAATAGGTAATAACAAATTCCATAAAATGTTCAGTTGAAAGGGTAGGAGATGGATATAAAAATAAAATAATAAACTAAAAGAAAAATAATTGGTTAAACGCAAGGCACACGTAACTTTCTCGGCTACCTGCCGGAATTTTAAGTTTTATTTTTATTTTTTCATAAATGACAAATCTATCAGCTGTTTTTTGGCATTTGTAGGGTTTTTTGGAGATGACATAAGTGACTGTGTTCAAAGATTCTAGAAATAGCTGCGTTCCATTAGAACTGAGTTCTTAGTTTCTAGTCAGGAATTTTTGAATAACACTGAACTATCAAAAAGTTTTAGTATTTTAGAAAACCACTTTCAGGTTTTGACATACATTATATCTGCCTCCCTCAATTCTTCTGCATCTGACGCCAAGTATTCCACGAATCAATAACGCTTGCGACTTGAGTTAAATTTTATATTTTATATTGTGACCTAATACTAAATTAGTATAATTAAAAAAAATCAATTAATGGTTTTCTTATAAATACAAAATATATGTCACCTCTAATATTTTACGAACAAACATTGATATAACTCCAGAATAATTGTATGCAACAAAGAATGACGTTTTTGACATCTGGTAAGATTTTGAGAAAAATCGAAGAAACCGTTTTGTGCAACTATTGTTAGAAAAATCTCTTTGAAAGTATTTTTTACAAAATATAAGAATCTACAAAAAAATAACGCTAAATTGGTTAAAATTGATATTAAGAATATTTCGAGAATTGTTCCACTGATTTGTATTCTAATTTCACACAATTCCAATGACAGATTTAATATTTTTCGGTGGATTTCAATCAGGACTTTTTTTTCAATGACAGACATTTTCAAAGATAGCTACCTATAAACGACCTGTCAAAAAAATTACAATGTTTGTTTTCAATGATGAAAACTATATATAACTGGCACCTATGTAAATGATTTACAGGCTACCAATAAAATCACTTGACAAATGGTGTGAGATCCTGTCTATTTTCAACAAGTCTCTATTCCTATCCCGATTGCAATAAAGTTGACTATATATATTTCAAAAGTTTCTCCATCCACTTAAAAAATAAAAAATGACTAGTATCAAAATTCCCGAGGCTTTTGTTTTCTTTTTAATTTTCCTTATTCTAAACAAGTTCGACAATGGGAAAAAAATACTCCGGAAAAAGTAGCCATTCTACATGGGATGGGACACGTATTGAATTCTCAATCGATCATCACAAACGAGAATAACGTTAAGGCTGTATGTTCCTTTTCTGTTATAAAATAAATGTTTGTTTAAAGAAGGGGTAATGATCCGAACGCTCATTTCATCAACGCACCATGCCAAGTAATGTTTTGAGTAGAATGCCAACGCACCTTTTCTTTTTACTGCAACCGTTTAACACACTTGTATGGATTCTGGACATAGTTCTCCAAAACCTTCAAGACTCCGGCAAGCACTCCGGAACTGAGAAAAAACTTTTTACCTGCAATTACTTGAAAGTAACCTTGTAAACTCTATTATATTTTTGAAACCTATCAATCAAGTTGTTTACTAAAACAGGAAAAACAATTTTGGAATATACCTTTCTGAATTTACGAGTACTTACAACCATTGAGGCAACTCCAGAGGGTTGGAACTGTCCATGAAGGATCCTCTAACAGCCCTTGTGCTTTCTTGTACCTCTTACACCTCTTCAAACGAAATTCGTGCTGCTATATACCAACATTATGTCGGTAATAATATAATTCAGTTAAATATGTGAAATTTTTAACAGATATTCCAATACAAAAATGTACATACATAAATATCTGTTAAAATATCTTACGATAACATTAGTTTATTAATACAGTTCTTATTAAGCCTATACTTAAAAATATACTACTAGATAATAATCACAATCACTAAAGGTATTATAAACAATTATTACACTCTTTCAATTAACAGAAATTATTTTGATCAGGTGCTTGACTCATTTAATATAAAGAAAAATATCCGTTTCCCTTTGCTACAATCGTTATCAATGAAGTAATTATTATTAAAGCTAAAGGAAAGAAGTACTTTTATTACCACGTGCTTAAAAGTTGTAAAGTTCTTAAAATTGAAGGACTTGTAATTAATAAGCATAACAGCGTTATTTAGTGGAGCTGTACTTAACTTAGATTGACTTCAAATCGTGCTCGATTTTATAGATTGAAAAAACTTTCAGTTAATTTAATTTATTTTCACTAGTCAGAAAATCGCATTTCTTTTTCTTCTTCAAGAACACCTTTAATAGCTTCACACAAATCCTTCTTTTGTGTCAATAAATTCTCCTTAACATTATCGGCTATATCTTTCACAGCCTCGAATAATTCCTTTTGTATTTTAACTTTGGACTTTTACTCGCTTGCGAACTTCTCTTTGCACGGTGATGCCGGTGCTGGTATTTTAATTTAATACTCGATTTCTAATTCTTAGATTCCAGTAAGATTTACCTCTTGCGCCTGGGATTTGATATTTTCTTTGTTCAGTACCTCTGCTTTTGCAGCCCCACCTTCTATCGAATCTTTCAATACCAATCAAATCCATAAACCGCAGTTTTATAAGAAGAACATTTTTGCTCA
Organism: Eupeodes latifasciatus; assembly: GCA_920104205.1. NCBI lineage: Eukaryota > Metazoa > Arthropoda > Insecta > Diptera > Syrphidae > Eupeodes > Eupeodes latifasciatus. Next base: position 84,887,969 of record OV049926.1, on the reverse strand, counting down.
TTGTTTGGACCACCGCCAGTTCCATTTCTGGATTTAAGGTTATTAGCAGGAAAAATCTCTCAAATTTGACATTTCTCTTTTATTAACATGGGCAGGTTCAGGCAATATAAGGGACTTCATTTGCAACTGCATTGGGCAGGTTCAGAACACATAAGGAACTTGAAAGTAAGGCAAGTTTCTAATATCTGATTGTTTAGGTGCCAAAATATTGCCTTCCAATTTAGGCAAATTTAATGGAAAGTTGACTGGAAAGTTAGTCAAGAAAAATCTCCCAACTATCAAGTCAAGTCTACTTCTGTCAAAATGACAGTTGATCATGTTTTTTCATTCAACTGAAAGCTGAACTTTATTAATCTATGATTTATTTATTTTCTGCACAACTTCATTTAATGTTTTATGTAAAAGAGTTAATTGTCAATTTGGAAAAGAAATAAGTAATATTTCTATGCAATCCAAAATACATATCGTGATGGACTTGTAGCTTGTCTGAGAAGTGTTTTGTAGACAATAATGTTTTTGGTAGTTTTTGTACTATGAACTTAAAGTAGAGGTTTGTGAAGTAAAGTTCTGAATTTGAAAAGCATGACACTTGGAAAACTAACAAGTTGTCTTGGTCAAAATTTACGTTCAAAGAATGAAGTTGACTGCAAATGAAGTCCCTGTACGTGAATTTATGCAAAGGCAACTAGTTTACTTTTGACATATAGTTAATGTCAAAGTCAAAGCTCTACTTCTTTACTATACCGATAGTAAAACGTGCGTGAATTAACTTCCTTATATTTGACAGTTAAATTATTTTAGAAAGAATTGCTTATGTGTGACCCTATATAATGATATAATGTGTAATAAGTCTGTCTTTCTTTTTAGACATTCCTCTAAAAACAAAAAAAAAATGCCTTATGATCCCAAGATGATTCCGCATCTTAAAAGAAAACAAAGATAATATTTTTTGGCACGGAAACAATTTTCATTGAAATTGTTTGAAATGCAATTGACTTACTTTCCAGTCAACTTTCAAATAAAGTTGCCTTAATTGGAAGGCAATATTTTGACAGCTTACGAATGGTAGAAACTTGGCTTACTTTGAAGTCCCTAATGTCGTCACTTGAAATAAGGCACTGAAAGTAAGGGGAATTTCTAGTATCTAATTGTCCAGCTGCCAAAAAATAAGCTGGAATGCTATGCTAAGAATGCTATTACACGATGACTTATGAGTCGCGACTCTTTCCGAACTACGTTGCGTTGGTGCAAGAGAGATACTAAATTCGAAAAAATGAAACGGAAGAGAATTTTCGCAATGAGGCGCTGTTCAAATTTTCCATTTTAACATTTGACATTGACTTTTCTTTTTTAGTCATTCGTTAATTATTTAGGAAAAAGGAGAAAAGGAATCAAATTCCTGAGAATTTTTCTTTTAGAAAAGAAAAAGATAATTTTTCTCCGGGAATTTACATTTAGTTATGGGCTGTATTTGTAGATTTAAATTATTGGAAGATTAATCCCTCAATGATGTCAAACCATTTTCAACTGTCAGTGGAGTTAAGTAATTTAATTTTTGTTTGTAAAATGTTATATTAAAACATCAGAAAAATAAAATTATAATTTATAAGTTCACTGTTAATTTAAAAACATTCATATACTCTATCTGATTTTCTTCTAAGTCAAATGTCTCGACCAAGCCATTTTATGATATGATGGTTGTCAGGCTCAGGATTGTGGATAAAATTCTGCAAACAAAGCAACTAATTGATTTCTTTGGAACCACTTAAAGTTCAAAACAAAAAATTTTAATTGAGAAGTACTAAAGTAACAAAATTGTTATGTGCTGTGCAACATTAGTAAAAATAGTTCCAAGTTTTTATCATTTGATTAGCTAGATAACTAAACTAGGTTTTGAATCTTTAAAGATTGTAATATTCTTGAGTATCTATCGAATTAACAGAAAACGATATATGTACATAGATCTTAATTTATTTAATTTAAAAGTAATTGGTTAACTAAATTTGATGAGAGTTAGATAAATTAGTATGGTATTTATTTATTTTCGATTTTTACATAACTAAGCTTTTAGAAAAACTAATTTCTAAAATTTAAATATTTAAGTTTTTTTATTATTTTAAAATTAAATTTAATTAAAATTATGAAATACACTAATTTTATTAGTTGCTTCATAGACTGAAGAAATATATATAATGTATTTATATTACATAGCTCTATTGGATTAACAAAATTGACCGATAAGGTGTTACAATGTAAAACTAGTTTTATTATACCATAAGAAATAAGTTGTTATGGCTAACAACAATACCAAAAAACCAAATAAAAATACAAAAGATGCAAGTTTGCTAGCTTATCCTCCTTATCAATCGAACTCTCAATCCACACAGGTGTTTAAGAAATCTTATCAAAACTTTTAAGTATACCATAATCATAAAAATCCCAGTTGATAAGCCTTTTTTGTTAAGAAATGTTAGGGCGTACCAATCTGAAGGCCACATTAATGTTTTAGTCTTGAAAGTATTTTCTGCTGAAAAACATAACTATGATCGTATTGTCTTGAATGAAAGTTTATCGAAAGTTTTATCACATTTAGTCTCCGATCAACAGAGTGCATTGACAAGATGAAAGGTTTGACAAACATTTTTAACCTAGTTCATTAAATTGAGAGTTAATTTAGACGTTTTTATTTGAATTAGTTCTTTTGGAGTTTGCTTTGTTTATTGGTCTCGCATGTCAATGCATTCAAGCCAAATGCATATGGTATGGCCAACATCACATGGAGGGTTCATATTGGTTGAATACTTACTACACTGGTGAAGCTAAGACTTTGGAGAATGCGAGAGCTTTGGAACTCTTCAAAAAAAGGTGTCCAGTGTTGTATCAGGAATATCAAAACTCCGAGGATAATCGTAAGTACCTATTTGTGAGATGCCTAAACCCTGCCTTGTGCAGGAAAATGTAAGATCTCAGAGATTTACGTATCTCAAAAAGTGGCAGACGAATTCTTCGCTCGAGGAGGTGTTCTCATTAGATTCCTTTGAGGTGATTGGTTTTGGACATTCCATCATTTTATCTCGATCCCACTTATTTCTAAAAATATCACAAAATTGTTGGCACACTTTCCTATACTGTTTTAATATCAAGTAGAAAAAGATACAAAAATGAGAAATCAAAATGAGTCCGTAAAAATGAGGTTTTGTTTGCCAACTTAAACCTTGGGAAAATTGCGACGGGATTTTAAAACTGATAACACTTCATTTACATTGAAAGTCCATTTCAAATAATTTTCATTTCGCTCCGCAAATCATTAAGATTTGCAATTAACTTTAATTTATAAAGTGAGTATTTTAAAAATGTTCTCGTTTGAATATAAGGAGTTGTTTACATTTGAACTCATTTTTGACAATTCGTAATTTCCATCAATAAATTACCTTATTTTGTTTTTTTTTTATTTTTCAGAACCGTTAAAACTTTGCTGCGATGACGAACAGATCTTCACAATGGATAACGGTATGTCACAAGCTGATGGCATATTTGGTCGCTGTCCAACTTGTGCTATTAATATGGGACTGTCAATTTGTGCTATGACATGTGCACAGAACCAAAGTGAATTTCTCGATCCAGATGTCGTTGATAACGAGTACGTTAAGGCTGTAGACTACCATATTGATGACGGGTTTACTGAGAAAGTTTACGATAGCTGCAAAAATGTTATTCACACTGCAACAGGACGCCCAGCTATGGATCTCGCTTGTGGTGCATATGACGCCTTAACGTGCAATCATCAACGTTGGTATAACTTTATGGGTGACAAGGCGTCCAATGAATATGTGCCATTTCCCATAAATTACAAATTTGAAGATGAGAGTGAAGAGAGTCGTTACTTAGGGCCTGCTCTGAGCTGTGGCAGCTCGTTTGAAAATTCACATAAATGTTCGTGTGTAGATTGCGAAGAATCGTGCCCTGTTGGAGAAATTCCTAAAAGTGAAGAAGAAGGTTTTAAGATTTGGGGTTTAAATGGTGTCACTTTTATTGTAGCTGTGGTAGTTGGTATTGCCATAATTGGGCTGGTATTTGTCGGAGCTTCAGGTTTTTGTCGAATAAAACTTAAACTCCCAGGAATATGTGGAGGCTTCGGGTTTATTAATCACCTGCTGTACAGGCTCTTCAGAGCGTGGGGAACATTTTGTGCTCGAAATCCCGTTCTAGTGTTGGCCATTTGTTCTTGGGCTATAGGAATTCTAGCTTATGGTGTGCGCTATATGAAAGTTACAACAGATCCAATAGAACTTTGGTCGGGTGAAGATAGCACATCACGTCAAAACAAGAATTATTTCGATACTCATTTTGGACCTTTCTACCGGACCAATCAGCTCTTTATTAAACCAACTAACATGGAATATGTGAGCGCGACTGCTCTTCGAGTTGAATTGTTAAAATATATTGTATATTTCCGTTTTTCAGATAACTCACTCGACAACAGCTGGAGAAATGCGTTTTGGTCCGGCTTTTGAGAAGAATTTCTTGCGTGAAGTTTTCCAGCTGCAGTTGCAAATTCAAGATATTGGTGCTAAAGATGGTTTGGGATTGGAAAAAATCTGCTCTGCCCCTAATGTTTATCCTGGGGAAAAGCCGAATATTGAAAAATGTTTAGTGCAATCAATTTTTGGATACTATAAAAATAATATGGAGGAATTCGAAAGAGAATACGAACAGGAAGGATTAACGCTGAACTATTTGAATCATTTGGAAGAGTGTTTAAGGTGAGTTTAAGAACAAATTTAACACGGACTTCGATTTTCAACGCAAAATAAACTTCTAGAGTACCTATGTTGGAGAAATGTTTAGGACCCTATGGTGGCCCAATCGAGCCAAATGTCGGTGTTGGTGGTATTCCCAAACCAGCTCCCGGTGAAAGTGAAGACTATCGTCTTGGAACAGGAATTGTTATAACTTTTTTAGTCAAAAATTATGTTAACAAAGAAGAAACAAAACCAGCCATGGAATGGGAGAAAAAATTCATTGACTTTATGAAAAACTATAAAAATGATAAAATGGATATTGCCTTCAGCGCAGAACGTTCAATCCAAGACGCCATCGTTGAACTTTCCGAGGGTGAAGTTATGACAGTCGTAATCAGTTATTTAGTGATGTTCGTCTATGTTGCCATAGCCTTGGGTAAAATTCGAAGTTGCACTAAGTTCTTTAGAGAATCAAAAATCATGTTGGCTGTTGGAGGAATATTCATTGTTATGGTTTCGGTTGTGTGCAGTTTGGGGTTTTGGGGCTATTTCGATGTAACCACCACTATGTTAGCCATTGAAGTTATTCCATTTTTAGTCTTAGCTGTCGGAGTAGATAATATTTTTATTATGGTTCACACCTACCACCGTCTTGATAGGTCTCAATATTTGACAGTTGCTGAAGCTGTGGGAGAAGCTGTTGGTCAAATTGGACCTTCAATTTTACAAACAGCAGTTTCGGAATTTGCTTGTTTTGCTATCGGTAAGATCATAGTACTGGTGGTTTTTTAAATATATATGCATATATTTTTATCTTCCTTCTTAGGTACTCTTGCTGACATGCCAGCTGTGAAGACATTTGCCATGTACGCTGCTGTAGCAATTGTCTTGGATTTCCTATTCCAGATAACGGCATTTGTTGCACTGATGAGCTTAGACGAAAGACGTTTTGAATCGGGAAGATTTGATTTGTTCTGCTGTTTAAAATCAAGTAAGAAGCCCCACCATGAAGAAGATATAAGTCTTCTTGAAAAATTCTTCACAAAAATCTATGCTCCATTTTTGATGACCAAGTAAGTTCATAATTTTCTTTTGGTTTGCTGAAGAATCGCTATTTTTTACTTTTTTTTTCAAGGATTGTCAAAGTTATGGTATTGGTTATTTTCACCGTTGTGACGGCTCTGTCCTTGATGATAATACCATCTATTGAACTTGGTTTGGATCAGGAATTGTCAATGCCAAAAGAATCACATGTCGTGAAGTATTTCCAGGTAATTTTTTTCCTTATAAAAAAATCTAATTAAAAGATTTAATTTGAAATATTCTTCCTTTAATATAGTTTATGGCTGAATTGTTGTTAACTGGACCACCAGTTTATTGGGTTCTTGGTCCAGGAATAAACTTCTCAGAAAGGGCTCATCAGAATTTAATATGCGGTGGTGTGGAATGTAACAATAACTCTCTTTCGACGCAGCTTTATATTCAATCAAGATATCCCGAGATGTAAGTTAAATTTTGTGCAAAGTTTAGGCACCATTTTAGCTCAAAGCCAAATAACACCCATTGGCTCTGACCGATTCGGCACTATTTCTTCTTAATTAGAAACTTTCTTTTTGCAAACAGTTTATTCCAAGTCAAGACTCAAAGAGCAAACAATTTTAAGAAATTCTTCGGTGTTCCTTAAACTATAAAATTTTTTAACACTTGGACATTGTTTCTTAAATCAAGTCATGACACAATAAACCATATCGTGTTTTTCTTTTATTGCTAAGTTGGCTAAAGGTTTTATCAGTCTTTATAGTTTTTCTCATAAAAATATATTTCCTGAACGATAAAATGCTGAATGGATCGCACATGAACCAAGTATTGGCAAATGTGAAATTTTTCAATATTTATATTTGTCATGGTTTCAAATATTTTAATGTTGATTCTATGAGTTTAGCCAACTTAAATTTAGAAATTCATCACTGAAGAAATAGAAATAAAAGATAAGTTTAATACCTGAACTCTGATTTTCTGTATGAATTTTTTTTATTTTTTTAAATAACGATTTGTGAGGTTACCACAACTATTTAAAATATTGCAATACTGGCTCTTAAAAGAACATTGAAAGGTTAATTTTAACAACTGTTTTTCTAATTGTGATTCTCTACAAATTTTATTAAATTTTTGAAATAGAAAAAAGCCTCCAAAAAGAAAATATACTCACTAGTCAATGATATTTATTATAAATTCCCTGGGTTGTCTTTACTTTATCGAATGTTTCAAATCTCAAGTTTTATAGTATTTATTTTCAAGTTACACAAATACTTTTTTTATGTAAAAGAAAACTTAAAGCTGTACTGTGCCTTACTGAAAAAAGAACTTAGAAGCTTTTTAGGGGAAAATTCTCATCCATGAGTTCATAATTTCCTTTTCAAATTGTATAGAAAGCTACGAACAAATTTACATTAAAAGTTTTTAATAATTTTGGATTTCATATCACGGCCTATTTGTTCTAACACCCTAATATTCTATCATTGATTATAATACACCCAAAATATTGGTCTTAGCTTTAAAATAAAATGTTTCCGAAGTGCCTAAACAATGAGGAATATGATTTTAATCCGTGCTCTATGTTAGTTGATAGTTAAACTTTCTCTTTCATGGTCCTAATCTTAGGTATAAGTTAAAAAGGTCTTAAGTCAAAAAATTGCATTTTAGGTTTTTGATTTGGTGTAACGGCCTTTTTTCATCTCTTTCATTTAATACTAACAACTTGAGTCTGGAACAACTGCTTAACATCGTATTAATTTAGTCTTTAGACAATAAGAGAGAAAAATTCACATTTGCTTTGATATTAAAGTATTGAGTTTATTAAGTCTTTGTGACCAATTTCTGACTTAAGTCCTTTTTCCCTAACGTCAACGAATTGTTGTAACTTTTAAGCTAATTCAAAAACATTATTGTGATTGCAGCACCAAGCTGGCACGCCCCGCAGCATCATGGATCGATGATTATATTGACTGGCTAAGTATTGACACTTGTTGTAAGCTAAACCAAACCGATGGAGCATTTTGTGCTAGCAGTAAGTTAAGACCAACAATTTCTCAAATTTCTCGGCTAATACAGCTTGCTTCCAATAGATTCATACGATGAAGAGTGTATATCTTGCCCACGATCATTTTCCGAAGACGGCCTACGACCAACAGCAGAAACATTCGACAAATACATTCCATTCTTTCTCTCAGATCTTCCCGATGCCGACTGTGCTAAAGCTGGAAGACCAGCCTACTACGCTGTGAGTACAATAATTATACCTTGGCTCTATTTCATTCTATTGTAAAGGTTCATTTTTCTTTTATATAGTCTGTAATCTACACCCTTGACGAAAATGGTAAAAGCCATATTGGTGACACAAATTTCATGCAATTTTCTACCACTGCCGTCACTTCGAAACAATTCTACACAGCTTTGAGGGAAGCCAATCGAGTAGCTCAAGAAGTTCAAGGCATGTTCAAAGCAAACGAAATTGACGTCGTATTCTTTCCGTATTGTGTGTTCTATGTGTTCTACGAACAATATCTAACCATTTGGGATGACACAATTTACTCCTTGGGACTATCGCTCATTGCTGTATTCCTGGTAACGTTCATCATAACAGGATTTGATATCATATCGTCTTTGATGGTTCTTTTAATGGTACTTTTGATTCTTATCAATATGGGTGGAATGATGTGGGCGTGGAATATAACATTAAATGCAGTGTCATTGGTCAACTTGGTTGTGTGTGTTGGTATTGGAGTTGAATTTGTAGCCCACATACTGAGATCTTACAAGAATTATGCAGGTTCGACAAATGAAAGAGCCAGCAAAGCGCTCTCGGTAACTGGAAGTAGTGTGTTGTCTGGAATAACGCTTACTAAATTTGCTGGTATTATTGTGCTGGCATTTTCCAAGTCGCAGATATTCCAGGTGTACTACTTTAGAATGTATTTGGGGATAGTATTGATTGGGGCAGCACATGGTTTAATTCTACTACCAGTGGTGCTGAGCTTATTTGGACCTCTTTCAAAAGCCAAGCAACAAACATAAATTTTATAAGTTTTATTTTAGCTTATTTTAGTGCTAATTTTATAATTGTTTTTTTAAGTAATAAAAAGAAAAAAGCTGGGCATTTTTTGAAATTTTATAAGACATGAAATAGCTAGTAAGTAGATAAATGTTTAGAAAATTGTTCATTTGCAAAATAAAAAATAAACCCTCAACAGTCAGTAGGTTGCTTACAACTATGAGTCAAAACCTTTATTCTGTGAAGTAAAAGGATTAAGTTTTTATGAAACTAATGATGATAACAACGAAACAAAAGTATTCTGGGATTAGTATTCTTACAGTCCTTTATTTCCATTCAACTGAGCATGTGATGTGCAGTTTGAGGTGTAACAGTGACTCTCACTAGTTACCAACGATGCCTGATTGAATGATATTTCTCGTTTAGTTTTAGGATTTTGTGTCTTTCCAGGAAAAAAGAGAAAACGAGAAGTAACAGTCAGCCCAAAAACTTTCATACCAAAACTTCTTTTTACAGCGGAAATAACGGCAAAAGCTTAAATCAAAAAAAGAGCCTGGGATGCGACCCACACTGAAAACTTCCCATCCCGTCTATTTGTAACAACATTTTGTATGAGTTAAAAACCATTTCTTGTCACTTTTTGTAAAAAAGTGTTCTGTAAAAAGTTTCAATTGAGTTTGTCTAAAAAATTAACTTAAAGTTAGCAACAATATTTTAAATATGATAAAATAAGTTTGATTTCAAAATCTGTTCTTGAGAGAGAGATTTTTAGTCCAAAAATCAATTTAAATACCATTTTTTGAAAGTTTTTGTGTTTTATTTAATTTAGATTTAATTTTTCTAAGACCAATATCTTGCGTTTACACATAAGAGTAAATTTAGGACAGAATAAAATCATTTTTAAGTCAAACCCCTCATTTATTCATGAGATATCGAGAAACCAACATCAATTTTACCAATTTTGCAATTAACCGTTTGATTTTTATAAACAAAATTACTGAATGTTAAAAACGATATTTGTTGTAAGATGATATTAGTTTTAAGCCAATATCTTTAATATTTGTCGAGATATTCGAGTCGAAAATCAATTTTTACCAACTTTTAGAAATTATTTGTTTATTTTGTATTTATTTTTGTATTTTTTTTTTGTAGAAAATGCCGTTACTTCAATTTTTCTCAAAATTTTACCAGTTGTCAAAAACGTAATTCTTCGTTGCAAACAATTATTTTGGAGGTAGAGTTATTTTTTCTTCGTAAAGTATTCGGGGTGACAAATATTTTTGTCCATGGGAGAAGCATGGCTTTTCTATATTCACCCCCGCTAATTTTAGTATTTGACCTTGCGCCTTGTTAATTGTCATAGCGAAACTAACTTTAATGGGAAATTGAAATATTTTGAATTGGAATGGTAAATCTGTAGGAATTATTGGGATTCGGGGAATAATATATTAGCTCTAATAATGTTTCGCCCAAGTTGTGTGACACGAAGTCTTGTATCATTTCATAATCGACTGGCCTCTTAATTTCGCATAAGCATTACTGGCGCTCCTAATTTCAATTGAAGCTAACGTGAGGGCACACTGGACACTCTCTCCAGTCTCGTAACTACAGCCACAAAAGAAATTATGTCATTACATTGATCCGTTGTGACGTGAAGGAAGGACAAACAAACAAAAAAGCAAACAAACAAACAGACTTTCCCATTTATGATATTAGTATAGGATTGAAGGTTTATCATCTTCAAAAGCAATTAGACATATGTAAATATAAAAATAAATAAAATTGAAAAAATTTATTAAAAACAACAAACAGCTATTTTGGTATAACAGGTTTAACATATTAATAGTGATTTTCGATAAGATTATTAAATTTAAAAGTTCCCATAAAGGAGAAGGCAATTTATAGAAAAGCTGTTTGTAGCTTTGTCTTTATAGGTAAGTATAAAAAAACAAGTCCTAGAAACGTCCTATAACTTATAAATATTGGTATAAATTTATCCAGGAAGACAAACGGAAAAAGCTTCATAATATTAACATCGACTTTAGTCTAAGCCAAACGGAAGTGGAATCTTCACACGTGGACAAACAAAAACTCCAGGTGGATAGGAGGATTCCAAAACACATGCCTTTCCGAATATATTTAACTTTTGTATAAGAGAAATAAAGAGAATATAGCGAAGACAGAATAGACATGGTGCCATCGTGGATTATCCTTGAACTATTTCAAAATCAGGCTTATTCATAGGTGAATTTGTTTTTTGATAAGTTTGTTTGTTTTTGATGTTTAATTTTTTTTTCGTGCAGTTGGATTGAGTATTTGGCAAAATAAACTGCATTACCAAGTTCATATATTTTATTTTATTGAAAAATAAAAATGTACGTTCTTATAGTAACGTACTATAATAGTATATTGTGGTGAAAAGTTGTGTTAAGGATATTTAAATTTGTTTATCGTAATCATAGATTTATAGCAAGAACTATAATTTGTTGGATATACATACATATATGTATTAGTAGATCACAATAAGTTTTTGGACAATTTTCAAACAAAATCTAATGACGCGTGTAGTATCACTACGAACAATTAAATATTATACATACATATGCACTACCTAGTAAAATTTAATTGGGGAGAGTACGATAACTTAGGCGACAAAGTTTAATGACGGATTTGTATGGAACAGTTAAAAACAAGCATTTTTTACTATGGGAGGGGGGTCTATCTTCCCCCGTTTAGGCGGCAGGGGCAGTTAAAAAAAATATGTACATTAAATGGAAAAAAAAAATAATTAAAAACGGTAATACCCTCAATACAGTGTTATACCTTTTTTTAAAGCCAACACTTTTGTCTATTAGCTTGTTTTTAAATCAAGTCAAAACTATGCATAGTTTTTGAAAAAAATTGTTTTAAAGTCAAAATTTGTGCAAAAAAAAAGTTAAAAAAAGGTTTAAAGTGTAATTTTTCAAAACTTTCAGATTACCTACTATTTTTTTTTTTAGAATTCATTGCTCTTATTTGTTTTTGATCAAAAACTGAAAACTAAATGACTTGATGTCTTCTAGTTCTTGAGAAAATTGAAAATTACCATAAACAAAATATTTTAATTAAATTACTTTTTCCTTGCTTAAGTATTAACGTAGTCTTATTTTGATAGTAATAATCGAATATGGATTAAGATATACCTAGGGTAAATTAATTTTTCTTAAATCCAGCTTATTTAAATGCAAAAGAAACTTTGCATGCACCCCATCTTGTACCCACCGCACCTTGCACCCTCCCCACCTTGCACACACTCCAACTTGCACCCACCCCAAATCCTATAGTGTGCCCAAGCAGGGGGTTGCAGGGGGGCAGCATGCCCCCTCTTACAGATGCCACTGTTGCATACACCCAAACTCGCGCACACCTTACTGTTGCATACACCCAAACACGCATTACGCATACGCAAATACCATTATTACTATCAAAATAAGACCACTCAAGCAAAAAAAAAGAATTAAATTAAAATAGTAGTTGTGGTTATTTTCAATTTTCTCAAAAACTAAAAGACATAAAATCATCTAGTTTTCAGTTTTTGATCAAAAACAAATAAGAGTAATAAATTCTGAAATAAAAACAATAGTAGATAATCTTGAAGTATTGAAAAAGTTACACTTTAAACCTTTTTTTAACTTTTTTTACTTAAATTTTGAGTTTACAATTAAATTTTTCAAAAACTACGCATAGTTTTAACTTGATTTAAAAACTGGCTAATAGAACAGAATGTTGGCTTTAAAAGAATGTATACAACTTAATTGTAAGTATCACCGTTATTTTTTAAGATTTTTTTTCCATTTTAAGTAATAATTTTTTTAAATTGCCCCTCTTGCCTAAACGGGGGGAGATAGACCCCCCTCCCATAGTAAAAAATGCTTATTTTTAACTGTTCTAAAAAATTCCGTTATAATATCTTGTCGCCTAAGTTATCGTACTCTTGCCATTTAGATAATTTGATTATTTTAAACAAAAAAATGATCGCTATCTTTTTTTGTCATATGATTAGTGACCTTACCTTTGAAGTCCTATTCTATAGGTGACTTCAAGCTTCAAAATTATAGCCATTAAAGATCGCATTAGCAAAAGATTATGGTACTCCTCTAAAAGCCTGTATGTAATGATTCAAGGTTAAAGTTTGTCTCTACTAATATATGTAGGATACGAATAAGTCTCCACACCAAGTTTTCCCTGAAGTCAGTATCACCCTATAAGTTACATCAAAGTTGAATCGAAACATTGGCAAGAGCGAAGAAGGCGATGAAATGCAATCGGAACAAGACTCATGAAGAAGAAGCCGAATGACAAAGACGTTCCACTAATTTCAATACTTTGTATTATACTTTTTTCACCATTTTGTTAAAGCCAATTCATTATTGTTTAATTAAATTACATCTTAACAAAAAAGAGCTTTTTATTCCCCACATATATTTTATAAAACAATGTCGACTGAATTTATTACTGAACTGTTAAAGTTATTATCAACTTTAACGGGCGTATAAAATTAAATTTACTTTAAATCAATTTCATTGTTCGATTTTAAGTTATTTGATTCAAAACACAATTTTGAATTGTGTTTTAAGTTTAGCCTTTGGTGTCTCAACTGAACTAGTTGAAAGGGATTTCTAGTTGCGATTATATTAAAGTAAATTACATACTTTTAAATAATCGATATTGAAAAATTTAATCTTAAATACAGATATTGGAAATAAACTTATTTTATCATATGCAAAATATTGTTGCTAGCTTTTAGCTATTTTTTTTTTAGAAAAATTCAATCGACAATTTTTCTTACAAAACACTTAAACTATACAAACAAACAAAAATTGATAAGAAATGGTTTTCGACTCAAGTATTTTGAAAACGAAGAAAGATATTGACGTCTCAAACAAAATAATGTTATCAATATTTTGTTAACGTTTAAAAAAAAATATCAATGTGGGTCAAATCCAAGCGTCTTTTTTACTACTTTTTCTTAGAATGTTTTAAACCATACAAAATGTTCCCTTTTTAACCTTCGGACGTTATTGTAATCGGATCGATTTGTGAAATTTGAAATTCATGATGAAATGACTCACATAAATGTATGTCATATATCGATGTATCAAGGTTCCTAAGTTTGGTAAATACTACTACTAACGCTAATAATATCTCAACAGAAAACAGCTAATTTATTGGATACTTTTTGAAGTTCTTTAAATGACGAGTTGCATTTGCATTGTTTCAAAACTATATTTTTTAGGGGCATCAGTAATAACTTTATTTAATTGCAATTTACTAGTTTAGTGTTCAACGTACATTTTTTGTATTCATTATTTTATTTTGTATTTACGAGTATATGCAACGTACTTCAAATACTTAAGTAATTAAAAAAAAACAGGCTTTCTGTTATTTCAAAAATAATTTCAACTGCTTTTCAGGCTTTCAATAAAGAAATGACACGAACCACAAGCCTGTGGTGCATTGTATTTAATGTAACCAAGGTCAGGGGGGATCACACACTAAATATAAAGACGAGTTATTGGTTCTTTAATGTTCTGTAAAGTAGGCTGACAAAGTTAAAATAACATAATATGCATACGTCTAAGCCCTATATATACATATTTCAAGGTCAAAAGTGTCAATTTTAGTTATAAGATTTTTGTTTGTTACCATTTCTATAAATGGGAAAAACGCTACAAAAATTTAAATTCAAAAAGCCAGAAAATGAGAAAGTTTACCAGAAAAGTTTGATATTTTTTTTCTAGGAAAATAAAATAGAATTTAATATGAAGAATTTTATATTATTTTAAGAAAATATTTTGATCAAAAAAGGGTCAACAAAACTTAAAAATTGTACAGACAAAAATGTTTGGTTCTTGAACTTTAGTTGAACTAAGGTACATAATTGTCCTAAAAATTAAATTGAAACAAATTAAGGAACACAATTAAGTTGGGAAGAAACTTTAGTGTGGCACTCACAAATTACACTTTGCAGAAGTTCTTTTCACTTCAATTCTCTTCAAGATCTTAGAAGTTTTTGTTCTTAATAGATAATTCAATTTTGAAAGGATAAAAAAACTTTACACTCTTTATGAACCTCAAAACAAAAAGAAAATGGAATTGACGATTAGTTTTAAGAATTTAAAGTCAATTTCCGTTTGTGTTAAGAAAATAAAAAATACTATTTTCTCAGAATATAATATCAAATTGACGATCTCTTTTTCAAGGTTTCTTCTTAAAAAACTGAACATTTCCTCTTTCTCTAAAAAAGTCTGATTAAAATAATGTAAAGCATTACCTACTAAAGTTTTTCACAAATTTTAAATTTTGTGAATACTTTAAAGATTATTAAAATTTTAGTCGTTTTTTACAGACAAACCACCTTTTTAGTGGATATCCTTAAATTACTAAAATATCAGTAGATAAAATCTTTGCTTATGCAACTAAACTGTATGAGCTTTATGGCTCATATGATGAAAAATACTATCCTAGAGGGGACATGAACCCCTACGACGACCCCTCCCCTGGATCCGCCATTGAATGTATCCTAAGGACTATGACACATCAAACAATATTTACCAACCCACATAGGGTTTTAAAACAAATATGTAATTCTGTCATTGTCAGTCAAAATACTATTTAGCAGTTGATATTGGTAAGTTCTACTTGCTTAACCATTTCATTGCAAAAACGGTTTTTAGGTCACAATATCAAATGAACAATCGATGTTAAATAAATAATACAAATAGAAATCATGTATAACCAATGAAGAATTGGATTCAATCAATTATCCGATGGCATGTAACACGAAATACTCTAATCAAATTCTGTATTCTAGTATAGCTGGTGGCTAAAGGACATTCCTAAAAAAATAAAACTTTTTGTGGTATTTTGTCTATGTATTTACAGCCGAATTTGAGATAGAATTTTAGTTTTACCAGACTTATAAGCCTGACCTTGCCTTTGTTTGAGAAAAATCAAGGCAAAGGTGAAAGAAAGTGAAGTTTAACATTCGGTTTTATCATATAACTATGCATGTTTGCTACTCTAATAAAATAATCTTTATTATTCACACAAATGTGTTACACAGCCCAATTAATTTTATTTTTTACTCTTTTCAACACTTTCTTAAAATTTAATTACACCAATTTCAGCTTCAACTTTTTTCATAAAATTTACTCGTACATATTTAAATTCACATCAAATTAAATCGTTCGCCTGCAAATTTCGTTCTTTCGGTCACTCGCTCAGAGCTTATCTTCTCTCCGTAGACAGTCATAGGACAACGAAGTTTTGGTGCCTGCACATAGTTGATCCTTTTTAATGCCACCTTGCTGACGTTCTTCGGCAGCCATCCGTACATTTGACTTTCTAAAACAGGAAACTCGAGCTGCATCTTTGATCCATGACGCCGTTCTTCAGCCAATTTCCAGAAACACTGCCTTGCTGTAATGTCCTTGCTGTGTGCATCATTGAATTTCGAATAAAACTTTCCCTCAATGGGTGTCACTGCAAACGCAAAAAGAGAGAGGGTTATTTTGCATAGAGATGAGATTTTTGCCTTTTATCTTCGACCGTTATAGGTATGGTATCATAGCTATAAGGTACCTAACCTACTTCGTTTAGTTAAGGCTTCTTATCTATCTACGAGTATGTACATATGTATACGAGTACCTAACGGGTAACCTACCTCTTTCGGTGGCAATGAATTCATCGACAATGTAAATCCTTTTATTCTGGTTTTGTGTAAGTTCCTTTTCGAAGAGATAAGGAAGTTCGGCTTTGACCTTTGGCATTTGGTGTTCATTGTCGTCGTCGTCATTGTCGTCCTTTTGGATAAGGTTAGACATAGCTGTCAATCAGAAAGTAACGTTATATTTAAACCAGCTGAGGTTTATAACGGTAAAACACTGACAGAACACCACAACCGAATGAATGGCTTCAAAAGTGGATTGTATCGTTTTCGTGTGGAAGAGCCCAACGCAAGACTGACATTTGGAGGACAGTTTTCCATTTTGCATAGCTTTATTGTCTTTAGCCCTATGGCAATATATAGCGAGCTAAAATTGGGGGTACGGTGTGCGACTTCCATTGTTCGAAAAACTCATAAAGGAAAAAGTTGGTTATTTGCGTGCCATCGTATACAGGATAGTTACCATAAATATACTTACCTAATCTAGTACCATACCTTACCTACAACGACGAACGGTTGCAGCGGTAGTGGCAGTGGCAAGGGGTTCAAACATATATTTCATTCATATGCCAAAGTTATACTTTCCATGAAATGATGATACCTACCGAACCGATATGTACACTTTTAGTTTACTAAGATTATGTGTGAGGCAGGTTATGTCAGCAGAAATGGTAAAGTTAGTAGTTATCCTGGGAACACGCAACAAGGATGGCGTGTTAATAATGCTGTCAATAGTTGATTTATGAGTCTTGTTTTTTTTTGAGTTGAGTTAAGTTTATTTTGGTTGATTATTTCAAAACATTTCACAATTTTGAATGAAGTATATATGCACTAATTTCCATGATCTCAAAAAAATGTTATGGAATAAAGATTTGACAGTTAATGTTAAAACAACACAGTAATGCAGCTGAGAAACGTTAATAGAATTCTTTAGATTGTCTGTAGAAATACACATACCTATTATATTTAAAATCGAAGAGATAGGTCATTGGTGAATTTCCAGCTGCCTGCTGTGGACGACTAGGGAGATGTAAAGAAAAATATTCAGCTAAGGAAGAATCTGTAGAATCTGTGAACCCGGAGTTAAACAGATTGGAATTTGTGTTAAAGTTGAAGCTTCAGATGTTTCACTGAAATCTGCACAGCAAATGTAAGAACAGTCGTACCCATATTAAAGCGATCAATAGAGGCTCCATCAATGTCAATATAATGTTAAATAGATACATTTGTCAAATATGGACTGGCGAAACTTTACATAGGGTCATAATAACCGCTAAATCACTGTGTTTCTATGCAACCATTAAAAAGTTTGGCTAAGTGAATTCTAAAAATTGATTTTTATCTTCTATCTCACTTCAATATACATCTTTTTAACAATTAAGTGTGAGCTAGGTAAAATAATTGAATTAACTTCCCATAGGAAGTTATTGTAATTGTTCCAAATTGCAAATGTTGATATTTCTCGACGTTTTAAGGTCCTTAGAATCTAAATCAAAGATATAGAGAGATGTCTATGTGTGTGTGTACGTACGTTCGGGATACATTTTTTAACTAAACGTCACATTGATTCACAAACTTCAACGTCATTTTTGGACAATTTTGACCCAAGGAACGTTAAAGATGCGTTAAGAAAGAAAATTTTGATTTTTTTGGTGAGGACACGTTGAACCTTAACGTTGGCTCTGTAATTGTGACTTTATAATAAACTAGCGGCCCGTCCCGGCTTCGCACGGGTAGACATAAATAGGTACAGATATTTAAGTTATAGGCATGCTAATTAAAACGACCATGAATCACTAAATTAGAAAACATTTTTTTGTCCTATCATTAATAAAGTTCGCAGCGTATGCAATGAAATACATTTTATGGCTAATTTTTTTACAAGTTTGGTTGGTTTTAATAGGAATTTCTAAAGATTTCTATAGTAATCTAGTACTAAATATAGCCTATGTTACTCAGTGATAATGTAGCTTTCTAATGAAAAAAGAATTATTAAAATCGGTCCAGTACTTTTTGAGTTTATTCGTTACATACAAAAATACAAATCTTTCCTCTTTATAATATTAGTGTAGAAAAATCATTCCAACAATAATTCTGTATTGCATTATTATTTAAAGCTCTTAATACTTGATACATTTAAATAAACATTTTATTTTCTGATGTTATAAAGTACCTACAGTATTCTGCGATAGATGCTCTTCTTTTTTTTTGTTAATTGTGATGTAAATTCTTAGAACTTATTTATTTATTTTAAAAAGTTTTGTATTCAATGCATCGATTCTTTAATTAAAAACAAACAATCAATTTGATTTTTAATTGAAATGTTTTGAATTATATTTTAGACTTAGACATGATTCTTATAGACTCAAATTCTGAAAGACATTAGAAAATAAATTTCAAATGATATTAAATAGGATTTCATAAAAATAAATTTTAAGAAATTTCCTTTAAAAATGGAGATACATGTTTTGTTAGTAAACCTACGGTGATATTTGAAAGAATTTCTTCTAAATGTAGTTTCTTATTTTTAAAAAAATATCAAATTAATGCCTCGTCACTTATTTGTATCATCTTACTCGGTCATAGGAAGGTAAGGTTAATTGATACGGAAAGCTTTTACTTGTTATCAGTAAGGCTGGTATCAGCCCATCCTAATATCCCAATATCGTACATTTAAGTTTATTTCTTTTACAAGATGTTCACAACATGCTAAATGTCATGAATTTCATGTACATATACATATAACAAATATTGACAAAAAATGTGAAAAATATGTATGTATGTACAGTACATGTACAATCAATAGATGAATTACTTTTATATAAATGTAAATAAAGTGCTGTACGGTTGTACAATGTACATTTGGAGACAAAATAAAAACCGTTTAGTCATTCAAATACAAAAAACATTAAACAAACATTTTTCTTCCATCTATGTATTTTTTAAGTTAAAATAAACAACAATATTATAGAGTCGTAAAAGACATATATTTGTTGATTCTTTTGAAACTGAAAACGTCTTTTTGTTTTAAATCTGAAACCTACAATCTTTCTTACTTCCAATTAGTAACTATTGGTTATGGATCAATTTTGTCCATTTGAAAATTTTGAAATTTTTCAAAGGAAAAAGAATCAAAGTTCTGGATTTTAAATCCATGGGTCTTATAAAGATGTCTGTAAATTCTAGTGGGAGTACTGATCTACTTCCTTAAGCCTGAACGTCGCATACATTCGGTATACCATTTTTTGTTCTCCATATTTCAGCTTCAAGTAAATTTTGTCTTAGAATGAAAAAAAACATCAATTTGTGCACAAAGGGCTTTCAAGAAACAACCACCATTTTGAATGAAATTATATTTTATTCTACACATTTTTCGTATATTTAGATCAAAAAAGTATATAACCTTCATAATAATTTAAGACAACCACTGATAACTTCACATGCCTGGTCGTCTGTCGATTTTTCTAAGGTGTTGGACTGTTTCCTCTTCCTCCTCGTCCATGCAGCTTCTACAGAAGTCATTTGTGTAGACCCCTAGCCTCAGAGCATGTCTTCCAATGAGGCAGTGTCCTGTTATTACTCCAATTGTAGAGCTTATATTTTGTCTGCTCAAGGATATCAAGCCTTTTGACCGATTTAGGTCTATGCTTGGCCATATTTGCTTGGTTTGGCAGGTGGTACTCTGTGACCATCTAGCATTTGTTGCTTCTAGAGCACATTGTTTGAGAAGATGTTTGCATGTAGCAAGTGGTGTTCCTATGTTATGTTTTTGTCTAACATTTGGCAGAAGTGTTCCGTTTTTGGCGAGCTCATCGGCTTTGTAATTTCCCGGAATGTCTCTGTGGCCCGGCCAAGGGCGCATCCAGACTTTTCATCAGGGGGGGGGGGGCACACACTTAGATGAGTTTTTACTCATCTTAATTAATTTAATGTTCTTTAATTTTTTGTAAGGGAGGCTAACAAAATTTAAATAACATAATGTGTACGAGTATATTAACCTAACCTTTACACATTTCAATTGCAACATTTCAAAATGACAACTTTAGTTATCAAATTATTTTAGAATACTGTTGTCCAGCAAAGTATGGTTTAACTATTTAATTTGTATGACTCCATACATATGAAAGCATTCCTCGATTCCAAAAGTTTTATAAATGTGCCATATTTTAGAGCTAAAACACAATGGTTTAGAGTGTTTTTGCTGCATTTCACGCAGAAATGTTAGAAATTGTTTTGAAACGTAGCTTTTTTTCCAAAAATAAAATATACTTTTCTTGTATCCATTTCTATTTATGCCAAGAACGCTAAAGAATTCAAAAATCCAGAAAATGAGAGAGGATCTGATATGAAGAAATGTCGGGCTTTTTTGACGAAGTTTTATCGAACTCAATTTTCGGGAGTCTATTATTACTATCGCTATCAGTCTGCTTACTCTTGAATTTGCTTGGTTCTTGAATTTGAGGATATATGTACATAGGTGCATTTAAGTACATAATTTCTCTAAAAAATTAAATTAAAATAAATTAAGGTAAACAAATAATTTGGGAAGAAACGTTTGTGTGGCACTCACAAATTAAACGTTTCAGAATCTCTTTTCACTTCAAATCTCAAGAGATTCAAAGCTTTTATATTAATAAATATGAAACGTTTATTATGTTTTTCAATTAGCCATTAGTTTAACAAAAGTGTCACTTTTGCTGTTTTTGTGACATTTATATTATTGAAATTCGTGTTTAAATATTAGTTCTAAAGTATCCAAAGCAAATTCACTTCAAAAGTAGATTTATTTAATTTTTTAAGATCTTTTAAGATCTTTTGTATTCAACAGAAAACCAATTTTGAAATGAATAAAATACACGACTGGGTCGTTAGAACTTGCTAATTTCTTCCAAAAAGTCTGTTTAAAAATATTTCCTATATTTTAAGATTTAAAAATGTACCTGCAAAATAAGTTTTTCTCAAAAATTTAAATGCCATTTTATTCTTCAAAAAATCTAGATTAACTTATTTTTTTTTTTCGAAAATCATTTTAAATTTTGTCTTAAAAATATTTTTGGTAAGCACTAAATAAAGAGCTTATAAATATATGTACGTTTTACATTTAAATTTCGTCATAAAATGTTGATCCCTTTCTGAGATATCGAGTTTTGTAAACAAAATTAATATTTTTTTAAAAATCAAAAAAAAAAATACATTTTTGATCATAAAAAATCATCATCAATTTGATCATCAAAATGAGCTTGCACAGAAAGAGCAGATTATTGAAATCGGTTCATTAGTTCTTGAGAAAACTTAAAAACAAAATAAAGGTTTTTGAGGGGTACCCTTCTGGAGCAATACCAAAATATGTTTTTCTTGTAGAAAGAAGCCAAATTAAGAACACAAAATTTAGAGAAATTTTTAGAAAAATCACATGTTTTAACCAAAAAATTTGTATGGGGACTGCTGTTATTTTTCGTGTTAATAAAATGAAAAAATAAACGCCTAACGCTAATCGGCTGAAAACCTTTATTTCAATCAACACAATTGTTTGGACTGTAGGAGCCAGGAAAGACAGACAGACGGACGGAATCAGGGTTTCCACTTTTTTCGACTTCTCTACCTTCGTAATGTCATATTTGATTACAAGCTCTAGTTCGAAATTGTTTACTAATGCAAAACTTACCATATTGTTTCTATATGTCGCAAGTAAAAATCACTTCAGTATGTATGTACGCTATCTTACTACTGCCAAATGATGAGTTTTTTAATAAGTAGTTTTTTACAAATACAAATATAATTGAAGGAAAAGCTAGGATTAAAAACCTTCATGTTCACTATTTATGTGTGTCAAAAAAATGTAATAATAAAATTGAAGGCTAGTTTAAGGAATTTAAAGACAACTTAATATAAAATTGATTATCTCTTATTCAGGGTTTCTTCTTAAGAACCTGAATATTTGCTCTTTTTCTTAGAAACAATTTTCATGAAAATAATTTAAAGCATTACTAAAGTTTTTTTCAAATTCTAAATTGAGTGAAAACAAAAATTTTATTTGTTTTTGACAGCAAACCACTTTTTGGTGAATGTCGTTAAATTACTAATAAATCTATAGATGAAATTTTTACTTATACAACTTAACTGTATAAGCTTTATGGCTCATATGACCCCCCCCTGGATCGTCAGTTGGGCAAAAGTTGATGAATTTGTGCTGCGTTTTTGGAAATGGCTGAATTTCCAATTCATATTATGTTATTGGTCCAGTCCTCAGTTAAAAGTAGTACTTTTAGTAACAAAGTTTAAGGAAGTAAAATACAAATGTTGTTTTCATATACAAAAAATAAATAATTCAAAATATAATATGGGTCATATCCATTAACGTAATACGATTAGTTTTGAATTAAAGGGAATTCCTACGAAAAAGCAAACAAATTATCTCCCAGGGGGGGGGGGGGGGTCATGACCCCTACAGGGGGGGTCATGACCCCTACGACCCGCCCCCCCTGGATCCGCCATTGGGCCTGGCACCCAAATGAGGTGAATATTAAACTGTTCTGTCATCTCATTCAGAGATGATCGACAATCGTGGACTAATTGAGAGTTTGTAGAGACAGACTCGAGAGATTTAAGAGCGGCCTGGCTGTCCGAGAAAATTCGTATACCTTTGCAAGATATAACGTTTTCTTTGAGCCAGGATAGTGCCTCTTTAATCGCCATTACTTCTGCCTGGAATACACTACATTGATTGGGAAGTCTGTATGATAGACTTAGATTAAGTTGTTCCGAATAGATACCACTTCCAACTCCGTAATCGGTCTTTGAACCGTCTGTATAGAAGTGTACCGCATTGTCTTCCAGGGGTCCCTCTTCTTCCCAGGAGGATCTTGAAGGAATGGACACATGGAAGTTTTTGCCGAATACCATTTTAGGGGTGGTATAGTCTAAGCCAGTCCAGTATTGCTACTGTTCCATTGAGAGGTGGCTCTAAGCCTCACACATGAGTTGGCTGCCACCATTTTGGAGAAGATGTCAAGAGGTGTTAGGCTTAAAAGCACTTCCAGGGCTGCAGTTGGTGTTGAGCGAAGTGCTCCTGTGATGCACATAACTGCTGACCTCTGGACTTTGATGAACTTATTTAGATTTACCATCTTGTCCAGTGCGGTCCACCATACGACAACGCCATAAATGAGTATCGGTCTAATTACCGAAGTGTATAGCCAGTGGGTTATTTTTGGGGATAAACCCCATTTTGATCCTATGGCCTTTTTACAAGTAAAAAGCGCTACAGTAGCCTTTTTTACTCTTTCATCAATATTTGCCTTCCAATTTAGTTTTTTGTCTAGCTTGTTCGGAAAACCTTAATGGTATTCCTTTAATCTTGGGTGGGCTGATCTGAGGAATTTTGTACCTTCTCGAAAAGAGTACTAGTTCTGTTTTATGTGGATTGACGTCCAAGCCACATTGCTTAGCCCATTTTGTTAGCCTATTCAAGGCATTTTGTAGGAGTTCCGAGAGAACTTGGGAGTGTTTTCCAGATACAGATATTGCAACGTCGTCAGCATAGGCAATCACCCTGAAACCCTCTGCTTCCAATAATGTTAGAAGGTCGTTTACCACCATGTTCCATAAGAGAGGCGAAAGGACCCCACCTTGGGGGGTACCTCGATTTACCGATCTGGTAGTAGTAAAACTTCTCATGCTAGAAGTTATTGTCCTGCTTTTGAGCATGAGACTAATGAGATCTATGAGTGGTTTCTCTAATTGCAGCTTATCCATTGCTGTCGTGATCGCCTGGTAACTGACGTTGTTGAAAGCTGCTTCAATATCTAGGAAAGCTACTAGGTTATATTCTTTGTATTCGAGGGAATATTCAATACTTCGTACCAGCGAATGAAGTGCTGTTTCTACTGATTTTCCTTAGAGTAAGCATGTTGAGCTGTGGAAATGAGACATGGTTTTAAGTTATGTCTGATGTAAATTTCAATCAATCTTTCCAAGGTTTTAAGAAGGAAGGATGATAGGCTGATTGGTCGTAGATCTTTAGGGTTAACGTGGGAGGGTTTCCCTGCTTTAGGAATGAAGACTATTTTTGCCATTCTCCAGGCTTTGGGAATATATCTCAACCTTAAACAGCTTGTCAGAATGATTTCCAATGGTGGAATGATCATGTCTGAGCATTTTTGTAGTTCGGCCGGAATGATTCCGTCTGGTCCTGGAGATTTATATGGATCAAAGCTATCTATGGCCCATTGCAGTTTTTCCCGCGTTATTAGATCAACTAAATCGCTTGTAGAAGCTTGAGACTCTGATGTTAAGTCGTTAAGTATGTTAGAGCTACCTGGAAAGTGGGTGTCTAATAACAGATTAAGAGATTCTTCATCTGTGATAGTCCATGTGCCTGCATCCGTCTTTAAAGCACTGGGTATTGTTGGACTTTTTGAGAGAATTTTCCTGAGTCTTGAGGCTTCTGAAGTATTTTCTATTATGCCACAGAAGTTTCTCCAAGAAGACCTCTTACTCTTCCTTAATTCTTTTTTATATTGCTTTAGAGCTTGTTTGTATAAGTCCCAGTCAGAAGGAGATCTAGTGTACTTAGATCTATTGAAGAGTTTGGGACAACTCTTTCTGAATGGTTCTAGTTCTTTACGCCACCAATGAGGTTTCTTTTTACCCTTTAAAATGGTCACAGGGCATGAGATTCTCATTGATTCATTGAAGGCTTCAGTGAGATGATTCACAGAAAGGTCTAGTTCATCTTTACTGGAGGAGCTTTTAAGAAGGTTGTAATCAAGTAATTGTGTTAGTACCTCCCTATATCGTTCCCAGTTTGTATTACGGTGATTGCGAAAACCCGTAGATATGTTTGCCACATCTCTGAGCTCAAACTGAATGTATTTGTGGTCAGAGAAGGAATTCTCTTTTGAGACATGCCAGTTTGAAATCAGATTGTGGATCGAGTCAGAGGTAAGTGTAATATCAATTACCTCTTTCCTATTCTTGGTTACAAAAGTGGGTTCATTACCAATATTACTTATGAGTAGGTTAGCTTATAACCAGGAGTCCTGAGGCCTCTGATGATGGAGTTTGAGACCCACGGCTCCTTTATCAAGACGATGTCATCCTTGTTCGTGTGCAGTCGGGGTATCAGGTTGTTTGCGGCCATGATGGCGTGATGGAGATTAATCTGTACTAATCGCAGCATTGCTACTATTAGTCAGATTAACCTCCACCGCTGTTTTATCGGCGTTTTCATCGTCTGAGGAGGAATGAAGTAGGAAGAAGCGTATAGATCTATGAGAGCATATAAAAAAGGACTGTCTATGTGGTAAGATAAGATGTTATGAATAAAAGTTATCGCATACATCTTCCTTCGGTTCTCTAGTGACTGGATACCAATAAGTTGACGTCTTACAATGAAAGAGGGCTTTTCAATGTTCCATCTTAATTTATTAAACATATATCGTGTGAATCTTTTTTGAATTGCTTCTATTCTCCGGTTATGGATGTTATAAAAAGGATTCCAAATGATGCAGCAGTATTCTAGAACTGACCGTACATAACTTATAAAAAGAATCTTCAACGTATACGGATTATGTAAGTCAACAGAGTTTCGATAAATAAAACCAAGCATGAAATTCGCTTTGTTAACTAAAAATTCGATATTTTTTCGAAAGTTCAATTTATGGTCAAAAATAACACCAAGATCTTTTTTTGTAAAAACTTTTTCAAGTGTATGATTTCCAGTATTATAATTGTAGTCAATCGAAAATTGGCGGCGAGTAAAAGAGAGTGATTGACATTTAGGAATGTTCAGATTTAATTTATTTATCTCACACCAGTCAGAAAGGCTTTTGATTTCATTTTGCAAAAGATCACAATCGCTTGTATACGTCTAAAAAATTTCAGATCATCTGCAAACAGGGGACACATTGAGTTTTGAAGTGCATTAGGTAAGTTATTAATGAAAACGAGGAATAAGACCGGACCTAAATTGCTTCCCTGGGGAACTCCTGATGAAACAATTATAGGATTTGATAGTTTTGAATCAATATGTACATATTGACAACGATTAGTTAAATATGTTTTTAACTAGTTAAGCATATTAGAATAAAACTCGATTTTTTTAAGTTTTTTTCAATAGAATATGGTGATGCACCCTGTCAAATGCCTTAGCGAAATCTGTGTAAATAACATCCACTTGGTGACCCTTCTCCATTTCATTCACTACATAATTAGTAAAAATAGCTAAGTTGGTAGAAGTGGATCTACCAGAAACAAAACCGTGTTGAAAAGGAGATATTATTTCTTTGAGTAAAAATTTTAGGTTTCCGCAAATTATTTTTTAATATATAGTTTAATAATAGGCCGATAGTTACAAACGTCTTGTTTAGAACCATTTTTATAGATTGGAATTATATAGGACGTTTTCCATTCAGGAAGAAACAACCCATGATGAAGTGAGTTATTAAAAAAGATTAATAATATTTTGCAACAAGCAGAAGCTTGTTTTTGTTCCCGAGGTTTTTACTCGAAAGCCAATTTTTAACAGTTTTAGGAGAGTTTTTTTTTAAGTTTTTATTAAAAACTTTCAAAAGATGCTACTTAAATTGGTAAAAATTAATTTTTGGTTAAAAATCTCTAACAAAAACAGATAATATACAATAGTTTAGAGAGTATTTGAATGCATTTAAATCATAAATGTTAGAAATTTTGTTGAAACGAAGCTTTTTTCCAAAAATACTATACATATTTTGTTCTTTTTGCCATTTCTATAAATGCGAAGAACGTTACAAAAATATTAATCTATTTTCCTAGGAAATTAAAATAGATTGTAATATGAAGAATTGTCTGGATTTTTTTGGGATTTTTTTTTCGACAAAATTTAGGGAAGCTTATTATTACTAAAATTTTCAGTCTTACTCGTAGATTGGCTCACAAAAACTAAAATTCCAAAAAATTACTGTTTTGCGTGAACCTTTTTACGAATATTTTGGTCAAGAAAATGTTTGTTTCTTCAATTTAACGAAGTATGTAGGTGAATTTCGGTTACATAATTTCTCTAATAATAAAAACATATAAACTAAGGTAAAAAAATAAGTTATGGAGAAACTATATCGTGGTACTCACAAATTACACGTTGCAGAAGTTCTTCTCACTTCAATTCAAATCTTCTATATTAAATAAATAGACATGAAACGTTCATTACATTTTTCAATCAGCCAATTGTTAAATCTCAGTTCTAGAGCATCCGAAGCAAATTCAATTCCAATACGTAGATTTTTTTTAATTTATTAAGAAAAAAGAAAGTTTTAAAAAATACTCTCCCAGGGGAGGTCATGACCGTTACGATGAGCCTCCTCCCCACCTGGATCGGCCATTAGAACATCCATCGCATCAGATAGCTAAAAAAAACAATCTATATAGAATCGTATTTTCTTAATCTGCCTTACTGTAGGAAGTTTTCAATTATGACTAACTTTCCCGGATCTACCATAAACATCAAGTCTTTAAACTAATTTTAAATACCTACATATCTCACTATAAATAAGGATGTTTATAGTCGTGCGTCGTTTGAGTAAACATTGCATTTTATCCCTTTCTCTGTCCATTTCATTACTAAGTTAATCCTTGACCATACAAACTTTAATCTGCCTGTTGCATGTAAGGTCTTTGAAATACATATATGATTTGTTACTAAGCTCCGTTAACACTCTTGGGTATAGCAACTTCATATACAGTTATGTTCATGCAAACGACAAGTACATAGTTGTAAGGTAAGTGTTGTGAACTTTTGGCATGTTTTGTACATCCATATATATTTACACACTATATGTATATTGCATAGTCGATTTATCAGTGAGGGTATATTTGAATTATTAGTTTCTAAATTTATAATACAAATCCCCAAGCTCAGATATTCCCAAAAGATGTTGTACTAGATACTTTGTTCGTAAATTGGTAAGAATATCTTTGACCTGGAATTTCATTAGACATTTGTGTTCCAATTGACCATGTTTATTGAGAAGTTAGTTAGTTCTGAAGTAATAAAAAGAGACTGGGATGTGAAGGAAACTGCTGCAATGGAAAACTTGTGTCTAATTTTGCATTAATTGCATTTATACTTTTTTATCAAACATGTGCCTGCATCAATCAATTGATTGTAATCACACCAAATATTTGAATGATACAAATTCTATTAAAAGGTTTTTAGAAAAGTGTTTGCGTGTGCTTAAGTTTGTACGTCCGTATCTTAAGAACTGCTAAATTAACTAAACCCAAATAAATGGTGTCTTACAGATGATATTATCAAAATAATCCGTTCAGTGGTGAAACATCCGGTTGACCCTAAATATCTTGCGAACCAATAATTCTAGAGACTTCAATCAAATTTTGTATTATACATTGTGATGTTATACCAAATTGGTATAAATTCGAGAAAAATCAATTTATAGTTTATTTTATAAATTTAAAAAAAAAAACTCAAAGAAAATATTAATTACCTTGAATATATTATGAACAAAAAATTATATTACATCCAAAATAGTTATGTACATCAAAGAAAAACGTTTTTGACTTCTGGTAAAGGTTTGTGAAAAATCGAAGTAACAGTTTTTTTTTTTACAAAAATTAAAAAACCTAAATCAAAACACGAATAAAATTTTAGTAAAAATTGGTTTTATTTTATAAAATATATTGTTTTAAACATTAAGTCATTTTTTTTTTACAGTCAGTTTTCTTTATAAATACAAATCTACAGAAAATATTGCACAAAATAATTGAAAACTGCTGTTCAATTCGAATATTTTGAGAATAAATGAAGGTATTTCATTTTATGCAAAATTTTGTTGTTAACATAAGATAATGTTCTTAGAAAAATACCAATCGGTATTTTTACTTATAGGAAAAAATGCAAGTTTTGCATTCGTAAACATTTTTTAACTCGAGATTCTAATCGAACATGACATTACGATGGTAGAGAAGTCAAAAAAGTGGGTACGATTCTATCCGCCTGTCTGTCGCCACAATCCCTACAGCCTTAACTTGGAAGTTTCCAATACACATTTTTTAGTCCAAAATCAAAAACTCGTCGTGATATAAAGTCAAGTGAAATAAGGCCAAATTTCAAACATAATATAGAAACTATAATTTTCTATTAGCTTTATTTAAATTTGTTAACTAAACATGATTTATTAAATAAATTTTTAATCCAATAAAAAATAATATATAATTTAAAGAAAAAGGTAATAATCTTTTTCAAACTACCAATTTCCAACAGTTGGTCTTATTTTACTTCAACAAAGTGAAATAATGTGGACAAAGTGAAAAATAAGTTTATCTTATTAATATGGCCAACTGCTGAAAATTGGTCTTATTGTACTTTTGTAAAGTGTAATAGGGCAAATTTTTGAAAGTTAGTCCTATTTTATTTCGCCTTACTTCACGGCACCAAATTCGAATTTACTCAAATTTTCTCTTAATTTATTTTTCACAACTTGGCTTCTTTTAATAAAGAAATATATTTTTGTATTCCTCCAAAAGGGTATAGAACCAGTTTTTTGAATTTACTCAGGAACTCATGAACCGATTTTAATAACTATTTTTCTGCACAAAATCTTATAGCGTCTTGTTAAAAATGTCAATTTTTTGGATTTAAAAAATAAATTTAATAAATCGTATATTCTCTTCTCAAAAACCAAAGCTTTGTACTAGGAAAAATTGAATATTTTTTTGAGTCAACTAAATAGGTACAACAATTAAAATTGTTATCGGATTGGAATAAAACAAGTTTTTCTTAAGTTTGGTAGTTGGTACATCTACATTTACTTTTAATCACTTCCTAAATTAGTTCCGTAGTACTCGTGGCATGATGGTTAGTGCGGTGGACTGTCAGTGGTATTGGGTTTGATCCCTGCCTGTACCATCCAAAGTTCTTTTCATGTGTGTAAGTGTAATTTTTGTCATGAAAAGTGCTTTCTCAAATTAGCAGTTCGTCATCGGCTTAAAACTGTAGGTCCCCTTCATTCCTGACAACATATCTCGCAAACAGGTATGGTTGAGAGTTTTAAGTTACTTGACCCTAGTTCTCAAAGGATTGTTGCGCCACCTAATTTATTTTTAAATTATTTCCGGTATGAATCCAACAGCCTTTGGATATAGTTCAACGTTATTTTGCTAAACGCTAGCTTAATTGCAGAAATTAAGGATTCCTTCTCTTTAAACTTACGACCACCCTCATTTCATTTCACGCATTACCGTGAATGGTATGCCAAGTTTATGGGTCAAAAAATGTAAGATTATTTAAGATAATTTCTTTCCAAGATTCCCTTATACCCAGCTGCACTAATTTTTGATGTAACGACCTCAACCTCAATTGTTTCATAATATCTAACAGCTTTCAATATAACAACACTTTTAACACCTTTTTATTTTCTCAAATCGTGACCCATTAGGGACACCGAAATATAATAGTTTTATAGGCTGAAAAACTACGTGATACACTTCTTTTTTCAGATTGTTTGAGTTGTGAAATACTTTAATAGCATAACTTTCTGTTTTTCGTCAAGTAGCGGTTTTTTCTTAAATTTAATTCGTTGAAAATGGTTTCGAATTTGAATAACTCTTAAAACGGTTGAGGGACTTGGGTTTACGCCAATTTTTTTTTGTCCCAGAATTACAAGAATCAGATGCACACCTTCAAATTGATCGTCTTCTAGCTGCTGTTTTGTTAGTTCTTCTTACCTTCCCTTATGTACGTATCTGTACGAAATCTTTATGATTTAAGAAAAATGGAAGCTATTAAGACTTCGACCAATTGTATCAGCTGTTGCTTGTTAGGTTAGGTATTGGTGTCTAACAAAGACCATTTAAGCTTTCAAAACACTTCTAAGGCATGGTTCGATTTTTTTGGATATTTGTTTCTTTATTTTTGTCTTAACATCTTAAAAAGGTACATGGTTATCAACCACAGATGGCACAAAAATCCTTAGTATTTGAAAAAAATGTAAAAAGCATTTTCTAAAATGTTGGTGCGTATTCAGTTGAAACGGAGTGTATGACATATGTACAATGTACATATGTAGGTATATATATGCAAGTTTTTCAATAATTGTTCTTTCCTTAAAATTAACAAGACGCAAATTAAGCACTGAAACCAAAATATTCGACCGTTTGTCTTTTTATTTTAAATAATGTTGGAATATATTTTCACTAACAAGTTACAAGCAATACAGTTTTTAATTTTGAATGTGCTATGTGTACTGTGGCGTATAAGTAATATTTAATAAATTTTAAATCAACTTTTTTTGTTTTTTATTTTACAACCACCAATAATTTATTCTTTAAGAACATAGATCATCGTAAAAATTCAAATAACATGCATCACAAAAATATGAATAAAATTCTCACAGATCCTTTGTTTCGACTTTTTTATAGATCTATCGTAAAATTTTGTAATGAATCAATAATATTAAACCAATCTTTGGAGCTTGAAAGTAAAAAATAAAAAAACAAGAAAATTTATATCCCTTCACAAAAAATTGAATGAGTTTTTTTTTATTTTTTGAATCTTCTTGAATAAAATAAAAATATATATCTAGATATATGTACATATGTACATACATAAATACATATGTTGATATAAATATAGCTAGATACATCGTTTTTAGCAAGCAGTTTAATTAACAGCAACAACAAATATTGAAATACGATTTAAGAATTTTGCTTTTATCTATAGATTTTTGTGCTGGAAAAAGAATGAAGTAATTTTATATCTTTGTATAAACTTAAGTACACCTAGGGGAAAATTTGATTGGAACCAGACAGTGCTGAAACAAAATAAGAAATAAACCTACATAACCTTCTTTTCCTCGTTACCAACAAGTGTTTATGATTATTATTGTTCTTTTCGCTAAAAAAAACTAATCCACATTTTTGTTGTTCACTTTATTAAATCCCTATCACTTATATACATATGTTTAAATTACTGGAAAAAAGCTTTGAGTAGGGGACAATTTTTCCACACGAATCCGCATTTACAACAATAAAGATTTTTAACATTGTCACAATGTTGGCATGTATTTGAGACATTTCTTTTATGGAATACCTAATGTAATTTATTCCAAGGTCAAGTTCTTCAAGAACAAGCTTTTCTTTTCCCTAAGATTCAGCTTTGAAAGTTAAATTGTATTTTTATGTCATTAATTTGATTTTGACATGAATATGAAGAAATAGAACACGCAGGAAAATATACATATAACAAGATTAGAAGAAGCATTTTTGTGACATGTGAAAAAGTTTTTTAGCTGAAAAATGATTGAAAAATATTTCTATTTTGGTGTTGTCTTGTTTAAGCGCAAACCTCTCAACATATGTACATTGTAATAAGTGATAAAGTTAATAACTTAATTCACGTAGTAGTAGGCCTGAAATAAATACAAACACACACAGTGAATTAAAGTAAAACTCGTAAACACCATTTATTATAAGATATACATATATCTTGGAAAAAATCCAGGAACTTCAAATTGATACCCACTATCTCTTTATCGAGTTTAAAGCCGCCTATGACAGTATCTATAGGGAAGAGCTCTACAGAGCAATGTTTAGTTTTAGCATCCCTGTCAAACTTATCCGTTTGTACAATATGACGATGGAGAATGCACGCTGCTGTATCAAGGTCGGAAAAGATATCACCGATGCATTTGATGTCAAAAAAGGTTTTAGACAAGGCGATGCACTGTCATGCGACTTCTTCAACATCGTTCTGGAAAGAATTGTGCAAAACTGAACCTTCAACAGTGTCAGTGGAGCGTTTTTGAGTATTGCGATGGAAGCGGAGAAGATGGGTTTAGTGGTCAATGAGGGCAAGACCAAGTATATGCTGTCATCGAAAAAGGACATTAAACGACGACGTCTTGGACAAAACGTCAACATGGTAAGCTTTAACTTTGAGGTAGTTGAAGACTTTGTCTACCTAGGCAACGCTATAACCTCAGACAACGACACCAGCACTGAAATCAAACGAATAATAACTCTTGCAAATCGCTGCTTCTTTGGATTTAGAAGGCAATTGAGTGGTAGTCCTCTCTCAAGCATCTAAAATCACCATCTATAAGACACTCATCATTCCGGTTTTAATTTATGGCGCTGAGGCCTGGATCCTGTAAAAGAAAAATAAGAGCGTCTTAGGATGCTTCGAGAGAAAAATTCTTCGGGTGACTTTTGGTCCCGTCTGCATAGATGGAGAATGGAGGAGAAGATATAACGACGAACTGTACGGGCTATACAGCGACACTGACCTAGTTAACAGTCCAAAGACTTAGATGGCTGGGTCATGTAAAGCGAATGGACATCAACGCTTCAGTCCGGAAGGTCTTCGAATCCAATCCCGAGGGACGGCGCGCGCAGGAAGACCGCGGCTCAGGTGGCGCACGCAGGTGGATGAAAACCTCAACCAACTTGGGTTGCGAAACTGGAGACAGTTAGCTAGGGACCGAGCTGGCTGGAGACGCATGTTGGTTGAGGCACAGGTCCGCCCCGGACTGTAGCGCCACCTTAAGTAAGTAAGTATATTAAAATAAGTATAAAACAATTAGTTTTAGAAAAAATGCATATCAAATCAACAGTAAGAACTGTGATTTTGAATTTTTTAAAGAAAAATACCACAAGGTTCCATACTGGGTCCTCTCTTGTTTTCTGCTTATGTAAATGAACTTCCATCTTTATTACTTCATTGCAGCTCTCACTTGTATGCTGATGACGTTCAGCTTTACTTCAGCTGTCCACTTGGCCTTATCGAACATGGAGCTTTCTGCGTCAATGAAGACCTGAAGAAAGTGGCAAATTGGTCTTTGTCAAACGGACTTATGTTAAACCCTAAAAAATCCAAATGTCTTGTAATTAATAGAAAATCTTTTGACCTTTCTTATTTTCCACCGATTGTTCTGAGCAATGCTCCAATCGAATATGTGCTTACAGCAAAGAATCTTGGTGTGACTTTTAATCGTCTTTTGACTTGGGATGATCATATAAATGGACTCGTTGGTAAGGTTCATGGAGTACTTCGTACGTTATGGGTTACACAATCTTTCACTCCATTAAAAACGCGTTTGCTTCTCGCTAAAACATTGGTAATTCCTATCCTGTTGTGAAATCTATTGTAACTGCAGTTTTACGAGCAGGCGAAAACTTAATGTAGCTTTCAACTCAATCGTTCGTTATGTTTTTGGATTAAGTAGATATGATAGGATATCGAATTTTTCCTCGCGCTTACTAGACATGCCTTTCGAAAAATATATAGAACTTCGTAGTTTGTTTTTGCTTTCCGACATACTTGTCTCACACCAACCACAATATTGTTTTGACAGAGTAAGAAGGGCGACCTCAAACAGATCTCATCAGCTAATTATCCCTCCTTTCTCATATTTAATATCGGAACGTCAATTTTTTGTAAATTTGGTTAAGCTTTGGAACACTTTACCTCGTTAGGTTAGGTTAGGTTAGGTTGAAGTGGCTGTCCAAGATGGAAACGGACACACTTAGGCCAGTTTGATGGCCCATTGTGATACCACATGAATCTTGAGGTTTCTTCCTAAGCTCAATGGAACCAGTTTGAGTCTCTTACGAAACGTGAGAGGCTGCTTATGCCGATATGATTTAGATCGTTTAGATCGTTAAAGAAGAATTCTCCTAGGTAATTCTTGCGTTTTCGAGCCAGAGCAGGGCATGTGCAGAGAAGATGAAGAACTGTTTCTTCCTCTTCCTCGTCCATACAGCTTCTGCAGAAGTCATTTGAGAATACGCCTAATCTCATGGCGTGCTTTCCTATTAGACAGTGTCCGGTTATGACACCTATTATCGAGCTTATATGCGATCTGCTTAGAGAGAGCAAGCACCTTGAACGTTTTAAATCCAGTGTTGGCCAGATGTTTTTTGTGACTTGACACGTGGTGATGTTGTTCCACCTGGTGCCTGCTCTCCTCGCAGCGTCTTGCATTAGCAACAGTTTACAAGTAGCGATTGGTATGCCAGTACGTGCCAAACGTGGTAGAATGGGCTGTACTGTACCGTTCCTGGCGAGTTCATCTGCCTTACAGTTACCTGGAATGTCTCTATGGCCCGGCACCCAGCAAAGGTGAATATTAAACTGTTGTGCCATCTCCATTAGAGATGATCGACAGTTCTGGACTGTTATAGAGTTTGTAGAGACAGAATCCAGAGATTTAATAGCGGCCTGACTATCTGAGAAAATACGGATATCAGATGTCGATATCACGTTTTCTTTAAGCCAGGACAAGACTTCTTTTATCGCCAAAAGTTCCGCCTGGAACACGCTACAATGATTGGGAAGGCGGAATGAGAGACTTAATTTCAGTCGTTCAGAGTACACACCTCCACCAACCCCTTCTTTTGTTTTTGATCCATCTGTATAGAAGTGGATTGACTCGTCTTCCAGGAATGTCCTATCCTCCCAAAAAGATCTGGGAGGTATAGAAATCTGGAAATTTCTGTCGAATTGTAGTTGGGGGATGGTGTAGTCTGTGTGCTTTGGGATTGATTCTAAATAACTAAGAATAACGGAGTGGCCAATGTTGTTGTTAGTCCACTGCGACGAAGCTTTGAGGCGAATAGCAGAACTTGCAGCTATTTGTTTGCTAAAGATGTCAAGAGGTGTTAGGTAGAGTAAGGTGTCCAGTGCCGCAGATGGGGTCGTGCGAAGCGATCCACTTATACATAGGCAAGCTGAACGTTGGACTTTATTTACTTTATCTCGGTTTATACCTTTTTCTAAAGCAGTCCACCATACTGCCACACCGTACATTAAAATCGGTCTGATTACCGATGTGTATAGCCAATGCGTGATTCTGGGTTGCAAGCCCCATTTATTACCGATGGCTTTTTTGCAAGAAAAGAGAGCTACAGTAGCTTTTTTGACTCTTTCCTCTACGTTGCGTTTCCAATTTAGTTTTTTATCTAAGACAAGACCCAGGTATTTAGCCTCGTCTGAGAATTTTAATTGGATTCCTTTAATATGGGGAGGGTTGACAAATGGAATTTTGTATCTCCTCGAAAATAAGACCAAATCGGTTTTGTGTGGGTTAACACCCAGTCCACACCGATCAGCCCAAAGTATTAGTCTATCTAAGGCATTTTGTATGAGTTCTTTTAACGTGTTAAGATGCTTTCCTGAAACTGCTATAGCAACGTCGTCCGCATATGCTATCACTCTGAAACCCTCCGCATCCAGACCAGTTAGGATTTCATTCACCACTAGGTTCCAGAGGAGAGGGGATAGAACACCACCTTGCGGTGTCCCTCTACTAACGAATCGTCTGCCAGAAGAGTTGCCCAGTTTTGAGTTAATTATCCTGCTAGTAAGCATTAAATGAATTAACTCCCGAAGCGAACTCTCTACATTTAGAGATGTTAGTGCAGATGTGATTGCAGATGTGTCCACGTTGTTAAAGGCACCTTCGATGTCAAGGAAAGCAACCATAGTGAACTCTTTATGATGGAGGGAATATTCGACGGTGCGTACTAAGGTGTGTAACGCTGTTTCCACCGATTTACCTTTACAGTAGGCATGTTGAGACGAAGACAGAAGTCTTGTATCAATACTTGCCCTTAAATGGATATCAATCAATCTTTCCAAGGTCTTAAGAAGGAATGATGATAGACTTATAGGTCGTAGATCTTTAGGATTAACTTGCGAGCATTTACCTGC
This sequence comes from Eupeodes latifasciatus, assembly GCA_920104205.1. Classification (NCBI taxonomy): domain Eukaryota; kingdom Metazoa; phylum Arthropoda; class Insecta; order Diptera; family Syrphidae; genus Eupeodes; species Eupeodes latifasciatus. The sequence goes on along the minus strand of OV049926.1, from coordinate 84,850,767 downwards.
CTTGGGTATAAAAACAACTTTAACTTCTCGCCATGCCGAGGGAACATGGACCAGGTAAAGACAGCTGGTAAAAATTGCCTCAAGGATTGGTGCAATTATGTCAGAAGTCTTTTGTAGCTCGGCTGGTATTATTCCATCTGGTCCTGCAGATTTAAATGGTTTGAAGCTGTTGAGAGCCCATTGTAGCTTGTCCCTTGTGATCAGACCTTGTGGATATGTTGTATTGGGACTTGAACGTATATAACCGTTGCAAGTCTCGGTAAGAGAACTTCCAGGAAAATGAGTATCCAGTAGTAAGTTCAGCGATTCATTACTTGAATTTGTCCAGGAGCCGTCTGCATTTTTCAAGCAGCTTGGCATCGCTGGATTAGTTGAAAGAATTTTCCGTAACCTAGAGGCTTCAGAAGTTTCTTCTATCGTGCCACAGAAGGATCTCCAAGAAGATCGTTTAGATTTCCTTAGTGCCTTCTTGTAAATTCTTAGGGATTCTTTGTAAGAATCCCAGTGAGAGGCTAGTCTTGCGGCTTTGGCTCGGTTGAAAAGTTTCCTGCATTCTTTCCTGAGCGAGTCAAGCTCTGAGGCCCACCATTGTGGTTTCCTCTTTCCTCTTATGTGTATAAGTGGACAAGCAATTTCTAGCGATCTGTTCATAGCTGAGGTAAGTTCATTGACTTTGTTGTCAAGTTCATTAGCGTTAGAGGAAGGACAAGATAGTCCAGGTTTTAGTAAACTCTGTAATGAGTTCCTGTATGAAGTCCAATCAGTTTTCCGATAATTTCGAAAAGTCAATGGACTCGGGTTATCATCCACATTGATATTGAACTGGATATATCTATGATCAGAGAACGAGTGTTCTTTGGATACTTTCCAGTCCAAGATCATATGGTGTATAGTATCTGAGACAAGAGTTATGTCTAAGACTTCTTGTCGAGTTTTAGTTATGAAGGTTGGTTCATTTCCAACATTACTTACTAAGAGGTTAGTACCAAGAATATAATCAAAAAGAGACTCACCTCTGTCGTTGATATTGGTACTTCCCCATACCGTATGATGAGCGTTAGCATCGCTCCCAATAATTAGGCGGATCCTTTGCCTTTCCGCTTCAGCGACGACTTTCTTCAGGGTTTTTCCAGGGAGAGGGCCAAGGTGGTCATGGCCAAGATACGCCGACACTAGCCAGAAACTTCCTTTGGTTGTTTCCAGCCTAGCTACGGTGGTATCTTTGTCACTGAAATGATGGAGTAAAAATACATTAATGCTACGTTTCACTAGTATGCAAGATCTAGGTTCACCTTTATCTGTCACACACAGTGTGTAGTACCCAGGAGTCCTGAGTCCTCGAACAACGGATCTCACAATCCATGGCTCTTGGATCAGGACAATGTCTTCCCCGTTTCTTGCCAGCCGGAGAAGAAGTGAGGCCGAGGCCTTTACGGAGTGCTGGAGATTAATCTGTACTAACTGCAGCATTTTGGCTACAATTAGGCAGATCAACCTCCACCACGGTTTTGTTCTGATCCTCTGAGTCTGAGGATGAACCCAAGAGTTCGTCCTCACTCAAAAGGATCATGTTGAGGTCGTCCTCAGTCTCCATTAAGGATGGACTGTCTACGACTTTTGTAGAGGGTGGGGTCGCTATTGGAGAGGGCATTGGTGCATCGTCACCTTCAGTTAAGAGAGAAGACGATGTCCCAGGCCCACCAACCGCTAGTTCACCCTCGGTTGTTTTTGGAGGCCCGCTTTCCGCGTTAACCTCATCTTTTTTATAGACTCGAATTTTAATGGTTTCGAAGCCATAGTTTATCGAGCCCTCGTTTATGGCTAGAGGAGCCAAAGATTCCTTATTGAGTACCAAAATGGCGCTCCTATAAAGATTCTTTACCTCCTCTAGCTTGGCTATCTTCCAGTTGTGCGTCGGAAGGGACGGGTTGCAAACTCTGATCATCTCGAGAATTTCATCGATACCGGCAGGTTCCATTGGGATCCAAATGCGGGCTCTAGGTCTGCTAGGAATGTCTTCCTTAGCGACTACCTCGAGCTTCGCACCTGG